>JASVER010000069.1:5616795-5750928 GCA_030449065.1 Oceanodroma leucorhoa
CCCCCCCCCCCCCCGAATAATTGAATACTCTTGGCCATTTTTTCATTTTGATATAGATCATCTTGTGTAAATTATATATGAATATGTTCATGAGAACCAGCCACTTTTACTGGTGCAATCTTTTTCATTTCAGTCTTGAAATACTTACTGCAAATTGTAAATAAGATTATATTATATAAATATAATATAAATATTAATAAGACTGAAAACTTATAATATTTATTTTCTTAAGAGTTTTTGGTGGAGAATCTGGCCAGATGTTTTTTGAGATTTGAGGCTGCTGTGTTGACCAGCTCACTAGTGTCTACATGCGTATTGACTTTCCAGAGAATTTGAGGAAATATGCTTAGTAGAACATGGCTTCTCTATGCAAAAATGGCATCTAGGGCTACCAAATATTTCCATATTTGATTTTCTGGCCAGAAATATGCACAGACATGTTATGTGGTATATAATTAGGAAGCACAGAGCTTTCAAAAAATGATCATCAAGTGTGTAGCACAGGTATGTGGAGTGCTAACAGGAAGCCAGGAACATACTGTTTGTTCACAAATGCAAAATAAGCCAAAGCAACGCTTTTTGGAAGCACTGGGTTTGCTGTTTAGGTGAGCAGCTCTGCCACAGATGAAGCCTTCTGGTTGGGCTAGATTTACAATATATGATGGACTTCTCTCCGTGTGCTCTGTGAAGGTGTTTGATGTTACTGCTATCTGGGGTCATTGTTTGGTAGCCTCGGTTGTGTTACTTATTTATGCTTATACATTTCAGGCAGTCCTTCTACTAGGACAACATATCCAGGCAAAATAAGGTGCGTTTAGAAAAGCTAGTGAAAGTGTGCTGTTAATACTTTGGGAGCCACATATCTAAGAAGTATGTTATTTAGTGCCAAGTGCCAAGGAAATGAATGAGGTGTATCAAAAGGAATTTTATTTTCTTTATAGAGCTTTTATAGTGTTAGCCAAAAGTTCAACAGTCAAAACCACATAGAAGATCAAGAAACGGTAGAAATGTTTAGTAGGAGAGCGTGAAAGAGGCATTCACATTGGAGAGACTGTGATCATTTATTATCGTTATTGGACTAATTTCTTAGCGTTGCAGACAAGTAATAGTTGGTCGAGTGCCACAAGGAACAGCAAATACCACATCATAGGAATAGACATTGCTGTTTCCTAGAAGTTGTAATAGTCTTTATGTAACTTTTTCAGAACTTCAAAATGCCTCATTTCCTGACAGCTGTTCCTATTTTCAGTAATTGTTGGAACATTTTTGCACATTCAAATATGCATTCATATATTCTGAACTATATTAAAATGCTTTATAACTCATTTGCCTTTTTGAAGTTGCTTTTTAGCAACATCTATGTTGAAGCTTTTAGGCAATCAGCTGAATAATGTAGCCTGGTTATTTCTCTATCAGGTTTGAATTCGTATTTAGGAAACTGACTCTTTGCTTGAGCTGTAGGATTTTTTTCCCACTGTTCGTCAATTTAATGAAATTTAGGCTTTTGCCTATACTTAATCACATACATACTAATGCCTGGAACAGTGAAGATTGAGTGGATAGCAAACTATCATTTGTGGGGAGTGTCAGTACTGTAGTTCCTTGTTATTGTTCACCACACTGGAATAGCATCATTGTTCTTCCTTACTTTCATATTTGATCTTTTCCGTACAACTTTAAAGACATGCATGTCTGGGAAAAATCTCCTTGAACACTACCTTCAAACTGTGATACAGCAGTCTCACTGAGCCCTTAAAAGCAGTAAGAATCAAAACATATAGTTCTCAAACAGTTTTCTGCATAATCTGATTCTGGTAGCTCTGAAAGGATTTTTCTTAAACAGCACCCTTGGAAATTGAAGGATACTATTAATATAGACCAGCCAGAAGCAGTTTCTTACCATCTTACACTTTCAAAAGCTTGGCCTTTTTGTTGCGCTCATGTTTGTATCATTTTTGTTCTCTTCACAAAAATGTTCAGGTGTTCTTTGATGTGAAGATTGGAGACAAAGATGTTGGCAGAATTGTAATTGGATTGTTTGGAAAAGTTGTCCCAAAGACTGTGGAGAACTTCATTGCACTGGCAACTGGAGAAGTATGTTTGCAGTTTTCTGCCACTGTGTACTCAGGTTTGGATTGGGAAGTAAATATTTGTTTAATGCTGTTTCAACTGTGAACTTGTGAACTGTCAGTCTGGGTTCAGTGGAGCCTGTGCAAGAGTGCCATCCCCGAGGCCGTGCACTTCTCAGGTCTCTGGGGCTTGGTTCACAAGATGTAATTATGACATGCTGGATATCGCCACTTCAATCTGTCCCTGCCATGCAGATCTAGCATGTAGAGGTACTGTGATCAGATACCAGTCAAATAAAGGCAATGGCTTTGATCACCTGAATAATACCTGCTTCGTGGCAGTGCAGCCCACCTGCATTCACCTGCATCTCAGTTTAATTTGTTTCTTGACAGTATTTGTCTCCGGTGGTGGTATATTCTGTGAAATCTGGCCATTCACCACATGTGTATTTCCATATGACTGTACAGAACTGGATGTTACATTCATTTAAAGAATTATTTCATTTTCTTAGAGAGGATATGGATACCAAGGAAGTAAATTTCATCGTGTGATCAAAGACTTCATGATTCAAGGAGGAGACTTTACAGCTGGAGATGGATCAGGAGGTAACATGCTTAGTATCTTCCAGGTTCCCTTCCCTTTCTTCGAATGTCTGCTGAAAAGATGGGCAAAACAGCATATTCCCTCATTCTTTCAGCTCACATAAATGAAAAAAAACCCCAAACATTTGTTCTAGAGCATCTAGTGCTTTTCCAAGCATCTTGGAACATAAGCTGCAATTATTTGGATTACCTGATTATGAGTATGTGTAGAGCTTCCTTTGTCCTCAATTTTTGCAGATAGCTCTTTTCTGTCTGTGACTTGTCCCCATTCAAGAAGCATGGCTTTGCGTGGTGGGCTGGAGCCACGTGACCAGCTGAGCTGCTCCTACAACATACTGTCTCCAAAAGATGGATGTCTCCGCCCTTCCTCTGCTCTGGCTTTGCGACAGCACTCCTTCCCTGAGGCGCTCAATGATTGCATGTATACGTGAACCAATGCAAGTCATCCAGCAGAAAACTAATCCGTGATGAAACAGTGAAAGTGCGTAGAGGGAAGGCAGGTAGGGAAGGAGTAGGCTGTCCTCTCTGCCCTCAGCCCAGCCAGTTCTGTGGCACCTTCTGAAATGTGCTATGGGAGGGAATTTCAAAACAGGGATAGAGAAACTAGCAAATGAGGGTCATGCCTTCTCCCCTTTTTTCTCTTACTAAATTTAAAACTATAAACTCACTGGTGGTGTGATTTCTGGCTGTGTGTATCACGTCTCCCTCCTGAGCCTCCAGAAGACCAGTTCAGTCCACTAAGGAGGGCAAGCCCAGTGCAGCATCTCTTGCATTCTGGGTGCTGATTCCTTCTCTTCCTTTACATGCACATTCTTCACGTGCTACGATTTGAACTGTCTGCATACAATGTTAGTGATTTCCCCACTGGGATAGAATGGAAAACACACATTCCTTTTCCTTGCAGCGAACAATGAGGAAGGCTAAAATACCAAAGACACAGTTTTAGCATTAAAGGTAGGCAGTGTTTGTTTGCCTGCTAATACTGTTTATTGGGATAGTATCTGGCAGTGTTGGGAGCAGTGTCCACTGTGCTGGGCACTGTACAAAGAAAGAATGAAACAGACAGCCTTCTCTTTTCAAAGTGATGGTGGTTTAAACATGACTCAAATGTTTTCTCTTCTGAACTATTTTAGAAACATCAAAATCCTTATGTAATGATTGTACAAATCCATACCGAGTCTTTTAGGCTAACTTCCATTTGGTCTTCGTGGATTTCTAAACATGTCTAAAGCAATTTCTTACTAGGAGGAAAAGTTGTAAAAGTCAAGTCTAAAATTGTCACGAAACATGGCAACCTTATTTTTAGTGGCCATAATTATGTAATTTAAATTCGTTGAACAGGGTGAAGTATACTATTGTTCAGTKGTGTATGTAAGCGGGACCTTTGAAGGTACTCAGCTTGCTTGTTAAATTCAAAGGATAAAGCATCATCAGCTTTAAATATTCTCTCCCTATATGTGGTGTTTTAGCTTATCTTTTTCTTTACACACAAAATGCTTTTAGTTATGGAATCACTGACAATGGAACAGTGATGTTGCTGTGCTTACTGAAACAATGAATCTTCAAGTTCTGAATTTCTACTTTGTTTTTCCCCTTTTTGAACAAAAAGGGKTTTTTTTATTCGACTTTTTTTTTTTTTTAAAGTTTGTTTTCTACTTTGTGTTATAGGAAGAAGCATCTATGGAGAAAGGTTTCCAGATGAGAACTTCAAGCTCAAACACTATGGAATTGGATGGGTTAGCATGGCTAATTCTGGCCCAGACACCAACGGATCCCAGTTCTTCATCAGTGTGACAAAGCCTTCCTGGTTAGATGGAAAACATGTAGTATTTGGCAAAGTCCTTGATGGAATGGTAAGCTAAAAGTAGTAGCAAGATTAGTCCGAGAAAATCTGGACAAATTCTGCCGTGTTATATCTGTGTTAGCGTAACTTATACCAGTATGGTTCAAAACAATTGAGTGTTTATCTAATATGTACATGGTAGAAAACGATTGTGAAGAGCCTGGAGCTGATGATTTAGAACTGAAACAGCAAATGGTGACTGCAGAAATGGAAACTTAAATCATGCCTTTGGCTTTCACAGCTCTTGTTTCAGATCACTAACCACTGAAATCAACACTGACACCTTTGCAGATTACAAATGGAATAAGTTCAGGTCCCCCTTTCACTAACGCTGTTAGCCATGAAATAATTGTATTTCTACAAGCTAAAWATCTAATTTTGTAGCGTGTGCTAGTTATGGGTAACACTTCCACTGATAGGGTTTTTAGAAGCATGTGAATGTGAAGTATACAAACGCATATATTCGGATCTGTTTAAAAAGAAGAAAAACATCTAGTTAATTCCCTCAAACTGTATGCAGCTGTAAAACTGATCAAAGGCCAAATAGAATTTAGGTTTAAAAATGGTACTTCTAACTGATTATACTTTTAGTAGTCTGTTTTTCCTTTTAAATTATTCCATTTAATCTGTGTTTTGAAATGAATGGGGGAAATATGAACTGCTGCACTGACCAGTTCTTTGGGGAGTTTGAAAACCTCATCAGGACACTTGCTCCCCGCTCCCATGTTCGTACTGAATTCAATTCTCATCAGCTACAGTAGTAGCTGAAAATTTCTGAGGAGAGACTTAGACTAAGTTTTYGCTTGGTTAGATTAATGGACAAGTATCCAAAGCCAGTAGTCAGTATTCCTAACTGAATTTTGTCCTTTTAGAATACTACTTTAATTAGTTGCCTAGCATGAGGCTTGTAGTTTACCTGTACCTGTCTGACTGGAGAGCATGGTACCACCCTTAAAATCTGTGTGTATGCGTGTGTGTTACACTGAAGGTAAAAGCAGTCATCAGATTTCTTGAAGCACAGTTATGCTGTACGGTTAGAAAAATAATTACTGCTCATCCTATATGACCTCTGGATTCACTTTCTTCTCGTAGGCTACAGATGGACCCTGTATGTGCTAGGTCGATCAGCTGAAGGGATATTTTCAGTTGCCCCTTCATAATATTTTTGTTGGCTGAAAGTTTTTATAGAAGGGCAAGCAGCCTTCCATGTGCTACTGTCAACTGTGTGTGGGTTGCAGAGTGGCACAACTGTTAATGTGGGGGGGGGGGGGGGGGAAAGCATGTGGGAACTCAACAAGGTAAAGGTCTTTGTTCAGTAGTTGCTTAATAAATAGTAAAGCTAGGGGCATTTAATTGTTTACTTGGTACCAAACTTGAGCCACTGGAGTTTCCTTGGCTAAACTGAACTTTTTTTTTTTTTTTAAACAGTCTGTGGTGCACTCGATAGAACTCCAGCAGACAGATGAACATGACCGGCCCCTTCAGGACTGTGTGATTGTGAATAGTGGCAAAATAGCTGTAAAAGAACCRTTTGTAGTTGAAGTAGGTGACTGGTGAGACCGACAGTCAGAATGGAAAGTAAAACTTAATCACTTTTCTTTAAGGCCTGTTTCTGATCAATTGCAACTATCCATTGAGTTTTCTCCTCAAAATATACGAGGCTATATTTAGACAATACTTATCAYTTGCCAAATACATAAAAGATGCAACCATTTCTATAATAACTTCATGGAGCTGTCACTCCTTGAAATTCAAGACATAGCCCACTAAATCCTAGATCTTGCAGAAGAAGTCTTTAATGAAAAATTTTAGAAGTACTTCTATTTTTTCAAGGTTTAAAATACAGTAATTTTGTTCTCTTTGGGAATTTTTGCAATACTTGTTTCTGCCTTTTGAACTGAAAATATTATTTTCTGTAACAGTATCAGCATTTTTAAAAATGAAAAAAAAAGTAAAATACAGAAGTGTTTTGAATAAATAAACTTTGATTTCAAATAAATACTTAATGAAGAGCTTTTTTTATTCCCCCTACAAAGGCTTTTTTTCTCACCTCAGTTGATTCTGCAAAATATGCAGGGAGTGCTGCTTTCCAGGAAATGAGGTTGTAAGGTTAGAACAGGGATGGTAAATTTCTCTAATCTTAATGTGTCAGATAAAGTCCCTGCTGTCTCAAAACCACAGTATTCAGATACAATCCTCTAATCAAGAAAGAGCATCTCTGTCTACTGTTAAATAAGATCATCAGTTAGAAACTGATTAAAACAGAACAGTCCTTGTTTCACAGCACAGCGAGTTTTATAACATCTAGCTAATGTTATTTATGATAAAGCTCAAATGCTTTTTCTTGCAGTTTTGCTGTATGTCACGGATGCAACTTTATGTTCATTATTTTTGTAATGCTTCTGACAACTTAACTGGTAGCTTTTAAACAAGGTCAGCATAAGGTACCACTTAGAGGCAGCTGTATTTGTTAGGCTCTTCAATGAGTTACATAGAACTCCAGAGGAGAGGGATGTGGATTTTTTTCTCTTGAGTTTCCAGTGTTTCAGAACTCAAGACAGAAGAGCTGATGCCAAGACCTGACGAAGGATTTGTCCACCTGCAGAGCAGGCGGCACACCACTTACCTGTGTGGTGACTGGTTTCCTGAAGGGTGTCCTGGAACCCATGCGGGGCGTCCAGACTCGGAGTGGTGCAGGGGAAGGGCGAGTAGGTACCGACGGGCACCCCCCTTGCAAGGAAACAGGAAAACGCTGTGGGCAGGGATCTCCCTCAGGTCCTCCTGATGTGTCATTTGTAGTTAGAGGGGTGCTTCTGACACTGTTTTTCAGAGACCTGTGAAAGGATTACTGTCCTCTTTAAAATGGAGCTAGAGCAGAACTTGTCGAGGGCCTCTAAATTTGCCTCGTACTAGGCAGTCAGACTTCCATCTTACCCCTGTTCATTTTTCTTTCTACTGTTTAAAGTAAAATTCTCTGAAAAGCAGCACTGGGAAGCAGTGTTAGGAAGTAAGCATGAGACTGCCTCAGACTCCCTCGACCAAATAGCTTTCTGCTAGTAGCTGAAAGCTTTCCTGGAGGTTGATCCAGCAGACAGCATAGAGAGTTCTGCTACCTGTGCTGCAGTGACAGGCCTACCTTTTATACAGGTCTCAGCTTTCCACCATCMCCAAGCAGCTTTAAAACAGACTCTGTAGTCAGCAGGAGGCAACCCATGCGTCTCCAGGGTCAGACTCCTGGTCGCGTCCAGCTTTGCCATTACTGCTTTTTCTGCAACACTCCCTTCCTCTGATGAGCCCGATGACTTGCTGGCTGTTCAATTAGACTGAATTTTTTCCACCAAGACATACACTTTTATAAGCCTAGCATGTTCAGACAGCATGGTACTGAGAGTTTCACATGAGGAGACATCCAGGTATTTTCTCATGCTTCATGTGGAGATACCTGTGAGACCCATCTCTGATGACACAAGCTCAGATTAATGTCTTGTTTGAATAGAAACGCACAAAAAAGACACTGAAGCGGTACATTCATGGCCTAGTAATTTATTTTGTAAGGTCCAGTAGCACACATACAAATTTCCAGTTAAATCTGAACAAATACATATATATAAAAGTGTATATATATGTATCAGTTTTAGTTTTATCATTTTACTACTTAATCATATTCTTGCTTTAGCTTACCACAGAGTTGTATGCTCTGTGACTTATAAAATGATAAGATATGGAATACAGTCTGCAAGTTGACGTGAAGAGTAAACATACACACAGATTAGAGGTCATAACTGAATGGAGATGCATAAATGGAGGTGCCATGTAAAGTCTCCTGGTAGATAGATAAAATAGTTTCAACTGAAATCTAGAAAATTTCCTGAGAGCGAGCTATGTATTTCAGAATGTGGAAGCATGTTTTCCAATAGAAACTCTCCATAGACCTGCACTGGCTCTTTTCCAATCGGATATTAAGGACCAGATTCAAAATAATTTAAGAAAAAAGAGCAAAATACTTTTAAGTTGCTTTCAATTTCTTCGTGCTTTAATTTTTTTTTTTTTTTTTTGGCAATTATTTCTCACACACTCTCTTCAGTGCCAGCACTTTTAATCCATCCACTGCCAGCAATGGGTGATGTGCTGGGAAAAATCCTGGTGCAAAAAGGTTTAGTGTAATTTATGATACAAATTATAGAAATAATTAGTAAAGCTTTCAATTCTTTTCAAAGGTTAGTGTAATTCAGTGTATGACTGTCAGCTTTTAGTGTTAAGCAGTTAGAGCATGTCAATATATAGAAGGTATAAATAACTTCAATACTGTTGTTTCCATATCTTCTTTTTTTAAAAGCAGCAATTGTAGTGACATTGATTTTATTTAAAAAGATAAAATGCTTGAACTTAAACGGAGGTTGTGCCTCTTGCTTCTGAGCATAATTTTCACATTACAGAATTTTATTCCTGTTAATTCCATTAAATGTGACTCGGAGACTTGCTTCAGCTTCTTCTAGTCACACATCACTTCTACCTGGGCAGTAAATGAGGATAAAATATTCCATGTAGAATGCCTTCTATAACTACGTTTGGAAAGTCATCTGAAAAAAAAGAAAAAAAGCTTTGCTTTCTTATCTGCGTCAGTACAATATAAATGTTTTTGTGAAACTTAACTAGGTAAGGCCTCGTATAATTTGGGTTACTGCACCACTCAACTGTTATCCGTGTTGGGGATGTGCGATTAGTAATGCTGTTTCAGCACTAAAGCCACTTCAGTGTAGCACTGGGCATTGCATGAATGCGCTGCCAGATTTGTAGCTTATTGATTTAAAGGGATGTTCTAATACTTAATGCTGCTAGGCTCCAGCTCTTTATCTGAATCTTTTCTCACAAGGAAGATGGATTGCACTGGCAATTCAATTTCTAACAAAATCTCAATATACTTGAAGGAATTCCAAGATTGCTACTGGGAATACTTCAAAGCTGTTTTTCCATTGTGGTTTACAGCAGTGTTTAGACTCAGAAGACTTGAGGATGCCTATACAATCAGAGATGATTATTTGAGGCAGGAAAATTTCAGGCTGTCTAATCAACATAAAATGTTACGTGTTACAGAAAGTCATCCTATAATATCTGAAGGAAAAAAGCCCACTATGTTCTTAACACAGATGTAGAGGAAACTGGCACTTAATTTTCATGTTAAGTTTAGCATGAACGAATTACCTGATAGAACACAGTAACAGATCCACACAGAGGAATGGCAGGATGTACATTACTGAAGTGAAAATATTTTTCAAATGCACCAACTCCTGCGTTTTTAATGAAGGGTTTACTTAAATCACTGGGCATTAAGAGTAAGATTTTCTGATCACATCTAACGATCTTGAAATTGCTAGTACACTAGGAAATGGGTTTGCCTAGAAGAAGAGACTATTTCTGATACAGAACCTTCCACACTAATGAAATCTTCCCTTCACCTAGCAGCCTACAGGATATTCAAAAAGGGGAGATGCAACTTTTATAAAAATCATTAGATGCTTGATAAATTAGATCACCTAATGTGGGTGGGAAATAGGTTTTGCCCCTAATTCTTTTGCTAAAATAATTTTGAAGGTAAAAATATTGAGCAAAAAGTAGATTTGGACTCAGTGAGGAAAAAAATAATCCTTATTAGCTTAAAGGTATTATCTCATAGGTGTTAATAAGGTGATTCCAGTGTATTAAAGATGTTACAAACAGAGATGTTTTAGGATGTTTTAATGAACTGCAACCTCTAACATAAACAATACATGCATAATTCTCCCCAACTTCTCATAGTAAGTCATCATTATAAATTACTTGTTCATATTTTGAATCCAATAATGATTCCTCAAGTCCTGCAAGCTCAGCTATCACCCTGGTAGAATAACCCTATGCTGTTGTCATTAATGTTATTAAAAATACACTTGTAAGGGCCATCTGATGCTTTCCTTCTAAATTAAATGCTGCAGTTCCAGAAACCAGTTTTTACTGGTTCTTCTATAACATACAGTATATATAGGAAAATGAGTATTGATTTAAAAAAAGATACAACTTTACAGGATCAGATTTACTGTGAGGCTTTGTTGCTTAAAAAAATCAAGCATATTAATTTAAGTTAAATGTATAAATACAGCAAAGCACAGTCTTGCAGATCTGTGATACTTACATGGCTTAAAGAATCGTCGGAACAATTTTCAAACAAGTGACAGTAAATATGAGATTCCATTTTTTAGCTTCTGAGGTATCATTTTCAATTCGCAGCATTTTAGATTTTTCCTTCATTCTTCTTCAAAATAGTACTTTTTTTTTTTGCTACCCCATCAAAAAGAAGTGGCCACCTTACACAAAAAGTGATGTGCTCACGCACTCAGACTGTCTTAGATACATCATGAAAAAGTGAGTCTGAAAATCAATGAGGTTTGTAACCATGAATCTTATTTTGGAAATAACTCAACAATGCTTCAAGTCCAGCCATTAGAATAATGGCAACACTATATTTTATAAAGACAGTGCAATGAAGAGGGGGGGGGGGGGAAATTGTTGATTGAGTATTGTGTTCCAGAAACAATTATTTATTTCATTAAAAACCCACAAATACACCATTCCCTATTTTATGGGAAGATGTTAACACAGGCATCCTGTATCCAGGAAAGACTAACTCCACTTCTGATCCAAACAACTGTCATGGTTTGCTTTCTTCAAAGAGTACAAACAATGAATAGTTATTTGCTAATGGACACTTTTGGTCATAGTTTGAACAGCCTTGGCTGCTTTTTACAAAGGAATCGGAGTCTATCAAAGTAAGAACTGATCTGAGAGAGAAAATTTTAGAAAACTCATCTGTGCTGTAAACTAAAAACGAAGAAGAATTAAAGGCAATGGTAGTTGTGTAAAAACTTCATTTCCTTCTAACTAGACTTGAGTMAACTAGTGGAGCCTCTAGACTTAGGACTTGATTTTCTTCTTCCTTTTTTAAACTACAACTCACATTCTAATTTGTGTTTTAATTAATTAAGCTAAATAACTTGCAAATGAATTTTATGTTTTAGGGTCTTCAAATACAAAGAATATTCACCTGCCATATGAAATTCTAAATATTGTGTGTCAAGGCCAAAAAATGCTTTGGCAAAAGCCTGAAAAGTCCTTTGTTYCAGCTGTCGTTAATGAGGCCTACTTAATGTTTAAACATGTCATGCATTAGAAGAGGCTTTTATCTTAATCCAAGTTAAGCACTGAAAAGAGTAGTTTTACAAAATTAATTATAAAGTTCCTAATGATTTCAAGAAAAGGAAGCTTAGCCTTATTCRGAGTACACATTAGGGAAGGAAGATAAATACCATCACAGAACTGCAAAATCTTGAATAGAAGTCTTACAGCAAAACCTTACACGTGGGCTGGAATCATTAAGCACTGTCTTCGTTTTTCAGGATAACTGTATATGAAACCCATTTTCTCTCTCAGGAATGGTATGGAATTAAATGATGTTCATAATTCACACCCTGCTCTCAARGAATCCAAGTTTGCAATTAAGAGGAGCATTAAACAGTAAGATTAAGGCATGCAATGTGGCTCACTCTGAATACTAGTATGGGCAGCATCTGGACCAACTTTTAGACAGAGGTAACTCTGTGGGTGCCTCTGCGTGACTGCTGTCACTTGGGTTGGGAGTGACCTTGTGAAGCGACCATCTCCCCTTACTGTGCTTCAGTTCATCCTCAAATGGGCATTCAGTCCACGTGACCAGGCTAGTGCGAAGTCAAAGTGAAAACTAAACGACCCTGTAACGTGTCTTCCAATGTGGACCTTGGTCACACAGGACCTCTGCACTCACTGTTTCATGGTAGAACTACAACTTTTAAGTTCAGTAAGATTCCATAGGGTCAATACTGTTGGGCCACTCTACCAGCTACAGTGGACACTGCCTGCAAGAGAGACTATTTAACCCTCTCAAAATACATGAGCCTAGTCYCTACGGTTTTGGAAAACAGCTTGAAAATACAACATAATCACAGAATGGTTGCAGCCTGAAGAGAACACTGGTGGTCTTCTGGTCCAACCCCCTGCTCAAGCATGGACAACTAGAGCCAGTTGCACAGGACCACGTCAAGACAGCTTCTGACTGTCTCCAAGGATGGAGACTCCACCATCATTCTGGGCAACCTGTGCCAGTGCTCGGTCACCCTCAGAGTGACAAAGTGTTTCCTGATGTTCCTGATGTTCTTGTCCTGCCACTGGGCACCACTAAAAAGAGCCTGGCTTTGTCTTCTTTACACCCTCCCTTCAGGTATTTATATACATCTTGAGAAAAATCTCACGGAAGTACACTTCATCATTGGCTAAGAAACTACAAGCAAACAAGCGTTCTTTCCTAAATTTACTTTTAAAAATTTACTCTTAAAAACTTCGTGATTTCCAAGGCAGCTCAAGAACCTGACTCTTGATTTCAACACAGTATTTTGTAAAATCAAACAAAATGCCACATTAAAATAAAATATTAATTTGCAGCTCTGTGAGAAAATTCTCCCTTGAAAGTGTATTACATTTTTAATACAAAATTTAGTAGAAGTAATGGTTCAAACAAGTAAAATGACAAAACCAGGAGGAACACCCTACTAAAAATGGTATTTTTTTTCCTGCACACATTTAATTTAAGACAGAGGGTAAGTTCTCTGAATTAATAATGCAAAGAACTTTTTATAAAAAAAAAAGGTTTATAACAAGCTATTTCAAACACTCTTTTGAACCATGTATTAAGAGATGAAGGCTAACATAAATGTCCTGTGAAACACATCAATTATTCTTAAAGGATACACTTCTTTTTTTTTCCCCCTAAAGGGCTCTAGAGGTTATAAATGATAAGAAATAGTAATAATCCAAATGGAAATAGAAACATGCTCGCAGTAGGTCGACTGGTGTTTAGGGAAAAAGCMCTTACAAAGGTCTGGGCCTCTAAGTTCAAATCCTTCAGGCAAAACAGCCCAAAGGGTCAACAAGAAAAGAAAAGCAGTATGTTCTTCGTCTTTTGATTTGAATTCTCAATAGGTTTGTCTGAGAGAACAACTGGGGGAGAGAATTCCACCCTTTTATAAATCACCCACCCCACTTAGTGTTTTAATGGTTTCTTACACAAGAACTATCGTTTTATTGGCAGGTTATTAGATTTTGGACCAGTGTCATTTGACTAGGCCGGTATTAATAATAATGTGGTTTATGCAGTGCAGGGTCAGATCGCTGTTAACAGATGACAGGTTTGATTACCGTTGGCTTTAGGCAAGACATATGGATCCCTTAGGAACAGCAGCACAGGCTGGTGGGACAGTTTGCTGGAAAGGTCAAGAACAGGGATGTCAGTATCAAGGGACAGCAAACAGAATATTCTACAAACTAGCTTTGATAAAGTGAGCCGGTTGAGCTGCACAGGGGCCGTGCCGGTGCACTTCTGCACACCAGCGCTGCCCAAAAAGGGCAGGCTCCATCTCCTGGGAGCAAAGCTCGCCGCTCCTCAGCCACACAGTCAAACCCTCAACGTGAAGCTGGAGGTGAAGGGGCTGCGTCCAGGAGGGGAGGCTTGCAGCTGCCTTTGAGACCTCCTGATCCTGCTCTGCTCCCTGGTACTTGGTGTAATGCAGGCAGCAAGATCACCTACAACCAGGCTCCACGGTCTACAGGCTCTTCAGGCCACCAAACAGATTCAGAATTTCACCACCAGCCCCCAAGGTGGTTGCGGTATACCTCACCCAYGGAGAGAAAGTCCTTGGAAGCCCCTCACAGGGTTGTCTCCCACCCTGGTCAYGGTACAGACATCCTCCCCCAGCCAGCGCCAGCCCTCTCCGCTCTGCTCTGTGCGTACGCGTGCCAAGTAGTGCAACCAGATACGTACAGAGCTCTACCAAAGCACAGGGGAGAACCCAGGCCTCTAATTCCTTCTGCTAAATCTYCTTGCTACGAAAAATACACTTCAATGGGTAAAAAACATTCCGAGAAATATTTCAGAGCTAGCAGTATTCTATTAGGGTTTTGTAAAGAATTTCTCAATAGAAGCATAAGGATGCTCAGTTCACACTACAAATGCATGGATCTAGCACAGCTGATGAAACTAGCCATAATATTTAACAAACAYGTTTAATTTTAATGCTAAACTACTGCTATTTTGTCAACCGCAAGGAACAAGTACAGTAAATGCCAATAATTTCAATGAGTTTATTAATCTGGTGTCCTAGAAAGAGTAGGAATCAAGCTCACCTTGACTCTTCAGATTCTGTTTCATCAAAAGAGCTGCAAGTAAAGTGAGAGGAAACTTTGGTTACAACAAAATTAACTCTACAATAAAAAAACCCCACCAAATCCCTTAAGAACCATCAAAGGGAGCAACTTTTTTCTGGTCAGTAGCTGCATAATGCAGTCTGATGAATGTGGGAGATCGTATCATTTTACAACAACCACTACTTGGAAATGACAGCATCCATTTTACTTTAACAGATTCACAAGCATATCTATCTATCTATCTATCTACCCATGAAGTGATGGGGTACAGTCCCACTGAGGGTATTGGCTGATGTCATTAACTATGAGTGAAAACTACCAGCCTGCTAGCTTCTGAATCACTCTGAAGACCACCGTGGGCCATAAACACCTCCAACTGTAAGAGGGCTTCAAAATTATCTCCACTTTTTTCAACTCGCCTTCTCTCCACTGCAGATCCACACAGCCTCCCCCAAAGTGGAAAAGGGCCACATAGCTTTCTGGGGAGCAAGTTCTGGTCACGTTGCTGGACTTTCCAACTATGTTAGCTTGCATAGCAAAAGAAATTATTCTCCCTACAACCCTTACAGCTGTGGATGGTAGCAGAGCTTCCAGTTACACTGTTTTGGGTATTTCTGTAGTCATTACACTCATCATAATTATACTAAGATTCCCTTCTCCCACCCTGACCAAGAACCCTTCCCAGGGGAAGGGCAATGGGGCCATTGGGATAAATGTCATCAGAAAGGTGAAAGGCCCCATTTTCAAACACACAGAGGGAGATCATAAAATGATCACAGAATGAACTTCTATTTTGTCCAGATACTATGACCATAAAAAACACGCAAAGGCTTTCTATGCAACTTTAGTGTTTATGAATATTCTACAAAATTCATTTCAGTAGATACTTCAAGATCTATGAGAAAATAATATTTTTCTCATCTAAACTCTGCTTTCCAAGAATATTACATTAAATCTCACTTCTGTCTTTGAACAGGCTGGATTTATTTTACCACCTTTTGAGGATATATAAACATACTTAACATGAACCTAATGCCCATTTATTTTACAGTGTTAGAGTTGGCAGCAAGACCATTTTAAGTCAATGGAATTGCATCAGCACTGAGTGGATATGGTGGGCCTTTTGGCCTCCATGTATTTTTCAGTAAATGAGAGCTTACCCACAACTTTCTGCTTTTGGCAAGGCAGGTACATGGCGAACGTTCAGGAAATCAAGAAATATTTTAGGGAGCTCTTCATTTTCTAAAATGACTGTCTGTAGAAAAAAAAAAAGGCACAATAGAAACACAAGATCTTTTACTATTTTAGATATTGCACACTTTYATTCAAGCTACCAAAACATTTCCCACTTGAAACACTTTTCAATTCTTCTCCATTTTTTTACACCTATTTTGAAGTGCTTCATTTCAATAGGAAAACCACAGTTCTTAATGAATCACATATAAATACACTCAGCATATGCTACTATATTCTTTTTCACCTGCCATCACTGGTGCCAAACTAGATGCCTGTCAAGCAGCGATGTCTGATTCTGGAACTAAGCTATTGGCACACTCATTTGTGAATAAAATTCTGTTTATTTAAAACATAAAATAAAGCAGCTACAGCTCAGTGCTTTCGTGTTCACCTCACAGAAGACTCCTGTCTGGCACATCAGTGGAAAAAGGAAGTCTCCACTTTGTGCAATTTTATTAATGCATGCCTTAGTAAATGCTAACAAGGGAAACTCTTTGCTTGGCTTGACAAATCAGCTTACAATGTACTCCTTATACGTGCTCTGTGACTCCTAATGACAAAGCCCTGACCAAAGASCTTCTGGCTAGACCTGCCACATTCTTCCACAGGAACGACATAATGGCCGGACTCCATACTCCTTTGTTTTTCCATTGATGAGATGATTTACAATTTTCAGTAAATTACTTACAAGTACACTGAAAAATATGTAGCAAATAAATGAGATGCTTAGGTGCGTGTTCATMATGAAAGAATGACTTTTAAAGGAAACAATAGATCTCTGACAGTTTCATAGAAGCAGACCAAAAATAATTGATCTTTAATTTTCACGAGGCAAACAAAAAGTTCATAAATTCAACCAGTGTCTCACCTGAAAGATTAAGCCCCTATTTATTTACTGTTTATACTAACATACATTAGATAACACACGTACTTCACATGCAAATGAAAGCCACAAGCTCTCCCCTAAAGAGCTTTCCTTCATAAAGGTCTAGATCCAGAGTGAGCRTATGCATGGAAGAAACTTCACTAGATTTATAAATAAAASTACYTGTACAAGTAAAGCTATCCACGTTYGTCCTGTTCACTTTCACACCCTATGTTAGGAGAAACAAAACCTAGAGAAGAAACAAGACTGGTGATGGGAAGAAACATTACTCTGTTTATATTCAGGAGGTAACTTATTYCTGCGTGTGTATTCTTTTACATTACAGTATCACTAGAGAGATTKTATGTAGAGGTATGTAGAGGATAAAAGGATCACCAAAAAAATTAGGTTGGAAGAGACATCTAAAGGTCATCCAGATTTTATAGCAGGTTTTATAGCAAATGGTTTGGTTATTTGTGTAATGAAAACCCAGTTAGTGTAAAAATGAYGTAAGATGTGCATAAAGAGAGGAACACATCTGCAAACAAAGATATTTGAGAACTGGCTCTTTTTTTCTGTTACATTTGCAAATCTAAATTCAGAGTCTACATTTCTYAAAGAGCTGAGGCCATCACTAACGAGTTTGAAAAAAAGAACAGGGAAAAATGAAGCTTTTGAACTTTCCTGTTCTAGATTTTAATGGATGTAACAAACAGGGAGGCCTGAAATGGTGGCAAGTGCTAAGCCTTTCAGTTCACCTCTGTATGAAGATGCTGCATTAAAAAATGCCACTTCATTTGCGTACTGCAAAATCAGCACTCCGCTGCTGCAAAATTTATCCTGTTCTGCATTCAGGTTATGCACAGAGGCAGAGGTGGAGGTGGATGCCTATTCAGAGGGTGTGTGAACTGCATAACAATGCATATGATTTGCTCAAATAAAACCATCTTACTAATTATATGCAATGAAGAACTTCAAAAAGTTGTGTGAAGATGTTTAAGGGCATCCAATGCKTACATGCAACCTCATACTTACACGCCCTGACAGCTTCTTCCAAAAGCTGAGCTGCCTGCTGAGGCTGCTGAACAGAACAGTGATTTCCAGGGAAGAAGAGAAGGATACATCACTGTATAAAAGGAARACTCCCGACAGCTCTTACAAACCTATTTGTTTCTATTTCCACTCACTCCAGATTAATATCTCATTCTTTTAGGTTTTTTTTCACGACATGCATGAAGTCAACCCAAGCGCTGCTAACCCTGCCCCGACTAAATATATTTCACAAAAAGATGTAAGCAAATAACATCTGTTTTAGTGCGCTAATCCATATAGTTTGTTAACTGTCAATAACTCTGCTTCGGTGGACAATAAACTTGAAAATGTACAATTTGCAGAGAAGCAAAGGCAATTTTGCACCGCACTGTATTTTGGATGCCGCCTCTGTTGCTTGTGAATTTTGTCATTTCCAGAATTTTCTGAAGGGAGGAATGACTGCATTGAACAAAGGAGGAATTTTCAACTGATGTAATGTAATGTGACATACATTTTAAGGTATTAAAAAATAAATGAAGGTACAAGTTAATTATACTAATAAGGGGGCAAATTATCTTCTGGCTTGACTTCATYGGCTTCGATACAAAAAAGGGCCAGCACATAATCCAGCTGTTTAATATACATGGTGGAAACCAAAGGAAAAGAGAAAAAACCCTGGGAATAACAACAAAAAAGCCATCCACACTGGATTAGGTTTGCCTGTCTAGCTGCATTTCCTACCTCTGGTGGCGGCCCAAAGTGGATGTCCAGAGAAAAATGTACGCATTCTCAACTTCCTAGTCAAGCTGTTCAAAAAAATACTTTTAAATCAGAAATAAATGTTTTCACAATTGGCTTAATTTACTTGGAATAACCCATAACACAACAGTTTTTTTACTTCTGACTGAAAACTTGTAAGAAATGCGTATTTTGCAAACGATGATCTTTAAATAACAGCTGAGCAGAAAAGGAACCAGCAGGTAAAGTCTCTAAACTACAACCTATAATTTGTGATGTAATGTGCTCAACCGTAGCCTTTGTTCAAGTGACATTGGCTTGTAAACATGACTACTACCTTGTTTGCTCTGCAATCAGAAACTTAAAGATATATATTTTCAAAGAAATAAAATCTCACAATTAGTTTGTTAGTAATGTGAATTTCTAATACATGCGAATTCTACCAAGATCATAGCAGTAAGTTTCAAATATGGGCCCCAGAGTGCTACGTAGACTAATTTAAGAAAAAAAACAGCACGTGTATTTTCTTCCTAAAATAAGTAAAAAAATGCCAAACTAAACCACCTACCACAACCTCTGGCAAGTGATTTGGGAAGTGACTCCACAAATACATTTTTCAAGCYCATTGATTTCAGCTGAACTAAGAGTATAAGCGCCCTGTTTTCTTAGAAAATCGTAAAGGGTGTTTATCTGTTACTGTCACACTTAAATAACTACTCCGTGCTTCAGGAAAAAAACCCAACACAAGGGAAAGCCTGATGTTTACATCAGCAGAAATGTCTTTTTCATCGAAAGGGTGCAATTATTATTATGTAACACAAATCACAAAAATCCCAATTTTTCTACCTTATCAGTTTCATAAAATCATGTTCCCTAAGGATGTCATTGATTAGTTGCACATGTTCTTTCAGTGACATCTGAAATACTTAATTGTCGGTTATCTTTTCTCCTTCAGCAAGTAAAATATAGTCAGAAAATTGCAAAGGGACTTGTTCTGCCTTAACCTTAGCTAGATGCCATCATGCAGTGGAAAACCGTGCTAAAATATCACAGGATAATGCTCTCCAACAAGGGAGACATATAAACAGCATAATGATTTCCCACGAGTTTCCTTTTTAGAAAATTGTCACTAAAGCCAGGGTAAATGGTGACATATCTTCACAGAGGACACTGTGAAATCGAACACTGGCATTCTAGCTAGGTCCAAACCTACTCATCAGCCAATTATAACAGTAACTGAACATCTTGCTGAAAACCTGAACGAGACCACTTTACTAACCTTAGGAGATCATGCCACAGGAATGCATTGTTTTCACAGATTTTTATTATTATCATCGCCGTTGTTTTTAATGAAAAAAGATTTAAAAATTAATTTCTTACAATCACCTATCATACTTTCTCAGGGTTGCTGGAACAGCTGTTGGAGGTGGAGAAATGAGAGTGGGGAGCTGAGCTGCAAGGTTTTTAAGAGTCCTTACAGACTTCTCCATTCAATCGGGTTTAGTTTGAAATGCTGTACTGTTAGGGTGAAAAAGTTCATGACAGTTTTTCCTCTCTTCACAGGGAAAGATGCTTCACAATACCTAATTCAGTGGTGCAGCTAAAATGGGGGAGAAGAAAATCAATACATTCCAGCTACAGTAAGTAGGCTGGAGTGTCGGTCTCCACTGGGACCAAAACCCACATCTTTTAGAACACTTTAGAGTCTATATTCTTCTATTAACCTGCTTCTCCTGAACTGCTTTACACAGTCCCATGAAATGATAARGAGGTTACCAAAAGAACACATTAACTAAAAACCAAGTAGACGAAGGAACCAGACTTCTAAGAGAAAGCTTTCCTTTTTTTTAAAGTAATAGCAGATACAACAATGTTTTATATTACCCATTGTGAAGAACTATGAAGAAACTCACTCCCTTCTTCAGTGAGGATGTTGTTACAGGTTATCAACAAGAATTATTTCTAAATAAGTTGCCACTTAAGTTGTCGTAGTAAGGACTCTGCACTTTTCATTGCTACCAGAAACACTCACTGATGGGCAGTTTTGTAAGAACAGGAGGAAGTTATCAAACATGCTTAAAACTCTGTATAAAGATGCAAGAAGCATGCAAACACACATACAACGACACAGAAGTGATGCTCCGTATGAAGTACCAGCTAGCTAACACKCCCAGGCTGCATATCAAAGGGAGTCGACAGTAAGAGTGCCATCTACACTGTGGAGCTTGAAAGGGAACAAGATATTGACTGTAGGTATTATATGCCAAAATACTTCCAACAAAGATCCACAAGTTACTATCTGAAAGTTAATGTAAAGTCACAAAGGGGAAAAGAAAAAAAGCGCAGACGGGAATTGCACGTCTGAACCTCAAGACTGGAGAACAGTAGAAAAATTCCTGCACCAATTTTCAGATCAATTTGTTATACTTCCAGTGAGCTTAAAACTCACCAGATGCCTCCTGAGTGACAAATCCATCTATCACAGCATTCTCAAGCTACACAGAGGATAAATGAACTAGATGGAAGGGAAGCCTAATAGGTTAAACGACTGCTGCATCATTACTGAAAATATGTATGCAGAAATTCACGACAGTGTCTATAAGCTATTAACGTTTTTACTTAAGCCTTGCCTAACCTAACTTTAAAGCACTTCACTCATTTTGATTAAAAAGACTACCAAGAAAGTTTTAAGGTAGTGAGTACTTTAGTTAGAAAGCTAGTTAGTTACACATTACAGTTCCAACTAATATTTTAACTACTAAGTGCAGAGCAGATCGACTTGAGGCTAAGTGTACAACTATAACCCATTTGATGTGAAAAATACAATATTGAATTTTTTTTGGAAAACTGGGAACATAATGTAGTGGGAGCAAACAGTGAATCTCTCTATGGCAAAATAGGAGACTAGCCCCTGAAAGATTAGAAACAAAGTGCAAAAGACTACAGTTCCTTTGAAAAATAAAAATGAAAGGAAGCAGTCAATATCATTTCCTGAGACACTGCTCAAAGGATTGGAGGTTAAGACAAAGCTGGATGAGAAATGAAGAAATCAACAGAGCAAAAAGAAAAGAAGCAGAAGGGCAGGACGAGTTAATGATATTAAAAAAAGTTAGTAGGAGCAAGAAAGGCTTTTAAAAATAAGTAACAGGAAGAAGTAGTACAAAGAGTAAGCAGATCCATTAATGACAAAGAAACACACCAAAATAAACGCTGATTTTAGAATGGCTGAATTGAAGTGTTTTTTAAAAGTCAATGGACCACTAAGACAATGGACAATTAACAAGTAATTAAGACCATGTCAATAATGCTGGTAACATGGTAACAAACAGGTGCAGGAATACCTTAGACAATAATATATATATCAGCCAGTAGATCCAGAAAATACACATCTAGGACGGTAAAGAAATTAGGTAGTTATGCTTGGAAAAGTCTGTTCAAGAGTACAGGGGAAGGAAGTTTGGAAAAAAGCAACTGCAGTTACAATCYACAATACAACAATAGTTAAAGCAGAAGAGGCTTAAACTTGCAGTACTGTTTTCTGAAAGCTTAGAGGAACTAAATACAAATATGCTGTAATGAAAAAACCCTCAACATTCATGTTGCGAACCGTGACACCTGGAAAGTCTGSAAACCAGTAGGTTTTTCGGTTTCTGGCGCAGTCAGATGCTGCTGTCCTTCTAAGCTGATCCTTGTGCACTGAGTAGGAGGTTGGATGGGAAAAGGAAGCAAAAACCCGCAAAAGTATCTGATCAGGTAATTAAAGACTATCATAAATACATACTCTACTTTAAGGCAAATAAAGCTGGTACGGAAAATGTCAGTTCTAGATTTTCAAAATTTGCAAGTGTTTCTTCAGTCCCAAGACTGTTCCTCTAAATATTGGGGTTTAATGCATGTTCCTGTCTTCTTAGTATGTGACAACCTTTTCTTAGAATCATAGAATCATTTAGGTTGGAAAAGACCCTTAAGATCATCAAGCCCAACCGTAAACCTAACACTGCCAAGTCCACTGCTGAACTATGTCCCTAAGCGCCACATCTATACGTCTTTTAAATACTTTCAGGGATGGTGACTTCACCGCTTCCCTGGGCAGCCCATTCCACTACTTGACAACCCTTTCGGTGAAGGAATTTTTCCTAATGTCCGATCTAAACCTCCCCTGGCGCAACTTGAGGCCATTTCCTCTCGTCCTATCACTAGTTACTTGGGAGAAGAGACCAACACCCAACTCGCTACAGCCTCCTTTCAGGTAGTTGTAGAGAGCAATAAGGTCTCCCCTCAGCCTCCTCTTCTCCAGGCTWAACAACCCCAGCTCCCTCAGCCGCTCCTCATAAGACCTGTGCTCCAGACCCATCACCAGCCTCGTTGCCCTTCTCTGGACACGCTCCAGCACCTCAATGTCCTTCTTGTAGTGAGGGGCCCAAAACTGAACACAGKATTCGAGGTGCGGCCTCACCAGTGCCGAGTACAGGGGCACGATCACCTCCCTACTCCTGCTGGCCACACTATTCCTGACACAGGCCAGGATGCCGTTGGCCTTCTTGGCCACCTGGGCACACTGCCGGCTCATGTTCAGCCGGCTGTCGACCAGCACCCCCAGGTCCTTTTCCGCCGGGCAGCTTTCCAGCCACTCTTCCCCAAGCCTGTAGCGTTGTCTGGGGTTGTTGTGACCCAAGTGCAGGACCCGGCACTTGGCCTTGTTGAACCTCATGCCATTGGCCTCGGCCCATCGATCCAGCCTGTCCAGATCCCTCTGCAGAGCCTTCCTACCCTCAGGCAGATCAACACTCCCACCCAACTTGGTGTCATCTGCGAACTTACTGAGGGAGCACTCGATCCCCTCGTCCAGATCATTGATAAAGTCATTAAACAAGACGGGCCCCAAAACTGAGCCTGGGGAACACCGCTTGTGACCGGCCGCCAACCGGATTTGACTCCGTTCACCACAACTCTCTGGGCTCGGCCGTCCAGCTCGTCCAAGCCACGAGCAGCCATGATCAAGCCATCTTCATTCATCACTACCAGATTTAAACTCTGATCCCTCAGCATACACTTTTAGTCTTCCTTTTTTGTTTTTTTTGGATCCTCATCAAAGGATGTCTCTAATTGACGTAATAAAATACACAGAAGAGTGTTTGCTTGTTACAGTAACAAGTCATCAGGATCACACAGTATTCCTCCAAAGGGCCTAAAGGAACTCACTCACTGATGAATTTTCTGAAGTAACATCGGTGTATACCATATTGTTTATGACTGCTTTAGAACTGGAGGACTAAAAAAATGACAAACAATTTAAAAAAAAAAAGTACCATGAGGGAACTCGGGATTTATAAACTAGTATGCCGGTACCAGGGAAGTTAGTAACAACTACAATAAGGAGTAGAATTAGTGGGCACACGGATAAATACATCTGGATGGAAAGAATCACAGGGCTGCTGTTAAGGCAGACCCTGTTTCAAAACTTACTGCAACCCCCGAAAGAATCAACAAGCACAGATAAATGTGGCCCTGTTGATAGAGCCTACAAAAGGCTTTTGACAAAGACCCCCACCAAAGGCTTTAAGGCAAACCCCGCAGCCATGGTCCTTGCAAAGATAAGTAATTAGTTACAAGTCCTGAAAGAGAGGTTAGGAGAACACAGCCCAGAGTAACACATACTGGAAAAAAAACAACAAACAATGATGGGCTTTAGACTGACCCTTAGTGATCAGAGGAGTGAGATGCTGGGGCTACAATACATCCCTCAAAAGACAAGCTCGCTAACCAGCGGCAATTAAAAAAAAAAAAAAAAGCTTATTAAAAACTATGAGAAAAGGAATCAAGTTGTTATTAGACATTATTAGAATATATTATTATTATAAAAAAGGAGGTGCTTTAGACAGAAGGAGGGACTTCTTCATGGAACACGTAGTTGAACTACGGGCCACAGGACACTGCAGATGCTGAAAATTTGTATGCATTTAAGGAGAGACTGAATAGATTGATGGAAGAGGAATTCATTGAACTGAAAATGCATGGAAATGGAGAATGTTATGAAGAATGAATTATCGAAGCATGTTCTCTCTTTCTCCCTCATGTACCTGCTTTTGAGTACTACCAGAGACRGGCTATTCTCCCAGAGGAACCTCTGGTCTAATCTGCCCCAACTATTATTTTATGCTATGCCAGCTGAGTTACAGGGTTAATTGTACTAGTCCGCAGTAGCAGATGGCTCTCCCAGAGAAGGAAGACGCGGCATGGCTGGGAGATGGCCGGCTCACTCTCTCCTGCCTCCATCTCACTCATCCTTTCTGCCATTCAGGTGGTTGGAAGGAGCCGCTCCCACCTGCCAGTCCTCACCAGCAAAACCCCACAGTGAAAGGTAATCTGTCCGCTTCTGTGCACCCACAGCCCCTCCACCTCCTTCCTCTCCCCTCCCAGCATTAGCGAGGGTGGAGATTTGCTGAGGGGAGATGGGASCTCTGTTCTGCTTTGTGGAAGGACTGCCAAGGACAGAGGACCGAGCTGGAGGCTGACCCGGTGGGCAGCCAGCATCCTCATCTGCAGGCAGTGAAGAAGGGGTGATGCAGGGATGATAATCCAACACTTCTTTCTTGCTGTCAACTCTGAAAAGCTTTATTTTAGAAAGACGCACATTACTTAAAGATTTGCAAAGCCAAATAATATTAGAACAAAGCAAAGACAAAACAGAGAAGAGTTACTGGAACACAACAGATGTTCTAAGAAAACTTAAAACATCACTTGGAACAAATATTGCTTGCCTTGTTTTACCTGTATTGAATACAAATTATCTGAGAGAAAATACATTCCTGAATGTAAATAAAAGTGAAATGACTGTTATTTCAATTCACTATAAGTTTTATGTAGACAGGCATTGAGATGTATTAAAGTAATTCACCCTTCATTAAAAACACGGACAGAGAATACAGTTTTAGCTGCAGAACTGCTGCAGTGTTTTTATTTTCATGTTTACTTTCTAGACATACTAAAATACATAAAAAATATTTTTTCTCCTGTTATTATGTTTCATTTCAAAGTGGAGTTTGAAAAAAATTGTCACCTATTTCTGCACAGAGTATATCTACTATTTTTTCCTACACTGCCATATTTTCTATCTACTATATTTACTATGCTTGTAAATAGTCCTTTGTAAGGAGGAAAGCTATGAGCAAGCCTGAAGAAAAGGCAGCGATTAAAGAACTAAGCTGTACTCCATTCTTCAGAGCCAAATGCAACAGCATGATACCTCAGCAGTCAGAGAAACAGAGGAGTAGCTCTGCAGCATGACCGACTTTCTCTTGATCTGGATAATGGTCTGGATAATGTCACAGACTATTCTGTTAAGACGCAGATGTTAGATTGGATGTTGGACTTTTTTGTCAGCTAATGTGGTTTTGGTCAAATAACACAGCTTCGAAAGAACTGAAAAAGCCCACAAGAATACTGAAACGTTTAAGAATAGCCTTGAAATAGCATTTTCACTTCTTTTTTGCTTCATAAGAAACGTCCCACAGCTCTAACTCATTTTGCTGGTTTTGCTGGGAACAAGGAGAGTCAGGTGGTTGATGAAGACTGAGGAAGTTAGCTATGAAAAGAAATCTCACTCTCCACAAGAATGACAATTTCATGCAAATGTCGTATCAAAAACCTAGAAATATCTGAGGATGATTTCGTAATCTGCATTGCTTCTGCAAGGTACTGTAACAAAAATGCTATTCAACTCCACTATAACTTCTTCTTTTGTCTCCCTGATATTTTCTTGTCAGAGGTTTTGGGTCAGAGTAAACTCTTGAGAAATGACTCAACGTTCCCTTTGAAACTAATTAGACTAAGCAGCAGGTACCCACTCCAAAGTCCAAACAAGAGAGTATAGCAAGCACAGGGAATTCACTGAACCAGGGGTTAATGAACTCATTGTGTCATTCTTACAGAGGTAAAGAAGGGGTAACGTAGCTGACCGAATATATTTAGATTTGTATGGTGGGGGTTTCTGGGGTTTTGTTTTTTAGTTTTGAGTGTTGGTAGCCCTTTCAGCACAAAATGTGGTGTTGAGTAAGGACTCTAGGCTATTTTGCAGTGTTGGAAGAGTAACTGCAAGGAAACCGGTAAGCTTAATTTTAAAAACCCTGAAGCTTACCTTAAAATTTAATCAGCTTAACAAGAAAATACAAGTTGCATTTGCAAGACATTTACTTATGTTTAGCAGCGAAAGCAAGGTAAAAATCTAGTTTGATTTTTTTTCTGAACTATTAATATACTAACAATTTACTCTGATATCCTAATCCTGTAGTTAATGACATGGTTGCTTGCACAAGTGCAAAGAAGCACAAAGTAAGTTTTGGCCACTGACAAACTCAGAAATGAGAGAGACAAAGGGCCTGGGGAAAACCAGAGTCAGTCCTAGCAGTATAAATAGACACCACAGGAATAGAACAGTAATATAAATGTATTTGTTTTAATTTGTGAAAGCAACTGTTTTTATCGTAGAACCACTGTAACAGAGAAAACCCTGTTTAAAAACATGCACTTTTCCACGTCCCATTAAATTAACTTCTGTTTGTAATAATTCTTATGTTTAAAACATTTCTCTAGCCCCATAGGAGAGCAAGACCCAATCAACTTAGAACAATGCGGTAAATGCTGTGCTGACAGCATTAGCCATTGATTCAAAAGCATCTGTTTTCTGAAAAACTCACCAAGGTTTGTTCTCTTTGAAAAACATTCATAAGAAATTTCTACTCTGGATTGAAACCAACAGGTTAAAGTCAAAGATTCAGACAATCTCTTCTTGCCTGCTTATGCTACAGAAGCAACATAACAAATGGTCGAGATGTAGTGACATCTAACCATATGGATATTAAAAAAGCTTAGACAGCATTTCATAAATTACACAAGCAAGTTGGAATCAATGTCAGAGAACAGAAGTTTGAACAGATGAAGTAGGACATTTTTTAAAAGACACTAATACGCACGTTTAAATTAAATTCTTGATAAATAACTAGCTACTAACTATGCTGTGAGAATATTTTGTCAGGGGTCATAATTCATGGATTATTTTCATTAAAAAGGAAGACAATATAAATGACATGGAGGATAGCAAGGCAGCCATAACCCAGTAAATTATTTTATTTTTCCCAAACAACATTAGAGCAGGAAGATGCTCAAGAGTGTTCAAAAATCAACAGTAAGCACTTCCAGAAGAAAGAGTCACTGCAGTACGGTCAGGTGGGCTAGGAAGACTTTAATATGTGACAATAATGTTGTCAAAATATTTAACCGGTCCAGTTTTGTCATCAAGAGGCTGAGTTTGTTAACCCTCATACTACCACACTTGTGGATCTTGACAGATGGGTTATTTCTATGTTAAAACAGACTGATTGAGGACTGCACTCCGCTTCTCAGTACCACCCACCATACTACCAGTAAGACTTTAAATATCTGATGTGTTTTGTCCTAGAACAACCATTCTTACACTCTATTTACTGAAACCCTCTTCTACCTACATTTCATTAAAATCTTTCAAACAATTAAAGATCTTGTTCGTGCCAAAATTCTGCATTAAATACCCTTTCCAACAAACTTCCAGAGAAAGCTCTTTGTCTCTCTTCCACCCCCCCACCCCGCCCATTACAGGAGAGATCCAACAGCAAACGATTAAATTCTTTACTCATCAGTGAAATGAACTGTTTGCGGAATCAAGCCCAACATATTGCAGTATGATTTTGTCTTGCTAAGGAGTTGACAGTTTTTATACAAGTAGGAAAAAACATGTATAAATAAAAAAATTGGCAGCTAAGAAGTGTGGTGTAGAGTCTGTGATGCTAAATTCTGGATGTTCTTTACAATCATAAGTACTTGCTTGCTCATGGATTCAATCTGCAGTGGGAATTAGTGTAACCAGAACTGCTACACAAACAACTCCCTTTCTCTGCAAGCATACAAGCCCTGCTTTTTGTTTGCACAGAGCTAAGAGAAGCTGCAAGATTTTCCCTGTTCTTTCTTGCAAAAAAACCCAACTCCAAAACAACCCCCCCTCCCCCGTCCTTCCTTTTTCGCTCCCGCCACCCTGGCAAAAAACCTCACCTCTCTTTCAGAGAAATGAGCATGCCTTGTTACATGCTGCTCTGTAACTATAGGAGCAAATCAATAGCAGCTGAATGCCATCTGCTTCGGGCAGCAGAACAGCACCAAAAGTGTGAGCAATGCATCTTCCCTTATTGAAAGGTTATTTTATGCAAGTAAACAATTCATCGTCTTCTTGCACGCTTGATGCTCATTTACCACTTTTGATCAATAAAATATGCAAAACAACAAAAAAATTGAATCCTAAGAGTAGTTCTGATGCCAGTGTGATAGTTAATCAATATCAGGTCTCTGTTCAGTAAGGCAGGCAGTAGGGTAACTCCTTTATTGTATGAACCCAGGAAAAAGTGTGGAAATGTGTCTTGTTGCCTCTAAAATGCATTAAGAGAGTGAGAAACACAACTTTTATCCTGCAAATTAAAAAAGGGAGAATGAAACAGGAAGCACTATTTTAATTGTATTTTTTTCCCCTCATTATACAAAGGGTACATACATCAGCTTGCCTGATCATTTGTTGCAAASAATCTGCTGCTATGGTGTTGATAGAGCTATACTATCATTAAGACAGATATTTGGTTAAATCACWGTTATTACAAGACATACTTTGGACAGCAACCCACTCTGTTTCCTTCTAAAGCTGCTCTACCTTATTAAGTCTTGGTTTTCAATGTATTTATGTTTCAGGTGAACTCAGTTTTTCTGTTAAAAACAAACTGCTATGGGAATTTCTTTTGCACAGTGTTTCTTTTACTCAGACCACCAACTGCCTTATTACATTAAGCCTCCTGACAATTGATTCAAGTAGAATACTTCTCTCCCAACAAAGAAAACGACATCATTTTTACAGATATCGCAGAACAAAACCTCCAATTTAAACAGTTTCCTAAAATAACACAAAGTACTTGAAATAACAGTTGTTACTCACAAAGGCTCTCTACTCTAGTGAGCCATATATCCTAATATTAAAAAAACCCCTAACTACTCTCTCATCTGAACAGCAATTTTGCAGATTATATCACAAAGATAAAGCCACAAATTTAGCTGCACACTGTATGTTCTGATCTGCACTTCATACTGCATTTTCTTAATTGTTCTTTCCTGCTTGTACCTAGAAACACAATTATTCAGGCATGCGGCCTTTACTTACTTTTGGTTATTTGAACTGAAAAAAAAGCTCGGTACACTTCTGTAAAAGAATATCTTATGCAGGCTTCCATTTAAGAGAACTACCAAGTATACAAGACTGAAAAAAACCCAAAATACTTATTTTCTCTTGTATTTGCAATGCAAAGACACTTCCCAATGTACTGGTCATGGACTTCCAGAAAAGATTTATTAAAGTGAAACCAAGCAATACTGAATAAAAAATAATTTCATGATCAGATTAGAACTAAGCACTAACGTGCAGTCAAGCAGCAGCACTTATACACAGGAGAGACAGAAAACCTCTTGCTCATTGTTCAATTCTCGTAATTYTTACAAAAACAAGACAACTGGAAGAACATATCTATAAATCAACTTGTATAGAATTTTTAAGGTAACTACTGGTAATTAATAAAGCACACATTTGCACATATGAAAAAAGTCTTTCTGACCAACCAGTGAAACTTATTAAATGTAAGATAGGTTTGGGGTTTGGGTTTATTTAAATCTGTGAATTAGCGGCAGATTTGCAAGCAACAGTTCAAAATTTTTTTTTTATACCCTTGTAAGACCCCAAACATTTCTAGTTATAACAGGCAGCTGCCCCTTCTACATAACGAAGCTTGGATCAAGCTCTTTCTGCATGCCTTCTTCAAAAATGGTTATGAGTTTATATGAACTCCAATATACGGTTTGATCACGTTTATAGAAGCCAAAACAATTTTGGTCAAATTAGTAATACAGAACATAGTAGTGAAAGTGCAGTAGCTTTGAGTCAATGACCCAACTAGCAGCAAGGGTATAATTTAAAGTCAGAAATTTCCAGTGCATGCACTGTTAGCCACAGTGAACCTGTTACTGCTCTAAAGGGAATTGTTTGCCTCTTATTAGATTTTCTACAGCACAGCCATAAGTGATAAATGTACTGCTGTACTCACTGTCAAGTTAATCAATGCTGCCAAAGTTTTGTTGACCTAACAGTAATCCATAAAGTGAGCGGCATTTTCTCTATCCCTATGACATCTCAGTCCTCAGTGGGTATACAAATCCTACAACAGCTTCTTAAAAAATATGAAAAAGCAAAGCAAAGCAAAGCAGGGGGGAGAAAGATATTTTCAAAATTCTGTCTTTAAATTAGCAGACTGTGAGAATTCCTTCCCTCTCTGAGAAACTGCTTTAAAATGAAGGCCATACAATGTTTGATGGTTAAAATACTAGCAAATGGGTAACTTCAGAGAGGATAAAGCCTTGCTTACTAAAAAGAAGGTAAAAAAACAGCTTCAGGAGTCTTCCAAGGAAACAGTTGTGAGCTCGATTTACTTGTGACTATAGATTAGTGCACTGGTTCAAACACGGTGCAGCAATTCTGAAGACAGTAATGTGAAAACAATAATAAAAAATCACCACCAATAAAACCTGTCTATTGCTGCGTCTGGCTGTGAATCACAGTCCGTGAGAGACATCACCACTGAAAAGAAGAAAAAGTCAGGAAACAATCCCTGGTAGAATGAGCTGCTCTATAAACAAACTGCTGCCATGCTCTCACAAGCAATTATAGACATATGAAATATGAATTGCCATTGATTTTTCTTCTAGAGGTCACTCTGCTCCATGTTTTACGCACTCTAGGCATTTATTTGGGTGGCAAACTGACAAGTTTTTTCAGAATTAACGGAGCAATGTAATCTTTGCTCAATCGCAGGTACTTCATTATGGTTCTGTTCCTTGACACTTGTCCCTCCCAAAACTCACTAGCAAGGGAGTCCTTGATAAAGGTGAGGAATAATGCAATTACTTGGGAAAAGAGACCATCCTAACTTGGTCGGTGAATGCTTCTTTCCTTCTTCTGTGCTGACGGCAGACAAGCAGCATCAGTCGGAGGGCTGCATTTATCACAGCACAGCAGTTCTGCAGATAATATTCTGATTTGGCTAAAACTCTCCACATTCTTGTTATTGAAAGAGGGATGACTTCTCCAGAAAGGAGAAACAAGATTGCAGGTTAGCCCCCCTCACAGAAGTAACATAGCTATCTAGATTTCTGTTAAAAATTATCATAACATTAAAACACTGCAAGAATGCCAAGCTGCTCTCTATAAATCTCATGTTTTTGATCTTATCTTCACACTTAGCAATTGCTCGATGTTCCTTACTCAGCAACCAGAGAACTACTTAATTTTGGCCAGTAAAGTCCACAAATGAGGTTGAAACTGGGAATCRTGAATTCATGAATCATATATTCTGGCATTTTTAGACAGCAATCTTCTTTACTTCTATTACTAATTTTTGGCACAAATATTTGGCGTCTGGGTTTCCCATGCAAGAAGAATTTGCAAAAAGGCTGTGTTGCACCCTTCCTTCGCAGTGGTTAGTCTGGTTTACCCTACAAGTAAGCCTTGGCATCTGAAGCTAAGGTTAGATTGTTCTTTTAAGTCACATTCCTTGGTGCCTCAATGAAAGGACAGAACAGTACTATAACACTGTGGTAYGGAGAGCTTAATCAAACGCTAGACTCCATGATACGCAAATAGAAGAGAGTATGCCATCAGTGCAAGTGCATCTGGAGAAGTGGCGCACCAAAATCAAAGCGGATGTGGATATAGTATAGGGGTTCAGGAAGGATTTATAGTAGAACTGAAGTCTACAAAAAAACTTGCATTCTCTGTTGACTGGACACAGATGTGACCTTCAACACATGATCATCAGAAGACAACACTATGACTGATACGTAGATTGAATAAACCAGTCAAGGGGACAAAATGAAATTTCAGGGGAAAAAAAAAACAAAATGAGAAAAGGTGGGAAAATGCTAGTGAGATATGAAGTTGAAAGAATCTGCTATAGATATAAAAATTATAACATGGTGGTTGAGATAACATATAGATATAAAAATGATAACGTGTTAGTTATAGCTGGTAAATATTMATCAGGGAAAAGAATTTAGATGTCTCTGTCCACACATTAACAAGCCCAGCTTCTGCACCTGTCCCGTATCTCAGCATCAATCAATGGTCCGATGGTGGACTTCCCTCTGACTTCCTTGGTGAACATCACCACTGTGTAAAATTGGGCAAAAATAATTGACCAAACTAGAGCAACTGGGATTCTTTTTTTTTTTTTTGGCCACATTCAGGTTTTTTTGAGATGCCAAGCCTGGCTGCTAGACCTCTTCACTGAAATGCTGCCTGTACTTCTACATTAATAATACTGTTCCTCAGTATCTGCATTAGATCACAGTTATCAACAGCCTCCTGCATCATTAGAGCACAAATTCATCACAAAACCCACTAACCTTTATTTCCAATACTACAAAAAGACCCKAATATCCTATGGTAACTTACTCTTGCAGTACATGTCCTCATCATTCCAGCATTTGAACTTGGATAACTGCTGCTGTTCAAAACTAGCATGTATCACTGCATGACCTTGAATGAGTCCAAATACACAGAGAAACATCTGATGGGATAATGTAGAGACAGCTGCTTAAATGCTGGTGGCTGCAAGACTGTTGCTTGTGAATCCTGTGCRTGGTCTTTGCTCCTCCGTGATCTCCTGTTGCTTTACGAGTGCTTTTGAAATGTTACATTAGGAATCCGCCACTGAATCAGGTGTGAGAGCTGGAACCCATGCTGAAAAGCACACTTGGAGATCTAGATGTCCTGACATCTGGAGAAACTGGGAGAGGTTTCACTCATTTAACTTCCTCTTTGTTTCTTGGGGACACTCTGAACGTTTTCCAGAAGCCAACATCACAGGGAAGCTGCTCAGAAAACCACAGTTACTGAGAATACAACTGTGGTCCCCTAGTGACTTGCCAGCAAGGATATAAAGAAAAATACCGTAAACGACCTGTGTTCAAAGTGCTACATCTGTTGCAGCATGTCTGTTACCACCAGTTCATGAGCTGCTATGACACCATACTATCACAGTTATGAATACTGTATTTCCCTACTGATGATGATATTCTGGAAATAAAAAATATGATGCTTGAAAAATGGCGGATGAACTCCCCCAGTCAGATACACATAACTGGAATGACATTTTCTCAGAAGGTTTTGTTGGGAAAGTTATCACTGACCTTTTCATTTTCCTAGAACAGACATACCCAGTGGGTTGCAACAGCATAAGAAATAAGATTTTTATCCAACCATTTTAAAACTGTAATTCTACAAAAGCAGGCTCCAGCCACATCGGTGCTGTAAAGGCCAGGGATGCACCACACAAACTGCTGTTCTAAGAGAGCAGTTTTAAAAGCTGTGGCAACGGGTATATTTGTGCTGTAAGAACTGACGTAGAAATTAGTCTGTTTAGTGTGTAACAGACCACATGTATCCTCTCCTGCCGCCTTCTTGATGGAGCACATTACTCCAAAACCTTACAGACACAACAAATATCAACAACATGCAATACTTTCTTTGAACATAATAATACCCAAAGCCTATGTATTTATTTCAATATCTAAGGTGACAGGTCGTCTCCTCATGCTGATGCCCTCATTCTCAAAAGGCAAGAGGCTGGCACTTAAAGGGAGCATCCAGGTGGTTTTCCTACGGTTTGTCATCAAGGGAAATATCCAGAGGACCCATGTGCAGAAAGATGCTTACACCATGTGGGTCAATACCATTTGGCATGCACAGACAGCTGGAAGAAAGGAACACCCATCAAAAATTTCTAGATGCATATAATTAGGGACACCCACCTGTATTAAAGAGGAATCAAAATCCAACGTGTTAAGCATAAGTCTCCGCCAAAACCAGGGGTTACTGGTTATTAACATAAGCAAACCACACTTAGAGATTACCATGTCTACCAGACAGTAACAAACACAAATGTTGTAATATAAGCAGGGCTTTCTTGAGCTTTAGATGCAATTAGAGTAAATCTTGTGATCGGCTCTGAATTGTAGGATCTGTGATTTTCCCACGTCTGTTATTTCCTGCAGCGTGTTAAAGGAGAAATGTATGTAGCAGAGGTGTCAAATACAATTTGACATTCCCATAACAGAGGTCTTGAAAAGAAACGGCTTTTAGTGCTTTATTTGCAAGGAGAAACAAGCAAGACTAATTTCTGTATCACAGATAAAATTTTCCTTTGTGCCTAGTGGTTACTCTCCACTCTATTTTGTTCCATCAGTGCTTCTTATTGCTTTATGTAAAATTTGCATTCATTGACAACATTGGTTTACTCTGACTGTTATACTGAGCTTTGAACTAATTGCTCTCAATTAATCTGTTCCACTCTTTGATAGCTTATTTATCAGATTGGGAAAGATAGATTTAATGGTGCTTGCTGGAAACAAGTTCTTTAATTGGAAATACCAGAGTGTTTAGCTCACTTCGTGCTCTAGCAATTAAGGACAATTTGGAAAAGCGTTTTTCCCCCTACTATTGTCTCCTTGATTAGATTTCCAAAGAAGCAGACAAAACAAATGACAATACCACCTAGCAATATTGGTTCAAATAAAAGCCCAGCAGCCAAATTACTTACTATGAGAAATGTGAACCATCCCCATCAATTCCAATGCTGTGTTACATTCATTTTGCTGTATCTTTGCTTCCCAAGTAGGTAAATGGCAAAATTTCTTTCAAAATGCATAGCTCTATGCCTGCCTCTATACAATTATCCCTTTCCACAAATAAGCCAAATCAACAGAAGAAATTATTTTTCTTGATTAAGCTCCCACATTTCTCTTGGGATGAAACAAAACAAACAATTAATCTTTCCTTATTTGTTCTCAGAAGAACCTGCATCCCTTAAATGTACGATAACCAGGGTACCTGTGGCAGGCAGTCGGCAGCAATTAGGCTTGTGCTGAAAATGAATGGACTAGAGTCAGAATGCCTAATCTGCTGAGAGTTTCTACAGGAGGGCAAGGTTAGACCAGGAAAATTCCCTTGCTGTGGAAATACTGTTAAAAATTACCATTTGACTTCAGCATAATTAACAAGGTTTGGGAATTTATATGAACTGAGTAATTGAAAAGAATTAGCAAGAGATATATACATTAATCTTCACCAGTTACAACATGCCTAATGAAATTAAAGGTTCTACTTCTACTTCACGCTTTGTTGCTACAAACTTTTTTCATCTACAGAAGAAGTGTATTAAAGATGATAGTTACGAGAAATTAAAAAGAAGAAACTGCATCACAAAACTCAATTTTTATATCAGTACTTCTTGAAGATTTTCTTATACATAATTCATAATATTTATCACAACAAGAAACTCTATGAAAGTTTCTTATTTTARTGTCCATGTTTTGAAGTCAACAGGAAAAATCCATATCAGAATTATAAATTTAGGCATCATTCAGTAATGCATATTTGTTTGTAAATGTACGTGCACTTAAATTCAAGTCTGTCTCAGTCAGGACATTCTACAATCAGCAGTTTCAGTAAAATCAGCTTTTTTACACTTAACTAAATCTGTATTATATTCAGATTACAGAGACAATAACCAGGTGAAAAGAAAAATAAAGGCAAGCAATGCTGATGTGTGTGGAGATAGACAACGTTAGCAGAAGATAACAAGCATTTGTTATTCTCCTAGGCTATCCATGAGCACAGGACCTTCACCCCTTRGTTCACTCTGAAATCCTTCAACATATCCTTCAGAAAGGAGACATGCAAGATCGCATAAAAGCCAAGAAAAAGGAACACACACAAGGGAGTTATATCTAATGCAGGAGAGTCCAATTTACTGCAGGACCAAAGGAGAAGGCTCACTCACCATCTTCCCACAACCTATCTGAGGAAGATAGTCATCTCCTCTGCTCACCTCTCGTAGCTACTGATGGACTAGCTCTTACTTCTTGCTTAAGCAGCCCTTCTTGCAAAGAATTTGCTGTTCCTGTGCTCTTCCCTTGCAACACTCTAAAGCAGAAGCTAAAGAATTACTGCTTATTTAATTTGGTATCTTTCCAGTAAAACCCTGTGATTAGTTCCACAGTTTTTTGTTGTGTTTTTTGTTGTTTGTTTGTTTGTTTTTGTTTGTGTCGTGTCGTTTCCCCCCCCCCTTCAGGATAGTCTACACTAAATGATACAAACAATACTAGATAAAAACATTGACGTTATTATGGCACATTTCAAAGCGAAGAATTGTCAGGTTAAGTTAATCAATCAAACTTTAATTCAGCTTCCTTATGTGTAAGGATTTATTTAGTATTGTTTACATGATCCTGTACTTTTTCCCCCCAGAATCAGTTCTTCATCCAAAGCACAGAATGGATGGTATTCAGTTATTCAACATATATTCAATATTTCATTTTCATCCTCTCACCTCCAAATGTGGCCTGTGTCTCATGTGCAAATTCAAATCCTGCTATAAAGACAGAATTATTCACTTCTTCATGAACTTTTTTCCCTAGCCCTCACGCGTAGTTTATAAATGCATAAAGAATATTAATGATTGGTCTTCAGTCACACAAAGAGTGTAGGCAAAAGAATACCATCAGATTGCAAAACAGCAATGATTTGGCAAACCTGGGTCTAAGCTACATGCTGATTTAGTGCTGTACACTACTGAACAATCATAACAGAACGTAGTGTGTTGCACTACACATGCAGTAATAAAATACTCTTTCGCCAGAAAAAAAGTTTTTCCCTTCATTGGCAATTCATTAAGTAGCTTTACAGATTAATTTTGAAGAAAAAGGCCTTATGAAAAATTGCCTCAAAAGTCCAATTTAAAAAAGCAATAGTCATTTGTACACCAAAAAATAAGTACTAGCTTATGTAAAACAACACAGAGTAGGAAATGCAAATGTATTTAAAATGCTGTAGATTGATTAAAATGATGGAGGAAACTGAGTCTTTCTACCATACTTCAGGTGGTGATAATAAAGACTCTCTGCAAGAATTACAGCTCCCTTCTTCTTTCCTTTACTATAACGGACAGAAAATTGTTTGACTTCCCCCACCCCGTCTCAAGAAGCTCAAGCAAAATAAAATGGAAGGGTAATGCCTACATGTCAAATGAAGAGTTGCTTTCAGGATAAGGAAGGTGACCGTTTTTTCTTTCATCATGGCTAAATGAAGTAAGTATCTCACACTTTGTATTGTTTCGTACGCCTAGAAGGAATCATGGCTGTTAGAACAACTGGCCATCAGCAGACTATAGTGACTGCAGCAGTGCACCAGCACTCCACCTTTAGTATCGCTAGTTCTGCTTTAACAGGCTGTGACATCTTGGGCAAAGAACTTAATTCCTTTCTCCCTCCTCTTAAAATATCTTACCGTTATTCTGAGCATATGCAGGTCACGACAGAGACCATTTCTCACCATATATAAATGCACAATTAGGACAGTTTGATGTTCATCTTAACTTGGGTGAAAGTATGTGATACAATAGCGTTATGATATGCAGTCTAACAAAAAGAGAACAAGCACCTAGACATGGTTTCTAAACCTGTTGTGACTTCTAACGTAAATTCTGCTTTTAACTGAGTAAAATTTATTTTGATCAGCTCTAACATGTAAGAGGGAAATGAGACAGAAGTTCATGCAGCACAATTCTATACAGCAAAACCAAACAGATTATTGAAGATGAAGGAAAAAATATGAACCCTAAACGACAATGTAGCACCACTTCAAAAGCAAAAAATGTAACTCTTAAAACATAAATCAGGTAACTTTCCTAAGCATGCTTGGAATATTTCTGCAGGAAACACCTCTGCAAACAGAAACTCTTACTAAATGGCTCTCCTTTAAATTATCTATAGAATTATTTCCCGTTTTCTCTTGCTTTCCACCTCCTCTTAACAAGTACGCAATCTGCATGTGTCAAGCACGCTTATTTAAAATCCACAGCCATCTAAAGCCAGCTATATATCGGTGCCACCAAAGAAACATGTATGCACAACAGAATCTTAAAAGAGCTGGTCGCAGCAATGATGGATTTAAGTTATTAACCGATCAAAAAAAGATGGATGGTGGTCTGCTTTTCTTAATCTACATCATCATCTAGATCTATTTAAAGATATGTGGTACACTAACAAACTTAGTTAAGGTTTCGATAAAATCAGTAGAATAATCTGCCCTGTTACACTGAGACTGTATCGATCAATAAAATCACTTGTACTAGGAAAGTACTGTTAAGTACTGACAATCCCAGCCATTAATATTATTTAACACTCTGCTCACAGTCTTTAATGAGGACAAAGAACATTTTGTCTTTTTATACTTATCATACCATTGCTTTTAGAGCTCCTTACAGGTACAGTTCAACCTTGATTACTGCAGACTAAATGGAGTTAGAGAAGGAAGACACTGAATAATTCTGGATAATGGAGAGAATTTTCAATGTGATTAATAGATGTGGGTGATTCAACAGACTTTCCAGCAAAACATCAGTTAAATCTTATTTTACTGAATCCAAATTTTACTTGCAACTTTTTAACACCAGACTCATTCTTCCCAATGTATTCACGTGCATTTAAAACAAAACTGGTTTCCAGAAACAGCAATCAGGAAGATAAGCATCTGTTCTGGACTTGATGAGAATTTTTTTTTTTCTGCAAATAAGCCAGTTTGATCTTAAATTAGTTAGAAATAGATCCCAACAGCGAATGTGTACATAGGACAAAGGGAAGGATTGCCTCTGCAGAAACCTTTGTGGTGTTTAATGAATGACACAAGGAAGTCAAAGTGAATTCTATCCAGCTGCTGCTCTCAGATATGGGGAATGGTTAAACAGAAGCCYAGTGGGAAAAAGCCCACAGGTCAGGCTTGCACAGAATAAGGTGAAGAAGAACAAAAATAGGCCCACACTTTGCACAAAAGTTTTATAGCTTAAAATTTCTTCCTCCGAATTCAGCTTTTAAATATACAGCCAATTACCTCCCATGTGTAAAGCAGTTGGTCTTAAAAGGCATTAGCCTTTACAAGAGGCTTTGCACAGTGGCATCTGACCTGTAAACCTCTTCATTATATCAATATGATTCAACCAGGTCTTCTCAACCATATGATTCAATCTTTTTTCTTTTAAGAACAGTATTCGTGATACATACAGGGCTCAGTTCATGAAAACACATTAATGTTTAATCAAATCTAGTAACAAGCTGAAAAACAAATATGTGTTTACTTACTTTAAGGACTATGTAAGAAAGGTCATAATGGTTCAGACCATTTAGCACTGTACCCTATCTCCAAAAATGGCTATATATGGATACCAAGGAAGAGTATAAATGAGCAAGACTAACGTATGAGACATYTTCCTTCAATACTCTAGCAGCCTCAAAAGTTATTTCGAGCTTGAGGACCTTCTATGCTTGACATAAACTGCTCTTCCATGAACCTTTCCAGTCCTCCCTTGAACCAATTTAAAATTTTGCATACACAACACCCTTTAGCAAAGACACATAGGTATACAGGAATAACTAAATGCTTGATACGGGATGCATTTCTGAGAATATAAAGGAAGAACAATTGTAAGGACTATTAACATTGACAGAGTGGATAAATGTGATGAATGTGAACTGCATAGAAATAAAATTTAAATAGCTGAATGATCATTGGATAGTTCTAAGATCACTTTGCCATTACATTTCCAGAATTAAATAGTAACCAACTTGATTTATTTTTTTTGGGCAAAAGCAAACAAATGTCTATAAAAGTGCACATATCACACACAGAGATCTCAGTATTTCTAAGCAGCTCCAACAGCACTGGTTCAAAACCATCTACCTCTACAGACATTACATTTTTTTTCTTCTTTAATATTGATAATAGAATGTCAAGAACTGTTGTATTTAGAAAGCACTTACAGATTGCTACTGATCCTAGACAACTATGTCAGCTTCAGCCAACCCACAAACCAAGATCTCCTTGTCTTTATATGAAATCCTAGCTTTTGTTCTGCCTAGCAGAGCTCAGGCTGACTTTTATGTACTACTGTGCGCCATTTCTTCCTCCACTTCACAGAGAGAAGAGAAAACAGTGAAAAATCCTGTGCATCACCAAGGATTTGTTTTCCCCGCTTCCTGACCCTACTCCAGCCAAGACAGCTCTGAATCAATATTTCAGCTGCAGTTACAGAGGAGAAGTATTCAGCTATTGAAAGGCAAAGCTCCAGCCAGTGCACAATGTGGAGTACTTGCAGACTGGCATCAGGAGTCTAGATGGCTTTTCTTAGAGCAGAGACCGCTCCCGTCTTCTTGAGGATGGACAAGGTTATAAATGACTGGGTTCACATTCCTCCTTGTTAGAATAGCAAGAGGCCAACAGAAATTGAGTCAGTTAAGCAGTGAAGAACTAACGAAACTTCCCACTAGGTGATGGAAAAGTCTTTTTCTTCACAATTAGATAAAAAACCCTGAGAAACCAAATTATCTCACTCCCCAGAATGATAGCAAAAAGGGGCAACGACTGACACTCAAAGAAAGCAGAAGATTCTTATCCTCAGTTGCAATATGAAACACTGTATTAGCTCTGAAATGCTCTGCAACAGTTTCCAAATCAACAAAAAGATCCTTTCAGTATTTCGATTTTTTTAATTGAATCTAAAACTTTTATGAAGCAACAGCACACAACTAGATCAACTTAAAAGAAGATAGTTCAAAAAGCTTTTGAATACAATTTGGATTAATGACTAAAATCAGAGGTTTTTTTTCTGGGGTTTGGGAAGGCTATTTAATCCTTCCATCCAGATTTATTGATTTGTTCATACCCATTGTCCAGTCACAAAAGGCTATTTATTTATTTATTTAAACTTTACCACAAGGAATTTTGTATCAACACATATTGAAGTAATTAAAGAAAATCATCACGGCCCATGAAGAAATGACACTTTGGGACAAATTTTTTGTAAGATAGTTTTCCTTCTGCAGTCACTAACTGCAGAAATAGCTCATTTGTCTTCATTTTTTTGCAGTTGCTGTTGAACTGTTCCCCAAAAAGGAGTAAAAAAGCGCAATATAATGGGTGATTTTCTCCTTTATATTKCTGACGAACTTACTCATAAAGCAACTACACATTATTCATCACTCTATCCACTGTTTTAGTAACTCCACCCTGATGGAAACTAAGACAGCTAAGGAGTATAGGATTGGATTCTACTTTTTTAAGAGCAAAATCATAACAGATATGGTTTTATTTATCTTTTTCAGGAAGGATTGGTAGTTAAAATATTTTTAAAGATAATTGCATTTTGAAGAATACTGAAATATAGGTCAAAGTGCTTCTCAGATTTCCAGATTATTTCCTTAAATGGAAAACAAATCTCTAGTCCACTTTCATAAACTCCATAATTCATTTTGAAGATTTGGATTCCTGAAACTGCTGGAATGCTGAAGTTCACCAAGTCTTCAAGTCTCACAGCCAAGCAGCACTTTAACCAATCTTATCTCTAGGAATCAGGACTGTTCTCTTTGTAAAAAGTTCAAGAGTAAATAAAAGGCAAGTATGTTTTCTTGACCTCACCAGAGAGAGAAATATTAGCTCTACGTATTAACTCTGCTTATAGACATACGTACATGCAGACCCTACATACATAAAGAGCAGTTCAGAACGTTTACAGCCCTCTGTTTTATATTAGAGTCTTGCCAGTCACAAGAAGAATTTCTTCAGGTCACCCAGACCACAAGAAACGAGTTAGTATCCTGAAGCTCATAAAAAATATGGGCCTCCTCCAAAATCTCTGTCCATAACCAAATCATCTCAGTGAAGACTACCAGCAGCTACACAGTCTCACACTGAGGTGTGGGTGCCGCTTCACAGTGAATTCTGTTAACGATGCCTGTTATCTTGTTGGACTGATGATACCAGCAAATGATGAGATTTCTTCTGCCCAAGGGGGTGTGCTGGTTTTGGCTGGGATAGAGTTACTTTTCTTCCTAGCAGCTGGTATAGTACTGTGCTTTGGATTTAGGATCAGAATAATGTTGATAACACACTGATGTTTTAGTTGTTAGAATGCACTGGTTATGGCTGGGATAGAGTTAATTTTCTTCACAGCAGCTAGCATGGGGCTATGTTTTGGATTTGTGCTGGAAACAGTGTTGATAACACAGGGATGTTTTCGTTACTGCTGAGCAGTGCTTACACAGAGTCAAGGCCTTTTCTGCTTCCCACCCCACCCCACCAGCGAGTAGGCTGGGGGTGCACAAGGAGTTGGGAGGGGACACAGGGGGGACAGCTGACCCCAACTGACCAAAGGGATATTSCATACCATATGACATCATGCTCAGCTTATAAAGCTGGGAGAAAAAGTAGGAAGGGGGGCATGTTCGGAGGGATGGTGTTTGTCTTCCCAAGGAACTGTGACACGTGATGGAGCCCTGCTTTCCTGGAGATGGCTGAACACCTGCCTGCCCACGGGCAGGAGTGAAGGAATTCCTTGTTTTGCTTTGCTTGCGTGCGCGGCTTTTGCTTTACCTATTAAACTGTCTTTATCCCAACCCACTCAAACCCGAGTTTTCTCACTTTTACCCTTCCGATCCTCTTCCCCAYCCCACCAGGTGGGAGCAAGTGAGCGGCTGTGTGGTGCTTAGTTGCCGGCTGGGGTTAAACCACGACAGGGGGCTAGAAAATATCTATTCCATTGAACTTTAAAAGGCAGACCTGTCAAAGGGCAAGTCCCTGGGGCAGAGGGACTGGATGGCAATAACATCCAGTGTCAGCTTACTGGGACAAGGATATGACCTAACTCCAAATCAGTAGAGAGCAGGTGGCTAGATCAAATTCTTTCCCATTACCAATTCAGTGGAAATACGCTCCATAAAAACTGCTCCTCCAAGAGTACATCATATAAAATCTATTTGTAAGAAATACTGATCAGATTGACAATGCAGCTGCAGCTGCTTCAATAACCAATTAGATAAGGTCCCTCAGTGCTGCCCTTAAGAATCCCAACAACGTCTTCAATATCCAAAATAAAACCCCAACTACCTGTTCAGTTGGTCCACCCACAAGATGACTTACCGAACTCACACACAACAATAATTGTGCAAAAGGGAGCATTTCAGGTGATCTGTATCTCCTATAAATACACTTCCAAAGCAGACCATGTTTCTGTATTGCTTTATACAGTGGRTTAAAAAAACCAACCAAGCAACCACCACCCAGAAGCTACAATGCTGATTATCAGTCTGCCCTATCATCTTCCACACTTACCTTTCCCTTCTGGTACTTTCAAGCAAACCTATTTCTCCAGGCTCACAAACATACTATCAGGAGTCACAGACTTTCTATGCAGGTCCAGTTGGCAGCCCTGCTCAAATTAGAGGCTCCCTACACAACCAGCTATCTCAGATCTGTATCTTCTACCTTTTCTTAACACCAAACCCTTCAGGAAGCATATCAAGAGAAGACATTTCGTAACCATAAACAAACCACAGCTAAGTTCAAGTCTTGGTGCAATCTAATACTACTATCAGAGAGATTTTTGTCAGCAGTAGTGTAATCCAATGATTTATTTTACAAATTTTAAATCAAAACCACCTGGATTCTCATCTCTGCTGTATTACAAGCTACAAGCTCAGATATACAAATAAGTAACTATGAAGTCAGGATTTATATCACACACATTGATTTATGGTAACTCTTAGTTGATAGCCACCACAAGGTAATTAGAGCTGGTTTAGTCCTCTTCCACTGTCAGTAACAGGCATTTGCTTATTTAGCGAAGACTAAACCAGCTCAACTTCAGTCCTGTGTGCTGCAGGTTAAGATCATGCACAGAAACAGTTACCACGGATCAGCAGAGGAGCAACAGCTTATTGCTTCATACTAATTTGCTTGAATGTTTGGGGCCACACTCTGTCATTCACTTATCTTTGCATCTGTTTCCTCATTAATAAATTAAACACAATCCTTCTTTCCTCTTGTCAGTCAGTTGATTGTTCTCAGTACTCACAAGGGCTCTGTTTTATTATTATACATGCAGTTGAATTACTACACATACTAGTGCTTACTAGTCAATTGTTCCACAGTATTAAAAACAAAAGTTGTAAATTCCAGCCAAACTTGCAAAATATGAAAGTCACTTAAAAATAATATAAATAAATCATTCTTTCACAATTCCATGAAAATTGGTCTATTATAATAAGAAAAAATCCCCACTCAACCTTTCAAAAACAAAAGAAAAATAAGCTGTCTGATGAATATTAGCTGACAGTGGATACTGATAAATTTAAGAAAATGACTATTTGTATCTCACAATTTAATAATAGTTGGTTTATTCATAATTTTGCTATTCTTCAGAAAGATACAACGAAATGTTTCTGAGCTCCTATCCATCCACTCCAAGAACCAACCAACYTGTGCTGAAAGGATTTAAGAGGGCAGTTTCATCAGGAAAAGGTCACAAAGAAGTAACAAGGTACTGGGAACTGCAGCACCTTCCGGCTCAGACAGGGGAATTTCTTCACTTCTTGATACAGACTGATTCTACTAGTCTAATTTCATATCATTATTTTTATCTGCATTTAACTATAGAAGACTACTTAATTAAAAATATATTAAGAAGCCAGTACGATTAGACCATGTCAGATACAGGTTTGTATTTGACTGCTCTCTGCATGGCATATTACTTCTTGCCTGTACAGGTTTTCAAGGTGCAAACTGCAATAATGAGAAATGAATACGTACTGCATAAAACAAATTATTTGAATGTAAAATCTGTGTAAATGCTCAATCTCTGCATGAGATTCTGGCTGGTTCTGAAAAAACAGTTAACGACTACCATGACTCTGTAATAGTTTACCAGCTGCACAAATGGCTGGCTACTAGTACCACCACTGATTAGTGATGGTAGTAGCCAAACTGCTGTTACAGATTAAYTCTCACTAGAATCACCTGAAAATATGCTTGCAGTATTTTATATACATAGTGTTAAATTAAAAACTGACCATGTCTTCTGAAATCGCAGCACGTTCCTACACTGTGTCTTGGAAAATGCTTGGCACTATTAAAAACCTTCTGATAACTGAAGTGCCTTAATATGAACTTTTAATTGTCTAAAATCAGGCTCTTGTTATTTTAAAAATTAAAATTTCACTGATGATTAGTTCTGCTTTCTGTTAGCAGAAACAGAAATTCATGACTTTGACAAGAATATTAATGATTTTTCTTCTTGTTTTAATTTAGTATACACATTAGTATGGATGTAACTTAGAGGCTTGTCATGTTTTAATCAGATGACGTCCAGCAGTCCCTTCCAGCCTAAACCACTGCATGTTCCTATGACAGCCAGTGGTGATGGAAGAGGGGAAAAGTTAATTAAATGTACGAGACTGTACAAGAACAAGAGTTGACTAACTCTTCCAGTAGGGGGAGATGTTCTTTTAAAGTTTATCAGCAATTAAAAAGTGCTAACCAATTTACCCGTGTATTTTCTTAACAAAATCAGCCTTGTAACAGAAATCAGTACATGTGCCTTAGTAGTGATATTCTCCAAAAGACAGTTGTATGAAAATCAGAAAAAAATACAAAATTCACAGCAAATGGCTGTAAGAGAAAAATGTACTCATGATGGAGCAAGCAGTGCGGACAGCCATCAAAACCAAAAAGGCCCTATTCCTTTTCAAAACCAAAGTCTCTCCAACAGCAATGTTTTTTCACCCACACAATAAATGTAATTTTTAGATGCCAAAGATGCTATAAATATCATACAGCAAGAAGCAAAAAAGGATTAAATTTTCCAATTTAACAATACTAACTAAATATTCAAAAATAAAAAAAACAAAAATTAACTATGTTGGCTGAAACGCTCCCTACATCTCAGGACAAAATCTGAGCTGTGTTCTTCTCCTTATTTCCAAAAGTTTAATGTCAGAAGTAATACTGTCTCATGTCACACTACAATTTTATTTTCSTTAAGCAGTTTTCTTTCACAAACCTTCCTGAGAATCAGGGAGGTTCCTGAGCAGTGCAGATTACCATCTATTTTCTATGAATGCAGCTCACTGTCCATTATGTTGCAGTTCACCATTCTTCCAGTCATGCCACTGCAACTGTGGATGATGACATAAATCAGATCTCTGAAATTTTTACTATTTTCACTACTCTGATCTGAGTAAAATAGAATGCTCTACTCTTGCCTTCCTCCCAAAACAATTATCTTTTAACTCAGATCATTTGTATGATCCCCTTCAATAAAACAGCGCTTKCATCAGTACAGCTGAAGGTGCAGTGAACTGGGAACACGTCTAGAGGAACACCTTAATCTGGCTTYGTCACCAGAGAAATGGCTGTGAAACTACACCACAGGGCATTTTTAAAGCAATCATGGTGACGCTAGAAATTCCGTTTATTAAAAAAGAATGGGATTTATCACCRGTATATTTAGACATCTATATGTCCGACTCATTCCTGAAGACTCCTTTTACACTCTGTAGCAAATTAGAACCAAAATAGGTAGAATCTGGGACTTTAAATGGAAGTTTCCAAACTGACTGAGATGAATAYGGGATGACAGGTGCCTGTTTCAACTAGGTGAACAATTCAGATACAGGCATGTACAGTAGAGGGATATGGATTTGATGAGCTGAGTCTTCCCTAGTCTGTCTAAATGGAGGTGAGTWAAATAAAGCCCCCTTGTTATCTCTTCTGCAATAATTTTGATTTGTACAGTCAGAACAACTTTGGAAGGAATAATGTTTTCCCCATTTTAGGCTGTCGTGGTTTAACCCCAGCCGGCAACCAAGCACCACACAGCCGCTCGCTCACTCTCCCCCAGGTGGGACGGGGGAGAGAATCGGAAGGGTAAAAGTGAGAAAACTCGTGGGTTGAGATAAAGACAGTTTAATAGGCAAAGCAAAAGCCGCGCACGCAAGCAAAGCAAAACAAAGAATTCCTTCNTAGGCACAGGAAAATGAGGTACTAGTAGGTTTGCCAAAGTCAGACAGCAGCTTTTGCCAGGAAAAAAATGCAAAACAGTCTGTATTTCTAGCTGCTAGTCTTGCTAAGTGAGCAGAAATCATCACTGCTGGTAAGTACCCAGCTTATCTCCCACCTCTAAAACTGCCTGTCAGTAAAACACCCCACTTCATACCTGCGGTATCTTCAAATGCTTTGGATACTACCGTTCTGAAAATGGATGCCGCTTTTCTTTCACAGTGCTAAGAAGAGACTCACCTGCAAGTACAACTCCAAGCCTTGCCGTCGCTGCTCCAGAACCTTGGGGACCCAGTTTCTCACGTGCTTTGAAGGAATCTCTGGAGTTCTTATGAACTTCTTGAGCTGCAAACGAAAAGAAACGCCGACAGAAACAAAGTATAATAGTGTCCCCTTAAAGTAAACATGTTTATGTTAGATATGAGACAGTACAGGTAAAATAACCACGCACAAAGGACAAYAGCATGGCAATGAAATAACAGCTTACTGAAGTAACAGCAAACTTCACACCTACATGTTGCAGTTAAAAATCTCCACATCTAGCTGCCCTGGACAGTGAAGAGGAACCCTACTAACAATTTCTTGTGATAACAAACAGCCTTAAAACAAAACAGCAACTACATGAGAATACTTGAAAAGAGTTCCCCATTAGTCAGCCTGGGATGATATCTCACAACATCACCGTGATGTACCCAGATATTACCTTGCAAAGTGCGGTGATAAAACACCACGACAATTTCTAACTCTAGATTTAGGCAACTATGAACAGGTGGGAGAAGTACAGGGAGAGATTTCTCTGGAGAGCTGGMAATCAAGAGGGCAAAATATCTGTGCTCTCAAATTGCACCAACAGATTGACAGTTGTGTTTAATATCTTATACAGAGAAACAGCAAGATTGCCACTGAATGTATTTCCAAGAGAGCTCCATAACTATTCCTCTAAAGAGTCTCACACTGAAGATTTTAGATCTATACGAAAATGTGTATATGCATACACATGAGTSCATATAGATAGACACAAACATACATTCTGACAACACTAAGAATCCTCCTGCTGGAGCAACATATTTTTTTAAAACCAAAAAATATGAATGTTTTCCTCAAAACTATAGAGCAACTGGAATACAAACTACATAACAACTGGAACAGACTCCATTGCATTTTAATAGAAGGTGACATTAGACATTCTTTCTGTTGGATATTGCCTCTGAGTAAATCCGAGGCAAGGAATGMAAGGAAAGAAACTCAAAATTGACTTTGACATGCATACCCGTGGGAGACTGAGAATTTACATGTCATCTTTGAGCTTGCTGAGATGTCACTACAGGAAAAAGCAGTGCCAACATATCAACGTCTCTACAATCACAAGTAATGAAGCTGCAGCAAGGAAACCTCAATTGCTCTGGAAACATTTTGCAACTTCCTTATATCTTAACAGTGCCAAATTACAATTAAATAGAAAGTGAGAAAAACAACCCACCAAAACAAAACCCCAAACCCATGTACTTTTACTGACTGATCTTAAAGCCAGAATATAAACCCTCATTTTTTCCTCTAAATTGGTCGAGAACGTTGAAGAAGCTATGGTCACAGTTGTTGAGAGCCATGACAGCGCCTGCAGATGAGTAACAAATGAGGAGAATGCTCCAGGTGAGGGGAGGCAAATCTGAAACAATACAAGCGTCCACCAAGGCCTAGCTGCTTACAAGATAAATACTCTGCGGCTGGTACCTCAGCTGATGATTAACAATCCTTTTGTGCTCTGTGGTCCTGGTATATAAAGCATCCAATAAACAATTGCTTAAATGTGCAAGCACAGGTACTGTGTAGGCATAAAGCACATGCTGTACAGATGTACGAAGAATAAATTATAAGCCCACTTTCTTATGCTTACAATAATCCAATAACATATTGCAACAAATAATTATTACAATGTCAAAGAATATTAAGCAAATCTCCGTTATGTGTTAGCTATATTGCTTCAGAGCTGTCCCTACACAAGAAATATTTGTCGGAGGACAATTATTGTCTGTAATACCTTCCTGTCCATAACACTGATCTAATGCCTATTTCACATACTGTAGTCTCTATTTCCTGCAAGACTAAAAGATGGCTGAAATTATCAAGTAAAGAATTATTTGTCCAAGTGTGAAAAGTCAATATGATTTAGAGTGCACATCAATTATGCTAAAATTATAAATAACTTGCAAAACAACATCTTAAGATTTTTGCAGATTTCACTGCAGTAGTTGTAACACTGTCACCTTCTAGCATTCTGGTGCTTAAAAAGAACTACCAATATTTAAAAATGTAAAAGAAAAAAAGTATAAAAAGGAATTAGGGAATAAATGCGAATAAATGGTTATACTTTTAACTATGTGTACACACATAGAAAGAATTTAATTCTTTCTAAAAAACTCTCCATATGAAAATAATTAAACTTTTGTTCAGACTTGAATACAATACTATAATGTGAATGGTGCATAGCCTGAAAGGCCTGGTTTGTCATTCATAACCAAGTCAAAATATAATGGGCTATGATAACTATTTCAAAAAAAAGCCAACAGCAGTGCATGTTTTCTGTCAAGGGAATAATCTGTACTCCTGGTGTAGCATGGCAGTCTTGAAAAGATTTTAAACCTTTTCCACTACAGCCAGATTGCACAAGAAGTGGGGCTTTACTTTTTTACACACCTGGAATGTAAGAAAGGTTGAACACAGAAAGGAGACAAATCCAGCCATGTTCTTGGAAATGGCTTTGTTTAAAAAACCAAAAAGTTATCAAAATTAATCAAAACATTAATCGTCATTCTGATGAATGAATGGTATCCTGTATGAGCAACGGAGTCCTCCTTCCCCCATACGATGCCAGTGGAGCACGTCCTCTGGCGAAAGGCACAATCTCCCCTTCAGCCTTTATTCCCATTTTCTACCACGGTTGTTCTCTACAGAAGCTTTGTTTCTTCTGCTCACTACATACATCTCCAGCACTAAGGGCACCTTGAATATGCAGTAACTCTAAAGATACCTTTCCAACTGCCATGTACTCAAGTAATTTAGAGTGAAACTTACATTTTAAATTAAAGGGGAAGAGAGGAACAAAAAATAAATACCCTATTGGCATGCTGAAAGCAAACTGGTATCTGGACCTGAGTATAAATAGTGTCATGGGATGTAAACAAATTGTTCACAAAGAACAATTGAGATACAAGTTCAAAATATTCCTCTCCTGTGAAAACTGTTCAAATACACACCCTTTTTTAAGAGCGTTGAGATTTTCTGCTCTAACACAAAACAGGGAAGAAAGGGTGAAACCACATACTGTATTACCAGAGAATGCCTTCTCCAGGATTTCTGTAACACTGAAAATACTATGAAAGGTTCAGAGCACGAGCTGTTCAACCACATTTACTGAAATTTTACTACAATTTCAAGACTTAAGAAAAGAAGCATATTGTTGCCAAAATATGCTGGCTGCTTTGCATCTGTACAGGGAACAAATAAAAGAAGTCACTATGAAGTTTGCAGAGTAATATAAACAGACAGCAAGCAGATGAGGAATAAGATGAAACAAACGGAAGTGGTGCAAAGTGTCCAGTTAGAATACCTGGTTTTCAGGTTTGTTTATTTTGCTGCTATTTCTGGAGAGAGAGAAAGGGACCATCATTTATGTTTTTTCTGGTGTTGTAAGGAGAAAACTCTGCAAAGGGAGTTACTGCAGAGGAAGCAGTGTACAAGGAGACAAATCTGAGAGCCAGACTGCAGTTATTTGTGACTTTTGTGTGGAGTAACTGTGCAACTCCAGAAATTACAGTGAAATTAGACAACAACAAAGGGAAGAAGAAAAAGCGGAGGCATTCAATCCTTTTTTTGCCTCAGTCTTTAATAATACTGATACTAATAATACTGCCCAGTCCCCTGAGTTGGAGGACCACAAGTGTGGGGACAGTGACTTTCCATTTGAGGACACTGAAATGGTAAGGGACCAGCTGTATCAGCTGAATGTTCACAAGTCCATGGAGCCTGATGGGATTCATCCCAGGGTACTGAAGGAGCTAGGGGATGTTATGGCAGGACCTCTCTTGATCATCTACCAAAGGTCTTCGTAGTCTGGGGAGGTCCCTGCTGACTGGAAGCTAGCCAATGTCATTCCAATTTACAAGAAGGGTGTTAGGGAAGACCCAGGGAACTACAGACCTGTTAGTCTAACCTCAGTTCCGGGAAAAATTATGGAGAAGATCATACTGGGTACTATTGAAAGGCATTTAAAGAACAATGCAATCATCAGGCACAGTCAACATGGGTTCACAAAGGGAAAGTCCTGTTTAACTAATTTGATATCCTTCTACGATAAGGTCACCCACCCAGTGGATGAAGGGAAGGTGGTGGATGTAGTTTTTCTGGATTTTTTTTTCTTTCCTTCTGGCTTTTGATACTGTCTCTCACAGCATCCTTCTGGATAAGTTGTCCAACTGTGGGATACGCAGGTTCACAGTGTGTTGGGTGAAGAACTGGTTGAAGGGCAGAGCTCAAAGGGTTGTAGTGAATGGGGCTACATCTGGCTGCTGACCGGTCACCAGCAGTGTTCTTCAGGGCTCAGTCCTAGGGCCAGTGCTGTTCAATATTTTTATCAATGATCTGGATGCAGGAGTTGAATCCACCATTAGCAAGTTCACTGATGACACCAAGCTGGGAGGTGCTGTTGACTCTCTTGAGGGACAAGAGGCCTTGCAGAAGGATCTAATTAGAGTGGAGCACTGGGCAATGATTAATGGGATGAAATTTAACAAGTCAAAATGCCAGATCCTGCACCTAGGACAGAGTAGCACCAGGCACAAGTATAAACTGGAAGAGGAGAGGCTGGAGAGCAGCCCAGCAGACAGGGATCTGGGGGTGCTGGCTGACAGCAGGCTCCATATCAGCCAGCAGTGTGCCCTGGCAGCCAAGAGGGCAAACCGCATCCCGGGGTGCAYCAAACCCAGCACAGCCAGCCGGTCACAAGAGGTGACTGTCCCGCTGTATTCAGCGTTGGTGCGGCCTCACCTCGGGTGCTGTGYGCAGTTCTRGGSCCCACAATTTAAGAAGGATGTGAAGGTACTCGGGTAGGTCCAGAGGAGGGCARCAAAGCTGGTGGAAGGGCTGGAAGGCCTGTCCTGTGAGGAGCGGCTGAGCACTCTGGGTTTGTCTAGTTTGGAGAAAAGGAGGCTGAGGGGCGACCTCATTGCTCTCTGCAGCTTCCTGAGGAGGGGACGTGGAGAGGGAGGTGCTGATCCCTTCTCYCTGGGATCCAGTGACGGGACGCCTGGGAATGGTTCAAAGCTGCATCAGAGAAGGTTTAGACTGGACATCAGGAAGCATTTCTTTACTGAGAGGGAGGTCAAACACGAGAACAGGCTTCCTAGAGAGGTGGTCGATGCCCCAAGCCTGTCAGTGTTTAAGAGGCATTTGGACAATGCCCTTACTAACATGCTTTAACTTTTGGTCAGCTCTGAAGGGGTCAGGCGGTTGGACTAGATGATCRCTGTAGGTCCCTTCCAACTGAAAATATTCTATTATATTCTATTCTATTCTAACTACAGGAGATGCTCTACTTGGGTAGGGCGTGTTTTAAGCATATAAATCCTGATTTTCCCCTCTTAATGTCTCCTAATTTATTTAGTTGTATAATCTCTACTCACCTGCTTTACCCTTTCAACTGCAGGATTATTCTCATATATAAAATAAAGCACACATGTATTGCAAGGCTTGGTGGTGGGTGAGAGAATTGTACCACTGATTCTGACACTGTTGCTCATGTGGTATCACATTCAATGTGAACACAAGGGGGAAAATACCTGAGACATATCCAAATTAAAACAATAAAAACAGTACTAAAAAGTGGCAGCTTTTCTTGCCACAACTGGGGCAAGAAGCAAAAAGGCAAGAAATACTAGCACATCTTCATTACAGTGCAGTAGAGCAAAATATATTCTTGTTCCTTGGAGTTTTGAGGGCCAACACACAGATGGGTCAATAGTTGCCTCTTGCTGACCCAAGTCTGCTTATATCCACATACCACATAAGGTTGGCAAAATCCATCCTCTCTACCACCAGGATAACGCTTCCTCCCTGAATGAGATGATTCCAGAGCTGATTCAGGGCCACCAGCAAACATGCTGATGTGCGTAAGCTCCTCTGACACTGCAGTGGCAGGAGGTGTAAATGCCCGTGCTCCTCTCTGCCGTTTGCAGAGGAAGGTTTTCCACACCGAAGGCAAGCAGCACCAGTCAAAGCAGCTGAGCGTGCACGCACTCCACTGCCATGGAGAGCTACAAACCAACAAACGTTCAGTTGACCAGGTCCTAGGAACGAAAGACTGAAGCTCTTCATTGCAGCCCCACCGCTGGCAATGGGCTGCAATGCTTTTCCAGAATTCTCCTACACAATACTTGGCCTCCATAAGGCAGAAAAATGTAAAACTTGCCTTTAAGCTGCACAACTATATAGCAGTATCCAATTCAGTATGGAGAGGAGAAATCGTACTTTTCCTTTAACGATGATCAAAACAATTTAAAGAACAATTAGTGGATAACCGATCTTGAAAGCACTGAGTTCCCTTCTATATGTTAGTAAGATGATTCAGTAGACAAATTTAGCAGGTATTTTACATCACATTCATTGTATGAAGAGCAGCAGAGTGAGATGGCCTACTTAGTCTTTTTCATGTCTAGTTTCCTGGTGTATGCAAGTTGTTTCCTCAGCTTTACCTATAGCAGGTTAGCCACACAATTTATAGAACTAACAAATTATTTGCCTAATTGGATAAAAACGAAAAACGTATTTATTTGCTACAGGAATGTGTCTTATTTTGTGATTTGATAAGAAGGAAAAAACATACTACAGACAACATTTTAGCAATACAGCATGCAAACAGTAATCAAAAAGAAAAGGAGAGTTAGTAACATCTGAGAAATCATCATCCCTTTCCCCAAAACAGAGAAGAAACTGAGTTACTTGGGAACCCATTTCCAAAGATATGAATCACAAGATGTATTTAAGATAAACCATGTATAGTAACAATTTCAAGAGAGACGAAAACATCACAACTAAGGCAAAACAAAGCTACACCTTATAAAGAAAGAGATCACTACCTTTTTGTGAAGTGCATGGAATTCACTATACCTCTTCTCCACAAAATGTTTCCTTCCGCTCATTAGCACCTCTATTTTAAAGACCTGAAAATTATAAATAATAAAAAGGAGATTAATATACTTGCACAAACAGTTCTGTGACATGGCTGTTACTGCACATTTTACCACAGTGATTCCAGTAGGTGGTCCCAAAAAACCCAGGATGATTCACGAGACGCAGAAGTACAACAATGATTAATGGGAAGTATGGCTGAATCTTCTGTTAACAAGTTTGTTCAACAAACATACAAAAAGACAAGTTAAGCTTGGACTGTACACTGTACATTAAAAAATAAGCATTAAAATATTCCCTTTCAGAAATATTTAATACATTTTAAAGTAGTTAAAAAAAAGATTAAAACAAAGGATAGTAAGAACAAAAAAAAAAGAGAGAAAAGAAATAAAGATTCATTCTTTTTCCCTCTTACAATACGGCATACTAACACACTCACACATGTTCAGTAAGAACAGGATAACAGACTCAGTATGTTATGCATGGAAAAGGAGAAATAAATGCAAACACTATATCGTAGGTTAATTTCCTCCTAACCTACAAATTCATCTGTAGTCTCAATTGAGCTTGTGCTACTATCTACACCCTAGGAAAAAAAAACCCCAAACATGGCAAATGCTTATTTTCTTCGTATGATACATGTGACAGCTTTTGTTGCTGCCTCTGGAAGGTTGAAAGGCCAAGAGAAGAAGCTCTCTGGATCCAGTAATTAGTAGTCACTAACATGACATTTTCTTGATTCTTAGGTCACTGGGTCAGTTCTGAGGGCAAGTGATGAGAAATATTTTGAAGTACTCAAGAAAACAGGGTCTATTAAATGAAGACAAGATCAGCAGAAATGCAATACAGAAAAGGTGCCTGGTCTATCTAGGAGTTCTTTGTTTTCTGTTTTGCTCAGAAAATGATGGAAATAATTATTTCCAGGACAATGAGAGACGACACTCAGGACAGATGATTACATCAAGACCCGAGACTTAGGCCAAATAAAAAGTTCTTTGAAATAAATTTGCAAACAGTGTTTATGCATGAACGCAAAAAAAAAGGGGGTTCTGTCTCAACATGCCCAGCTAGCATTGGTCAGAGCAAACATACAGAAATCATGCTGGATAAACAGTTTCTATTGTCCACTAGAACCTGCCTTTCAAACAGGTCAAAATGCTAAGGTTTTCACTGGCTAGCCAAACCACATTAGAAACAGACAGCATTTTATTTAATCCAGACTGAAATGCGYCTACCTTTGTTTGAATGCAGTATGAATGGGACTGCAGTCATTTCACACCAATGTTTACATTACCAAAATTAGATCAGATCATTGTAATCCATCAAAATAACTTGTGCTACATTCTACCTCTTTGAAAAGGACTATTTCTGTGTCCTAATCACTGCAAGCAGATGACCTTATTTGGGTGCATTGATTTCCCCCCCCCCCATCTATTTAGACTATTTTGGGAGAACAGCTATTGGCTATTAAACAATTTTCCTCTACATGTGAAAAAACTCCAAGGCAGCCTTAGAAGTATGTTGTAAGTTCAGAGTTGTAAAGAGAATCACAAGCAAAGAAAAATCAATGTAGGCTTTTTTCTTCAGTTGAGACTTAACATCCTAATTATATGAGAGGAAAGCTTTATTTACATCTTATATTCTACACACTGTATGAAAGAAATAGTTCTGCAAGGAACAAAATGCTTTGGATTGTACAGGAAAGCCACTGCATTGAAACAGTTTCAAGGATACCTTGGTGGGAAGAATGGGTAACAGAGCATGAAACCAGTTAAGTTAGAAGTGACCATGAGTCCCTAGTTAAGGTGTTGCAACAGTTTTGAATTAACTTGATATTAAATCTCCAGCAATTATGAGCAACTCGTAACACCCACTTACACCTCAGTCAGCTGAGAGCCTCCGCACCACTATTAGTTCAGAACTTTTGTTGGCTACAGGGTTTGTCAAGCAATTTGGAGAAGTCTAAGGGGCTCCTGCCTCCGCTATAAGCACGCTCTTGACAGGTAACCTTCTTGTGAATCATGGCTTGGCTTGCGCAGTCCCATTTTGGTTTTAGTCATATATGTGAAACTTCAGAGAAACGTCTTTCCCTCTGAAGTCTGTAAACCTGTCATTTCATAAAGGAGAATAGTTGGAAGATGGGGAAGAAAGGAAATATAAATCCCTCTGTGGACCTTCTTTTCAAAGCATCTATCTATTTTGTTCTGTGTTTCATCACTGGTTAAGGAATTACAGAAATGGCTTCAGAACATCAAAAAGTAGGCAGCATTCATTCAGCCTCCTTTTAAATCTTAGCAAAGTTTTTATTACTGTTTGCATAATTTTCRCTAACAAGATGACACCAAAGAATGTATTTGCTGGTCACTTTCACAGAAGATCTGAGAAGAGAGAACCACAGCTTCCTGTGCATAGTGATGTAATTTCCAAAACCACAAATCTGCTACCTTTATACCTTCAACTGTTTGTACCTGTATAGAGGCTTTAACTTTGCCTCCTACTGTCCAGAGCCCTTGGATCCAGCTTTAGCAGCCATCTAAAATTTACAAAGCTGGACAACAGATCTGCTATGTATGAAGTTGAAAATTACTGTTTGAAAACAAAACCCTGCAAATGGCATTTCTAATCTACTCACTGTGTCACCTATATTTTAGAAATGTAAAGTATTGTGTGATAAATAAGTGGAAAATCTGTAAATGTTTTCATTTAATGCAAATCTAAATATTAAAGGACTTACAAAGTAACCTAGAAAGGAGGAATGTGAGTAAGTGAAATAACACATATCGTGCTTATGAACTTCACATTATTAAATGACTTTATTTAGACAGCATAAACTCCAGGTTTGCCTCCTCACTGTTTACCAGATCACAATTCACAAGAGCAAACTAAAAGCACAGAATTGAGTTTCTGTGCCACTACTTCATATAACAACATGGCTTGTGTGAAAGACAGAAGGACACATTAGCTTACGAGGGAGATAGGATCTCTTCATGGATTCAAAATAGCTATAGACAAATCTCACACAAATTTAACTGAGCAATTGCAGGCCCTGACAGAAAAACAATGCAAGGAAACTGGTGAACATAGATGAAAGTGCCAAAATAAAGACGGAAGAACTATGGCGGAAAAAATGCAACACTGCAAGGAAATTACTTTTCTAGTAAAAATGTTCATGTTCTATGAACAGATAATTCTGAAAAGACATGTGACTTTTTATAAGTGACAGTTAGTTAAATGAAAAATGCAACAATTAATCACTGAGTAAGRCAAGTAAAATGCTTTTCCCATAGTCATTGAAATACCAGAAATTACACTGCACTGAAAGATTTGCAGTTCATCCTGACTAGGATGCAAGGGACCATAGATGTGAAGACACCAATTAGAAAACTCTATGAGTACTCTGAAACTAGAAATTATTCACCTTTCTTGGTTACTACCACAGTTATCAACGACGTTTGCACAAAGCCAGAAGATCATTATCCATTAAAAACATTCTTCCAACAGAATTTAACCCACATAAATGATGTATGGGACAAACACCTTTGGATTTGGTATCAGAATGAAAAATGTTGATCTTTTGCCTAGCTGAGTTGCAGATCTGCCACTGCAATTCATAACCAGCTAACCTGTGAAGGAAACTCTTCAAGAAGAATTCCTAAGGTTTTCATTAATAAGACAGTAAAAACTTCCAGGTCTGACTACAAAACAGATTTACATACGATTTTTTTTTTAAATAAAACCTTTTTTGCCTCCACTTTGTTCCAGTGATACGGATTATATTCAGATCTTGGAAACCATTTTCTTCATTTCCTACTGTTAGCAAGTATGCCTAATTTTGCCATTTTCCTGAATTTTCCTGTTTCTGATCACTAGCAAACTTCTAACTGAATGATCCTTTTTCACTATTTTCAAGAATACTTACATTTCTCTTCTTGTTTCAGAAACTGGACAGTACTACATAATAACTAAATTGGATTACATACAGGCAAACAATTGGTACTCTATCACTGTGAATTTCCAAGACAGAAAGCACAAATGGAAGAAAATAGGAACCAATAAGACATACGAGAACCACCCATGCTTTCCTTGCTGTGGATGTGGCGCTTCGGGGCATGGTTTAGTGGGCATGGGTGCTGGGTTGATGGTTGGACTCGATGATCTTGGAGGTCTTTTCCAGCCTTGGTGATTCTATGATTCTATGTGATTCTATGATTCTAGGTGATTCTATGATTCTATAAGCCCACTGGTATTGTAAATGCACATCAAGAACTGTGTGGTAAATAACACTGATACTGCCCTCTTTCAGTTCTTACCTATGTCAAATGCTTACACTGGATAAAAAAGGACATCTTTTATCTGACAATTTGATGTGAAAATATGCAGCTCCAGTAACTTTGTCTCAAAAAACCCAGAATGATCAGTTTAACAAAAAACACAGACAGGAATGACATACATGACAGGAGTAGGGAGGAAAACTAATGAGAATAGTATCTTCTCAGCTTGGTTTTCTATTATATGAGAAACACACAGGTGGCACTTGTATATTCACCCATGGAAATTACATTAATTACACAGTTTATAATGATGGTAAATTAATACTATCATATTATGTATATTTATACATGGAAAAATTAACTGTAAAGTACATAAACTTCTGAAAAATTACAGCTGAGAATGAGATTTGGGGCAGCCTTGTTTAGAATGAGGAGATACAAAAACCAGAAGCAGAAAAAGAGAAGTTTACAAAAAACAGATACATTTGTCTAACATTCACCAGGAAAGAAAACTCCACAAAATTCTAGTACAATGCTTTTTGCTCTCAAGACCAAGCTTACTAACATTAATTCTATTTCATATATTACTTACAGAAATAAATACATCCCTTTAGATGCTTCAGTATGCTTGACAGGCTTTTGTCTGAGGAACAGCTAACACATTCAAAGTGTCAAGAAACTCAACCTTAAACCTTTGTCATGGCCGTATGGAAGGAATTCCAGAGCAAATGAAATGACAGCTACGGTCCATGAAACACTAATAGGATTTCCATGTGTTTAGTGTTTCATTATTGTTCAGACAATGGCACATTTTCTGTCTCAGTTGTGCTATGACTAGAACAAGACCACGGCATATAGTTGAGATCAAAAGATGACTTTAAACCTATTCCCATCCAACTGATCCCAGGGAAAACGATAGTCCACCGAATCAGTAAGAGCAGCTGGGAGGTGGCAGTAACCAGCGCTGCATGTAGCTGCAGCAGCAGTTCGGTACCTCAGGGGTGTAAGTGCCTCATGGCAATGCTCCATACGTCTGAATGCCCTCCACAGCAGAGGCGGAGATGAGGACGGTATTCAGAGCCAACTCAAACTTCATAGCAGCCTTGATAAAACTGAATCTCGCTATCCCCCAAACGAAAACAAATTAACTTATTCTGACTTCATCCTTTGGAAGGGAGGGCAGCAAAACTCAGTTCTGCAGTGGGCACAGGGCAGCTCAAGGGCACAGAAACAGGCTGACATGGGTCACGGAGGCATGAGGAGAGGGAGATCTCCCTTCTCTCCAACCACATTCCCCTCAGTTCTCCTTCTCCCGTCTTACACCCACTCTTTAATTTGGGTTATCCCTACCATGTCCACTTGCTGAGACTTAAGAACTTCTGTGCCTTAGGTAGGTTGCTTATAGTCACATTTTTGTCCCCTCCCTGTAGCAACTGCTCTCCTCACCCTACACAAGTAGTCCCTACAAAAGCTCCTGCACGCTCTTCCCATAAGGAAAGGGCCTCCTTCCTGCTGCAGAACTGGGAGATAAGTTGGGGCACAGTAAAGAAACGAGCAGAACAGCCCTGAAGAGCTCAGTTTGACCCTTTTGGTTTTGCTGGGGCCCTAAGAAGGGATGAAAGTGGCTGTAAAAGGCAGTAAAGGAAAAGAAGTGAAAGATTAGGTATTAGAAACTGAGAGTAATCAGAGTGTTGGGGGGGGGACGATGAACAGGGACAGAGCTGAGAGTCATCCGTCCTTCCTAGCAGCAGTCCTTGCACGTGCCGAAGCCTGATGGCCACGAGAGCAGGCAGAAAGCAGGAGCTGCAGACGTTTGGGGCACCGGTCCTCACCGGCAGGCAACGGGCCCACAGCAACCTCCGCCTCCCTGCTGACCCGGGCAACTACTTGTGCCTGTGCCTCCACCGCCAGCGGTACAGCTCTACCCAACACAGGTGCTCACTTCTACTGAAGGGCCMCCAGGAGAGTCAGATCCACTACACTGTCCACTGCAAGATGTACTTATCTTACCTAAGTCAGCTCAAAAGTTGGGTTGGACCCACAAACAGCCCAGCCCCTTTCCCCCACCCCAAGCACTGCCATGTCTGTTCTATGAAATCAGACTGTTTCACTTTGTTCCAATTACAATGTACAATATTAAGTTACAGCACAAGAGAAGAAGTACATAGTTTTATTAACTATGGAAATGAAGCCTTGACATTATGCAATTATGACGTTGCTTTGTCCAGAGTCCATGAAGGACCATGTCACAGAAGTGAAACATCCGCTGCAGGATTTCCAGGGAATATTCCCAACAGCTCCAGCCTGTGTGAAGCAGTTGCCTGACCTCTCCTGGCCTGGAAAAGCAGCCTTACTGCTTTTGTAATACAGTAAATAGATTTTCTACTGTGACATAAGCCCATAGAGGGGACAAGTACGTTGTTTCACTGACTCCTTCTGTTAAATTTCATGTTACTGTAATCTAACTTGGACCTTTATTACTAAAAAAAAAGATGTGTACCCAAGAACAATCACAAGYGCATGTTCTTATAAATGTGGCTCCTACTCCAAATGTCTCCTTACTAATTTTATGCAACCTTCAGCCATTTATTTACTGAAAAAGCTGTCTCTTCACTAACACTTACCAGTGTTACTGGTRCCAGTACCTACCTAAACCAGACTATAGTCTCTTCGAGAACCTTTCAGCATGCAGTTTGTCTTTCCCACCTATACTACAAAATAATTAAGGATATTCCCTCTTCTACGCTCTTTTGCAGTATGGGCCTCCTCCACTCATAAAATGGCACAGTGTTGGTAGGAATGACGTACAAAAGGTGTGCATAGGACTCGGGGGTATTCTTTCTGAAGATGGCCTTTGAAAAGTGTATGTCTTATTTCTTACAGTTTAGAGGAAGAGGTAGTAAAACAATTTATACTGCAACCCAGTCAGACAGTTTTGTAATTCCTACAACATGGGAAGCTCAAGGGAGGCTTCTCTGGAGCTGTCACTGTTGAATGAAAGAGTAGCTGACATATAAGAGTAAGTAGTTTTTTGATTTTTTCAACTCTCTTTAAACCAATCTTTTCCAAACACATGGTTCATAAAATCCCATAGGAACTTCTCTGTCATTTCCTGAAAAATAACTTACTTGGCTTTCCAAGCTAAAAAGCCTCTCCCTTGCCAGCGAAACACTGACTATGGAAATCTAATTTGTAACCAAACCAAGAAGCTACGAGATCTGAGTTGCTTTTGATATTTTTCTTTATTAGCTCTGCAGAGCACAACTGTTACACAGATGACACCCTTTTAAAATCTCATTGTCACTGTGGTCACCTATTTGGCTAACTTCCTTACAATCAAACTTAAGGAAAAATGTGTTGATCTTTTACTGAAAAAGGAAAAAGTTCCTAACACATGCTAATGCCTACAGTTACACAGACAAAAAAATTAGCCTGCTCTGCTCTATTTGTTCATCTGGATCATCTCAATGTCTCTTATCGGAAGTGTTCTACTAATAGAACAACCATGAGCCTTTTTATGGAAAAGATGAACTTACCAGTAGAAATAGCACATTGGGATAAAATTGAATATTGCAAAAAATAACTGATGGCAAAAGTATACTTACACGAAACAGATGAATTCTGAGTTCGACGAAATATAAGGACTCCTCCATTTTGTCACAAAATCCTTTGCTATTTTATCTTGAGAGTCTATAAAGCGTCCTCTCATTTCTCAAGGCAGGACGCAACTCCTAACCACAAGTAAGTACCCCCATACTGCAGCCAACCAGGTGCAAGAAACTGCTCTTTGCAAGAAGCTAGACACAAGACTAGTTTTTTTCTAGAAACTTTAAGTCTGTGTTACTTTGTTTGCACTTGTATTTGCTGTCTGGAGAACACCTGGGCCACCTAAGACCTCCAAAGCACAGATGTTTTGTTTACAAACAGAAATGTGAAACTGTGTCAAAGAACACATTAAAAAAGTATACATGTAGCAGGGTGATGAGCATTACACTCCAAATGAGCTGGCTTTGTACTGTTTCATATTCCATGGTATGTCTACCATGGTATGTGAATTTAGCCTTTTCCTCTGCCAGTGACTAACTACACACATATGAACATGAAACACAACAATATTTAGTCAAGTTACAGTATACACAAGCTATTAAAAACCAGGTCCACATTCTTCGTGGTGAGTAAATACCAGGGAAAAGACATACTGTATATCCACCTTGCATCTTCCCTTATTAGGGTCTCTGCGGTAATCCATCTGAGAAGCCTCTGCTCCTCTTTACCTGTCCTGGTTTCGGCTGGGATAGAGTTAAATTTCTTCCTAGTGCTGTGTTTTGTATTTAGTATGAGAAGAATGTTGATAACACACTGATGTTTTTAGTTGATGCTAAGCATTTTACTGGACAAGGACTTTTCAGCTTCCCATGCTCTGCCAGGTGCACAAAGAGCTGGGAGGGAGCATAGCCAGGACAGCTAACCCAACTGGCCAATAGGGTATTCCATACCATATGATGTCATGCTCAGTATATAAATAGGGGGCATGGCCCAGGAAGTAGCGATTGCGGCTCCGTTATCAGTCAGCGGGTGGTGAGCAACTGCACTGTGCATCACTCATTTTCTATATTCTACCGTTACTATTATTATTGTTGTTATTATTATCCCTTCCTTTTCTGTTCTATTAAACTGTCTTTAACTCAATCCACAAATTTTACTTTTTTTTTCCCCGATTCTCTCCCCCATCCCACTGGGCTGTGTGGTGTTTGGCTGCCTGCCGGGTTAAACCACAACAATAAGCAGTTAATCCGAATCATTTTTCAAGAGCAGTAGTCAAAGTAGTCAGAGGAGGTTGCTTTTCTAAACGTCTGTGCAGCTTAGCAAAGATCCTTCATATATTACATTTAAATATTGGGATTAGCCTGTCTACAGCCCCAAAATGGAGGATTCAAATGCTATTCTGTTAATAACGAAGATGAGCAGTCAGGATGCATGCAACATTTTCAGACACTTCCTTTCAAGGAGTTAACTCATCCAAACTTTCACTAAATTAGCATTGGTCTGCCTTCCAAAATGGAAACCTAATTACTTCTGCTATTGCCTGCCATCTGCGTTATTCTTACATGCAACTGACAGCACTATTTCAAACATCAGCACTTGTTTCTGAAAAGAAAGTCATTGTATCAATTTATCAAAGAACGCCATCCTGCTCACCGGAGGTTTCCCTTGCCAGGTTAATCTCTTTTGAATGGTAATTCAAAGTGGGATGAAGAAATAAGCTCAAATAGCTGTAAGGCAGTTTCATTTCTTACTGGACTAAGCCTGCTGTGACTGAGAGAAGGCCTGAAACAGGTTACTAGGATGTGGTTATCGATATATCCAACTGCAGAAAACCAGATGGTTCTTCACATGTAAAGGAGCTGGAGAGAATGGAAGCAACAAACTCAGCACAACTACTGAAGAAAATGCAAGAGCAGCTACCACAAACAGGGCTCAAAGATAATAAAACATTGTGCCCAAATTAAGATTTAAGTTTTTAAGCTTCTGAATTTACATGCTGTGACTAACAGAGCATTTATGTTACAGCTGGCTTGCTGGCCACAGTGAACACAGATATTCCTGAGCCATATCTAAACTAGCTCAGGTACTGCTGGCAGCATAACAGTAGCAGCGGCGCGGGCAGCACAAGCTGCAAAACTCGTGGCAAAGTCTGGACAAGRCTCAGTGCCATGGGGGCCAGCCTGGCTCTACCCCGGGTATGTCTGCGGGAGCTGCAGTCAGCGAGGTGCAGGCGTCCCACAAAAGGGAGCAGGGCGAGTGCGAAGTTCAGAGGGATGCAGGGTTCGGATTTGACTTGAACACAAGGGAAGAACGCAGGGAGGAGAGAAAAATCTTTCCTAATTCGCTTCCCTTAGAGTTACAGTATAAAACACAGCAAGTAGCTCCATCGCAGACGCTTCAGGCASAACTGCACCGGCATTAGTGGAAGAGCTAAGGCAGCACAGAATTTGACTCAAACACCCGTGCATGAGAAAAGGCAACATCTAAACTGCTTATGGAGACTACCTCCAGTGCAATTATATCAACATATTGTACAGGTTCAAAGGCAGTARAAGTACTAATACAAACCAATATCCAGGATAATATATATAATTAAAGTATCCTATTAGCAATTTTGCGATACAAGATTGCATAACTTATCAGAGAATACTGGTTGTACAATTAAATATTTATCATTTCAAAGACAATGAAGATTGATTCAGTGAGAATTATGTTAATTTGCAACTGGCCTCTCAATCACTCGGAAGATAGTGAGGCAAACATCGAGTAATTACATGCCTGCACATGTATTCAGCCAGATAAAGTATTGTGCATCCAACACATTTCAGAAAGATTTTAAATAAGTTATAAATTGAGTCTGATGCTGAAAACGTGGAAATAAAAGCGTGCATACTGCAAACAAAGCGACAGGCAACGGATGACTGAAAATCATGCTAAATGTTTAATTGCTGACTGTCGCTTGAATTGAAGATAACACAACGCACCAATGTCTTCAAATGTTAACTAGAAGCATCAGAGTCAAAAAGTATCATTCACAGGTCTGAAAATCTGTGACTGTCTTCTCCTCAAAGAAGAAAAAAATTAAAGACACAGCCAAACACAGACTACCAAAGAACTAACTTGGCTTGAACACTTCAGTAACAAAAGCTAGTAGATTCCTAAACACAGCAGTGTGAGGAAACAATATTCATATACCCATTTTTAGCTGAAATTTGAGAGTCACATTTCATGTGCTGGTTCTTGGGTGTAACAGAAGTCTTCATTTAACTGTCCTAGAAAACTCTGGATGTTCATCACCTGCAGATACCAAGCAAGTCCCCTATTTAAATACATACAGACTTAAACCCCTAAATTCAGTTGGACAAATTCGAAAGTAGTATCAAGAAAAAAATGACAGATAGCAATAAAAGGTCATTACAGATACAATGTGATACTGTCACAGATATCACTCCTTCCCTCATTCCGAGGCTTCAAACTTTCTTTTTGCCTTATTATGAACTTAGTGAAAACTTCACTCCCCTATGCAAACCTCATCGAATCTTGGCATTTTCCTGGTTCTCACCTTTTGTACTGAATAGAAAAACTTTTGCCATTTCTATTCACACAAAACACTTCCATAAATAACTTCTTCAAATATTTTTTTATTACAAAGGCTCTATTATTGTGAGTCTCTAACAGAAGGGACTCCCTCCCTCCCTGCAGAAGGAATGTAAACTTTGCTTAGTTTTAAGTTCTTAGTCGCAGTAGAAGTTGATTCTTCTATGTATTTACAGAAAGGGCCACTTCTCTATTTACAGGGCAGAGAAAATGCAACTTACCTTATCCTATATGTGTATATCTTATCTCCAACTGCTTCAGCAAGCAACTGCTCACCTTTCTGTATAGTCTCTGTCCCTACTTACCTTTTCTTTCACCCACATATGTTTTTCACAGGTAAGAAATCTGAAGGGGTAACGAAGGGACATTCACCTTGCATCAGCTGATGCCTCACCTTCCTGTTTCATGCTGCAGCTCACACACACTACTGATATTTTTAATTAATATCTCAATAACATTTCAAGAGGACCTGAGATGGAGTTAATTTAATAAAATATATTATAGGAGTTAATGGCAGTGCTAGGAGTAATTAGAATAATCTAATATTTTCCATTACAAGACTGTTCTCAGTTACTTATAGTTTTGCCAACCTTTAATTTTTGGGCTTAGATTTTCCATACCAGGTATGTGATTCAGACAGAAAATATTTTTAGAAAGTTACAGCTGAGACAGTCCAAACACAAACTTAAAGAAAAATATATTTTACTTTACCCACGCCAAAAAAAMCACTCAAAAACCCCAAACCCAACCCAAACCAAAACCCAAACCTTTTCACACAAATTCCCCCAAGATGTGGACAAGAAGACTAGGAAGACAGCTGGGAGGCAAACTTGGCCAACCCATGAACTTCTGGAAAAAAGCCTAACTCCTAACAAAACTTTGCACAGAGTACGTGCATAATGTAGGTTTTCCAACTGCTGGTGCTCTGTTATTTTTACACTGCGTCCATACTGACTGAAAGTTTATGGCATCTCTACAAAGTTAGGGCAAGTTTCAGGCCTACAGAATACTTTTCTACGGTTCAGGAGCCGCTATGATGTTGAGGAGCAGAAAAAAGATTGAAGGTTGTTTTTAAGTTTTTGTAAGAAAAAGATTCTGGACAGGAATCTATGCTATGGCACAAGGGAACAACACCTGAAAAGACCATACTGCATTACCATTAAAATAAGCAGGCCAAGGAAGAGCAGGAGAAGGGGCTTTTAGTCTGAAGTACTCTGGCTCCCGTAACCTTGAAGGGAACGCAGGATTTCGTCGTGTATGAATCAGAAACGTATGTCACTTCATCTGCTTGCTGTGAAAACCCATTGGTAACACATGGTATCCCTCTCCCTCCCTCCACCGCTGTTGGGGCAGCTGGATAATAAAAACTCCAGCACCTCTTAGTCTAGAAGTCTATACTAGGGACGTAAAATCTCTACGTCTACCAGTTGTATGTCTGGGGCAGTACCTATCCAAATGGTATATTCCCTTCCCTTCATTCCCAGTCACCTGCTCAGGGGTAAAAAGTAGAAAAAAGGGAAACCATTAAGAAACAATGGTTGTGAATTTAAGAATTCATAGTGTCATTTAAGGTTTTCACACAATGCCACTCAGCATCCCTGCGCATACTTACCTGCAGTGGYCAGTCACACGCTACTTTTCCCCACTGAGTGTCCACTCAGCTCAGCATGTGGGACTGACAGTGTCATGGGAACAAATGAGCAAAGGACGATGTCCTTAGGGGCTCTTTCCATGTAAGAACTAAAAAACATTTACAAAGGCAGGAAAACCGTATGTACAGAAAGTATGGCCTCGAGATTAAGGCAAATGGTAACATCACGGTCACTTTGGAAATTTTAGATCTAAAATCCAAGTGCTTCTGCAATGCTGAACAACTTATTTCATGCTTTTTCCTAGGAAAACCTATTTAGAACATCCCACTTGGGCACAATCCAGAGGCCCGAGGTTAAAAGCCCAAACCCTCAGAGACGCAGCGGATGCAGAGCAGAGACGTACAATGTGCTTACACCCACACAGACAGCAAACACATCCCACCTCGCATACTGTTGTACTGTATTTCAGGACATGAGAAACTAATCCTGGTACTTACTCACTTCTTCCTTACTTTGTCAGGAAGGCTTTTTAATAAGGATTGAATGTAAAATGTGGGGGAAAAAAACAACAAAAAAACCCAAAAAACCCCACCACCAAACCTGGCAAGTGCACACACGAGCCCAAATATCTCCTGAAGTCAACTCCTCCATGCACTGTCGGTGCTGGCATCTGGCTGATTTAACGTGAGAAGTTGTATTGCTGCAGGGACCACTGTTGTTCTAGACGTAGATTCAACATTTCTCAACTCCTCCTTCCAGGGTATATTAAAGAGGTGGAGGAGGAAATAGAAGAGGTATTCCGCAAAATGCAATATTGATTTTTCTACCTGAGGAAAGAGACTCTCGGTGAAAAACATCTCTTTGCTCCTCTACCTCATGAGAGAAGAAAAGTCTCAAAAAAGACATTAACCTGCAAAACGACAAACCGCTGCACAATTTTGCTCTAGCCAGTGTTTTTGGCATACATTGACACTATGTAACTGAAAAATCATCAAATRGTATTCATACTTCAGGTATTTTTGAAATACATAAAAGGAAAAAAGTTATTTTTCCTCAAAACTTCTTAATCAATGCAATTACTAACAAATACTGAACGAAACCAGTGCAGGATTTTTAASTAGAACAAACCCCTCTAATTATTCTTTAAGACCACAGAAAATAGAGCAAACCAATTCATTAAAATGTGTAGGTAAAAAACTGCTAGTGTTAAAAGGGTGACATTTTCTTATTCCTATATTACATGTTAGGTTTGTAAGATCTTGAYCATTAATTCTACATGAATTGTAATGCCCTACTAAAACTGATCATAACATTTCTGACAGTAAAGACTGACAGGATTTGTAACGGTCTTAAAGGAAGATATGAATTATTACTGTAGTTTACAGTAAAAAGATAATAGTTTTAAAATAATTTCAGAAAAAAMCTASGACTTGAATGCTTTTGTACAGCTGTTGCTTTATGTACATATGTACAGTATGTTTGTTTTCAAAAAAGTCCTCCTCCAAGATGTGTCACCCCATTAACCTGCAAAATAAATAGCTTGCAAAATTCTACCCATCAGAAATAGAAATAAATATTGTAAGATGTATAATCCTATTCCCAGATCTTTCTTTGCACTGAAAACATTTTCTATCAAATCTCCTTCTATCCTTTTTTTTAAAAGAACCAATGGAAAATTACTGCATACAAAGCCCACTCAATTTTTCTAGAAAAGCAAGACTAACATCAGATWTAGTGCCAAATCTGACCTATTTAATAGTTTCATCAGAAAGTCTACATTAGATAAACACTGGAGCAGGGGCCCAAAGAGGTAGTGGAGAAAGCCGAAACGTGACAGGACAAGGCCCTGCGCAATCTGATCTACGTTGGCCCTGCTTTGAGCAGGGGGGTAAGTGGGGGGGTGCCTGGACCTCTATCGGCCCCTGCCAACCTAAATGACTCTATGATCCTATGAAAGCTCCTTCCAAGCTAGGAGGAAAAGTAAAAAGACAAAAAAAAAAATTGCTTCCCTTTCTGTACCCATTTTTTGGAAGACAGTTAGAAGATCCAGTTGTACATTCACGACTTTTCTTGTCACAAATTTGTACAGTTTTGTGTTATCGAGCAGCAATTTGCCCTTCAGCTTTGCAGAGTAACTACCTTGAAAAGTTAAATTTATTCTGATTTATCAAATGATATCCTGAACCTGCTGTTTCTGTGAAGATCCTGTTGCAATATTTTGAAGACGGTGGGTGGGATGGGAGACAACAGATATTCCCATTAGCTTCACACTATTTCTCAAGAGCCTTTCATTCTTTCCCACCAGGTACAGGACAAAAAAGTCAGGTCCAAAAGTCACTGTTCGAACAGTAATCTACTCACAATTAACAACATCCTTCCTAAATTACAAATAATGCTGGYCTGCTCAAATGGCAATTCCAGAGAGCCAAGAGAGAATCCCAAGCATGCTTCACCTTTGTGGTTCTCTCCATTTCCTCTGTGACTCTAGCAGTGCTTTCTTATACATTCATTATTTCCACTCCAAACAAGGATAATATTAGCTTTTATGAGTTCTACAAACAAGAGTGAAATCTCTCAGATTGCCGGTGATCTAGTAGTGTTTTCTTCGTTGTTATCACTGAACAGTACAGCACACTGCTTCAACAAAGGTTCAAAAGCTAACTAGCAACACCTGGCGCCCTCCGTATGTCATAAAAGTTGCTGGATTAATGAAGATGCTTATCAGATTACCAACATGTATTAATCATGCATTGAGATTACATACTGATTAATACATGTATATAACACAATGAAAGTTACTATTTAAATTCTATCTTATGTGATTAGGATTTAAGGTGAAGTGAGAGGTGAAGTAAGAGAAGATCCATGCTTTTCTATGTTCAGAAGCCTTCAAACCATCAACCTATGTTCAATGAAACATAATGAAAATTGAAAAATCAGCAGCAATTTAAAGTAAAATGAATTTAATATCCAATAAATAAACCRTATAAATTTACATAAGCAAAACTCTCTTTTCCCATGTTTATTGAAATTGGTCCACGGTGCCATAAAATCACAGGATCTATGCTCTATTGATGCACACCGATCCAAATCTCACAGAGACTCAGGCAAGACATGTACCCAATTCTGTGAATATGTCCTAAAAAGCACCAGAAGAAAGCATTATGCTGTCAAAGCAAACTATTACAAAATGTGTAGCATGTAAGCGGGGACTGTACTGTTGGGTACAAATAAGGGTGTCCAAAAACGCTGAAGATATTAAAATAACYTTTGTTAGGCACAGTGTCATTTTAGAGGAGAACTGAAGCAAGGTCCAATCTCAAAACACTACAGAAGATGCAAAGATACCCAAATTATCTTTATCAAGAAAACAGCTCAGTTACTACATGAAAAGGGAAAGCATGTGGAGACAKAACAGTAAATAAACCTAGTTTAAAATACAAATATTGTAAGCACAAGCTTTTCTACCAACTAACAATACATAATTGTGAGATGATCTATTCTCACTGCAAGATCTGTAGACATTTTAAAGTTGTTKKTTKGGKTTTTTTTAAATTTTARGGTGCCACAAAGCATACATTTCTTAATGAATACACTGTGCTTAATAAATAAATAAATACAGTGCATGCTTRTAACAAGAAGCATTTAAAATATTCAACATATCAGGAATAGAAGTTTGAAAATAGTTTTCATGTTTTTGCTTGTTCTTAAAATGGAATTCAAATGCCTTAAATATTTGGTGAAAAGTCTCAGTAATGACTAAACAATGACCCAATACCTTCCCTCTTCTATYCCCTGCATAGAAGCTGGCTCACAGTGCTGTCATACCAACCTCAACAAACATTCTTCTGCAGATTATGGTCCAGTCTAAAATAAGAAATTAAAACATGTTTCCTCTTTCCCCCAACTCCTATTTCAAGGTATTTTAATCAGTAAAAAATTGTACTTTCTAGACTTCTTGTTAATGTGAAAAAGAGGTTCTTTGACCAAAAAAACCCTCAAGTGACTTGCTTCCAAATCAGATTTGTACTGTCCCCTCTCAAGACACCTATTTACATGAAATCTCTTATAGTTTCTCTGCCTGTATAAAATGCAGATGCCACTGCACATCAGGCCTGTGTTTGCCTCTTTGCACAGACAGTCCAAAACAGTTTTCCTGATCTGTTTCAACTTGAAATGTTGTCAATATATGGATTGTCTTGCTTTCTAATTCAGTGAAAAATCTAGTTTTCCATTAGTCTCTGCCTTTCTAATTTTCGATACAGCTTTACTAAATGTAATTATTAAAGGCAGATTCAAGAAAGCAATTACTGAGCTACTGGTTTGTATCTCTGAAGTCTTAATAAGGAACAAGAAGTTGAAGTGACAGAAACTGCAAAATCTGTAAATAAAAAAACCCAACTGGCTATGTGTTTACTGTAATACATACAATACACAGACAGAAAAACCAGAATGGTATGGAAAATTGCTATGATCCGTATCTGTTTGGGGTGACCACACAACTCCCTGTTATCACGAATGAGTTTTAATCTTTATATCACTGTGCAGTGTACTTAGGATTGCAAGTGTATGTCAGAACTGTTGCAGAAGTAGCTCTAGAAAGAATTTTTAAAATACCATATCAAGAGTGGGGTTGTGAACAATGGTAAAGTGGCATTTGACCCTCTTCATTTGGGGATTTTCAATGTATTCTGGAAGTTACAATATTTGGAGGGGTTATACTGGACTATGAGATATCTAATCTCACTTGCCAGTACTAGCAAGCAAGTATTCAAAGTAAAATAAAGGTGATTTTATAAAAAAAATTATTAGGTAGAAAATACGCAGTAGATGATTGTTTTAAACCTAAAAAGCATCCTAAAGCACTAAGTTGCAGCAGAGCCCTCTTGCTCGCTTCTAGAGAATTTCAATAACTATTCTCAAGATATTTGAGTCCAGACACACAGGACTGCAGCTAGAATATTTTCTTTCTGTGTAATGATCTCCTCCACCCCACAAGTCAAACATCTCCCTTTCTCCCCCACAAAAAAGTGGGTAATATCCTGGCCACAATGAAGTCAGTAACAAAAGTCCCATTTAACAGCTACACCTTGACACCACTCTGCTTTTGTAACAATTATTCTACACACACTAACATTGTTGTAAAACCATTTTGGCCATTTTACGTGTCAGAAAGAGTGACAACATTTCTCATTTGCAAGGCAACAATACTGGCTCTGAGTGAGTTCATAAGCCAAATTAGAAATCAACTCAAAATAATTTTCTGATTTAAAATAAACATCAGCCTACACAGGGCTTTCCAGCAGCCTCCCTTTCATCACAATAGTTCATTATACACAGTAAATTAATTCAAGTATGCTAGCAGAGTAGCAATTAATGACTTAGCATCACCTACTTTACTTTCCATTGTACTCATTACAAATGTGTAACAGCAGATGAGCACCTAGCCATTCCCCGTATACAACACAAAGGTAAGTCGCACCAAATAATTAACAATATAAAGGAAAGGTARAGGTAAGACCTGATGTCTGAGAAAATAGGGAATGCAGTTAATTTGGAGTGCTTCCGCTTGGCTGTTCTTAACCAAGATTCATGCCCCTCTCAGGAAACCTGGTCTAAGTTTTCCAGCTGAGGACAACTACTGTTTGAAAGCCCTACAGAAAACCCCTTAGAGATGCAGAGGTGACAGTAACCTGAGAGCCCAAACGGAGGACTCCAGAAGTCAATGGGAATCGTGACTCCTGCTCTGAGACCAGGCCTTTCAGCTGAGACATTCTGGTACACACGGGCAGTACGGCGAGTGACCAGTGAAGACCAAATCTCGAGTAGGTAAGCGCTGGCCACATGGCACACGCCCTGCAGCAGCGGAAGCACAGTACGGAACTCGAGGGCTCTCAAGCTTTTCTTCATACAAATCATGCTTCAGTGTAACGGGCAAGAACATTAAAGCATGATAATATTATTAGGGTAGAGAAGACTCAACTGGATAKGATAGAGAGGTAGCTAATACACGCATGCACCATCGCACAAAGATAACAGCCCTATCTTCTCAGCAGTTTTGCCAGTGGCCAGAAGAGCAGGGTGGAGGGCAACCTGGTATCAGTGAGRTTGCTATTACAAGTAGGCTAGAGTACAGACATGACTGTTAATACATCAGCAGGTGTTACTTTAGATTACTAAAACCATGGATTTTTTAGAAACAGATTTCATTTTACTAATGTRTTTACTTTCTCTTCAAAATCATGACTTACACATATTCCTTCTTATGCAGTAGCAAATATGGTAAAGATGTCTATGCTGCATAGGAAGGATTAAACCAACCCTCAAGACGAAAAGCCAAATATGATGCTCCTGTTCAAAGGGCTTAAATGTTTATCTAGCCCCAACCATCTATTACAGAAACTTTCTCTCCTCCCAGAAAATTGTGGCCTGGAACTTGTGTTGCAAAGTCCTTACAGTAAAATTGGACCAGGAGTCTGTTCCACGGTGTAAGACCCATAATACAGCAACTATAAATGAAATACTGAATAGTGCTAAGCTCTCCCCTCTTTGTACTAACTCCTAGGGCAGTTGATCCTCATTGGAATCATGAAGTATAACCAAAAAAATTCAAATTAGAAAAATATTCATAGAAACATAGATTGGTTAAAGATCATCTAGTTCCAACCTCCCTGCCATGGGCAGGGACACCTTCCACTAGACCAGCTTCCTCAAATCATAGAATCATAGAATCATTAAGGTTGGAAAAGGCCTCTAAGATCATCAAGTGCAACCATTGACCAAACACCACCATGCCCACTAAACCATGTCCCGAAGTGCCACATCTACACATTTTTTGAATGCCTCCAGGGATGGTGACTCCACCACTTCCCTGGGCAGCCTCTTCCAATGCCTGACTACCCTTTCGGTGAAGAAATTTTTCCTAATATCCAATCTAAACCTCCCCTGGCGCAACTTCAGACCATTTCCTCTCATCCTATCATTTGTTACTTGGGAGAACAGACCAACACCCACCTCGCTACAACCTCCTTTCAGGTAGTTGTAGAGAGCAATAAGGTCTCCCCTCAGCATCCTCTTCTCCAGGCTAAACAACCCCAACTTTCTCAGCCTGTCCTCATAGGAGAGGTGCTCCAGCCCTCTGATCATCTTCGTGGCCCTCCGCTGGACTCGCTCCAACAGGTCCATGTCCTTCTTATGTTGGGGGCCCTGGAGCTGAATGCAGTAAATGCAATGCATTTAAATACTGCACATTTTAGCTACAATTCCCCACTATGGAATATAACTATTTTCTTCTTTACTCCCCTATCGTCAATTTTGAAGGTTTTTTTTAAGCTTCAACTGAAAGAAACCCCAACCAACCAAAACCCCTCCATTTTTTGATTCTATGGTGGAATACTGAAGAAGTGCATTCTCTGATGCTTTGAAAGAGTATGCTAGCATGAGTAGACATTTTACTCATTGTAAGCTGCCCAGGAGAACATTTTCAATATTTATTTAATCTTACTTCATTTTAACAGCAAGTAGGACCCAAGATTCAGTATCAAAAGAYAAGAATAAAGTAAGAGGTAACTTGTAAATGGGCCATTTAAAACATTGTGTTCAGTGCTGTCCTGTAATATAAAAAAAAAAAATTTTTTTCTCTTCAGTCTTTTGAATGATTTGACTTGTACAAGCCATGGTCATTTTGTTGCATGCTTATGGAAAATGAAAAATATTGTCTGTAGCAATATCAAATTATTTATACACAGCAGACATCAGCTGTCATTTCTGTCTACCCCAGCAGCACACCGTCTCCTACGCTTCTCTCTTTAGTCTAGGTGAGCTGTCAAGTTTCTAGTTTCTGACGTGTATTTACATCATTCAATGACATCTGACAGTAGTGAAAGGCCACAGAAAACTGCTTATTGATCAGAGCAAAACTAGTTGACGGAACAGATGAGGTTGTATCACAGAAATGCAGCCACATTCAGGTGATGACATTTTGCTCCCTTGTATACAAGTGCTTAATGGAATACAACTTCATTATATCATGCCACTACTGCTTAAAGAATTGCACAGTTCTCATGAGTGTTTTGTCTATGCTGTGATGAGGACAATCTATTTGTACTGGTATCAATGTATTACTGACCTGTTTTGCTCATGAACACTTGCAAACTACCAGCCAATGTGTCCCGATGAATACACTAAGAGACACTGAAGACTCAATCTTGCCAAAATCTAATTGAGCTGACCTTTTAAAAAAAGATGGAATTACCATTTAGGTAGCCAGATCTACTTGAGATTTAGTTCTGTAGAATTCTGTGCTGCTTAGTAAAGACATTTTAAATGACCATTTTTATGCTTGGGACTGGTATAGTTTCCCAATGGAAGTGATATCATTAGTATTTCAGAGGTTATTATATCAACTTGCATGAGAGTCTTTCAAACTGTATTGATTTAAATGCTGAAGAGTTCTTGGGCAGAGGCTCTCCATACAAATTGTCCTTCAGCTAAAATATTMATTTTCTTACTTTTATTACTTTCTTCTTTTTCTTATCTTGAGTAGAAAACCACACCAATGTAAACTTATTTTCCACAGAGTAACCTGTACAGTATACAACCATCCCTTACAGAATCTACGTTTGCATTAGCAATCTAACTGGAAAAGTCAAAGCAGTTTTAGCACAAAGTAAACTGCAATGATTCAAATAAGCCAGCATGTTACAAACAAGCACCTGAAYAACTTGAAATCATTAAACTTCTAGGGGTACAGTGATCACAGCACAGACCTCAGAAGGACTTACTTTCCATTTCATATCTTACAGTAGACAGGAGCAAGTAGGTCTTTGTTTCAAAGAGAAAAATCCACAGAGGGAAAAGATGCCGATGGTCCAAAAGCAGCTCTTCACAATGGATAAGTGTTGCTTGTATTCACATTAACTACTTATAATTGAAAACAATTTTCAGATTCAAAACAAAACTATTGGCCACGCCAGACACTCAGAAAATTCTTTCCATTTCAAGGGTAAAGAGATAAAAGACTCAGTTCTCAGAGAAGGCATTTCCTATTCCTTGACTTAGACAAGCAGCATGAGACCAGAAGTTGACTAAATCCAAGTCCTACATAACTAGAGAAATCCAAGCTTTAAAAATAACAGAGAAACTCCAGTGAATAATGCYTTAAACAAGCAGAGTACATCTTCTGCTATTTCTCAGTAGAAACAATATGGACTATCCTATATATGACTTATTAACRAAGGAAAAAGATGACAGCAGTCTTGCTATTTTCAACTCAGTTGTATCACTGAAACTTCTTCCACACAAAAAGAATAACTGTTACAAGTGTCTTGTTCTTTTCTCAGTGTTCTTGTAACACACTTGCTGCAAAAAATCTAGAATAATTTTTCTTTCAGACTGAAAAAAACCTTGGGGTAAACCGAGATTTTAGAGGTCATCTAGCTAAGTTTGGATCGAGTTCCAGGTACAGAGCAATTACTTTTCTCACTGTAATAAAATCCCACTCTAATAAAACTTCCCAATTTCCACTCCAAAGGAGAAAAAAAGAAGCAGCACAACAGTTACAAGCCTGAATTTATTTTATTAACCCTGGCCAAACACTTTTTTCCCTTTGTTTTTTTCTCAGAAGCAGATTAATTGATCTCACTGAAACTTAAGAAGAATTGCAATGTGTACTAATTATTTGTGATGGAAGATTTCAGCCCAGAAGCCAATATTTACAATGATTCAGAAAAATGAAACCAAGGACTTAATCTTACCAAATGGCTTTCAAACATATCTTCAACATTTTTCCACAGCTAGCTTGGTATACATCTAACAGAAACTGTGTCATCTCAGATGCTATGGTCAGCTGTCAGCATTTGTTTGCATATACAGAAAAACATGCATATTTAATATGTACAGATCTAAGGGGAAAATGGAAGATAAAAACCAGTCACATATTCAATATATGTGATGCCAAATGTCTGAAAAGCAAACTCTCTGTAATCTTCTTGAAGTTAGTGGGAAGGGAAGAGGAAGTACTCCAGACAATGGACAGTATAGATAGGATGCTATTTTATGTATATTTAAGAAACTTATTTTAGCGCTGACTTTTTTTTTTAAACAAAGAAAACAAAGACAAAGAAGTCTTCTGCATTTCTGCCGTAAAATCCTTTACTACATAAGCTTTTACTCATAAGAACTCAAAATTATCAAGAAGAATATCTTTAGACAAGACGTTGCAGACAAATTACATTTTGTCCTTTCCAAGTCTGGTTCTTGTACTTTGTGCTTATACAGAAAACAGGAAATTCTCTTCATCTCAGTTGTCTGATATGMATAAATATCTGGGCTCAAAGCCTTGACACTGATACTGATGATGGCAGCAATTCATAACCATTTATGAAAAAAACAAAAACCCCAAGTGAACCTACTTTTAAATTAACCCTGGATCTAGAACTGTTTGCTTTATTTGAAGTGCAAAGTATGTATCCAAAGCACAAGAAACAGCTCTCTTCATTCAATGAACTTAATCTATCTTGAGTCACCCTCAAAATCAAGGATAAACTACTCAGTGTTAATCACTCCCAAATCTTGCTGGACATACCTTGGAGCAAGTTCTCTTAGRAAAAGCAAGAAGCCATACATTTCCACTGTAGTAGAATAGAAGCTAAGAGGACTGGAAACAGAGACTGTATGACAGGCTGCTGACAYAGGGATACACAGAGGATGTGCAGAATTTGAAAGTGAATTATAATAAACACACTTCACTCTTTCAGTCTTTAGATAACATAAAATGACTTTCACATCTGATAATAATACTACTTAATTCCTTTTAGATTCAGCTTTTATTTTCCTAAAGCAGATCCTGACTGTAGCATGCAATAATCTAAATGACTTGCTGTTATTTAGGGCATTATTTTAATATTCCTTTATTTCATTACAGGAAACCATGTATCACAGGTATTTCTTTCCATTTTAGAAGAGACAGAAGACTTTTTCTTCCCTGTGAATAATTCACAGAAAGCCCACATCATTGCATCTGACTTCAAAAGAACAGAAACTGACTCTTTATGACAGGGATATATGAACTGGGTAAATGCCCAAGCCATTGCTCAAAGCATGCCTGTAGCAGTATCATCACTTCTTTCCGGACAGGCACACTAAGCTGAAGCAATGACTTTTCTGTTTTCCTAGTTAAACTCAATGGAGTTAAAGTCAAAGTCAAAAGAAAAACTAGTATTTGGATTCATTATGCATCAGAGGCATCTTTCTTTGCTAGTGGAGAAGTATAGATTTTAGTGCCATAGGCTGTTGTCTTACAAAAGGTTTACAATAAACCAAGAACCTAACATTTTAAAACGGAATCCTGAAAGACTAAGGAAAACAAATGCATGTAGCCAAAAACACTTACATTTACTAATTTGCAGTAATTTACAGTTCTCTCTCCGCTATCTTGAATCCCAAAGCATGAGACACTACAACCTGCATCACATAACCAGAAATTTCCATTGGAAAAAACATCACTTAAGAGGGCTCCTTTGAGCAGGGCCTCGTCTTTGCACCGAAGGCACATCATTCAAAAGGGTCCCGCACKGAAGATCTATGACAACTCCTGCAGTGCACTTCCATGTCACTTTTTGCTCCCTCCTCCAGCTTCAGTATTCTTACTCTGCTCCTTGGCAAAACAACCGATTTGTGTTCTGTACAAAGTTCAGTGTACAGGCAGTAACTTCCAAAACCAGTATGGCACTCACTACTGTACGTTGTAACAAGCCTTTTCACCCTGCCTAGGTGGCTCAACTGCTACCAACTCTCAGTTATATTACTAACTGCTTGGGCCTGTGAACTGTTTTTCTTCTTAATTTTTTTTACTAATTTTTACTTTTTTTAAGTTTCACGTTTTTTATGTTAAGTACAAGTATACCTGAAAATGAGATTGAGTGTAAAAAAGGTAAATTGCTACACCTGTGATTTAAGAAAAAAAAGCCTAAATAGAATCAAAATTTATAATGTATGTACAGAAAAGCAGTACATAAAGAAAAAAAGATCACACGTTCATTTAAAACCACAGTAACATTGTTTCAGTCAATAAAGTGATAAAACATTTTTATCTTCTCAGATCCTGGAACCTGTTCCCTTTATCTGGTCTGAACACACAAATTTGGTGATCTTGTCAACATACTTCAAAAACCATTCTTCGGATATATTTTGAAGAGAGACAAGTGTATGTTTCCCCCATGGATGAAGAAGCAAAAGGATTTCAGGGGKTTTTTTTGCTACCTCGTTCACTAAGTTGCTGTTTGAAAGTGTAGTTCAGTATGCTGACATTTCGTCATATTCCTAATTCTTATCAAACCCCTGAACTCTCCTGGAAAGCCTTATTTCAATCTACCTCAGAATGGATAGCTTTTTTGAAGAAAAAATTGCAAAAAGTAATACAATTTATCACTGAGTAATATAACAATCATTTGCCCTAACCAAATATTCCATTTTAAAAAAACATACTATAATCTCCCAATTATCACTACTCATTTATCATTAACCATCAGAATAAATCATATGTAGGTCATGTTAAGTAGTACGTGCTATGGTAACTATTAGTATTACCTAACTGAAACTAATCTCAGTTGCTACCATGTTAGCAACATACCATTAACTTGAGCCGCTGCAGAATTTTGCTACATACTCATCAACTGAAGAGGTGGAAATACTCACATGTTCAATCTTTTAAAGTTTTGATAAGCGTAATAGAAAATAGAGATGTATTTGAAATGAAAAGGAGAGGAAGCTTCTGTTTCAAAGATCAGTTCTGAGGAAACAAAGGCTACATATAAAGATGTTAAAATATTTTAGCCTTAGATAACCAGAACAACCGGCATACCTGGGGGCAGAGAGAATCAAGAAAAGCTGTGATTCACTAAGCTACAATGACTTCACTGGAGATGCAGAGAACATTRTTAGAAGAAGGAAAAACAAGTAGTCTCATGCTACAGTAAAAAATACTCACAGTGAAGCTGAAGTAATTTTGTTAATTCAAGTAACATTTCCTAAAAACATGCTTATAGCTTTTTGTTACAGGATTACTAAATTTGTTATTCTATTCCAATCAAAAATATATCATAACCATTTGAAGACATTTCTGTGCTTGTAAAATATCACTTTTTAGAATACTTAATCAAGCAAAATATCAATTTTATAAAATAAGAATACAAGGAAAAGATTGATACTCTTTTCCACCACTTGTTTCTCCACCATTCCCTCTCTCCCAGGCTATACAAATCTTAGTAAAGAGACAACAGTTAAGTAAAGGAAGAAACAAAGATATTCTTTATTATAATGCAAAAACTACCAATGTAACTAGAATTTCAACCAATTCATTGGAAAAAAGGGAGAAAGACACACACTTGTGCAGATCTTTGGTTCTCTTGTCAGAGTGGAATGTGTACAAAAGTGATCAGCACAAGTTTTCAGATACTGCTCATCAATCAAATTAAGCAAATCTCAGCAGGCACACAAAAACAAGCAGTGCTGCTGCCTACTATCTTGCTATTATGTCTTTCTGCTCCCATCTGCTGTTGTACCAGTATTACAGAAATTAATCACTTTATCCTTACAGGCAGTCTCCGAAGGAAAGACCGTGAGTATTACAAACATGCTTTTCCTCTCTGTCTCAGTTTCGCGTGACTCCACATGGTTCTCCATCCTTTTCTGAAGCAAACTACCAAACCACTGCGACTTGCCTGAATCAGAAATTGAACTCTCAGGTTCTGGATCTCACCTAGGGCACCAGACCGGGGTGTTTTTTCCTGGAAAATAGGGCTTTCTCCACAGAATACTTACACTGAAGATTCTCAATGGCTTCAAAATATTTTGAAATAAGGCTCGAGATCCGTATGTGAGCTCCTGAAGGCACAATTGCAGCACAGGATAACACATGTATAGAAACTACTGTGGTAAGTGTGGAAGAGAGGATCATGGGAAGGCTATGAAAACAAACAGCATAGCTAGTTCCATCTAATTATGTGCAATGTACCCCTCATTAAGAAATCTCAGTAATGAAAGTATTACAAACAACTAATCTCAGTCTTCATCTTTAATTTAAAACTGGATAAATGCYCCATTTACGAAAGGATTAAGATGCTTATGTCCTTTCACCTTTCTTCAACCTTATATAGAAAACATTTCAGATCCTAAGATACAGATTTTAGAGGAGGGCAGGAGGGAAAGAGATATTTCACAACATTGCCACTACAGAAAAACTGGAAACAGATGGATCTTACATATTGGTTCGAAGTGACCACATTGATTATCAACTAGTTGCACGATTAACCGCCCGACTTAGAAGAGCCATCTATTTCATTTGATACACATTTTAGAAGGAAAAACATGCTTAGTATCTTTCCACCAGACTCGTTAAAATGGCCTTAAAGTTTGTTTTTTGARTGAAATAGAAAAAAACATTACTGAAGCATTTACATGGCCCATTGTCCTGCCTCACCAGACTTTCCAGCCTCTTTTATTGTGTTAGGGCATGGAAATACAGCAGCTCCAACCAGAACCACTTTCTTTTCAGCACACTCCATTTTTCAGCAAACTGTGAAGACTCTCTCAAAGTCAGAGCCTCCTGAAACTGTATCATTAGACGTCCAGTGTCTGACATATCCACACTTTGCAGTTAGCTGATAAAATGTTAACTATTATATATGTTTTGTACAGATAGTCCCAACTCAAAGTCATAAAATAATATAATAAATAATGAGTATGATTCTTCTCTAGGATTTATTATTTTCAAGCGTGCTAGCATACGCAATTAAAAAAAGTAATTAAAATTACTTACATATTTCCTAAATTCAATGCACAGAGTGACCCCTGCTGGTCTGCTAGGCACGCCAGCAAAGATACAAACCGACAAAAACCATCACTCCAAGGAGTGAACCTGAGCTAGTTTACATGGACAATCCTCAGATAAAGAGCGTGCATACCTTATTTAAGTGACAGAATGATTAATACTAATAACTAAGTAAAGCCAAAAATACTCCAGTGCTTTCTATGGACTTTTAAACATTCATTCTTCTTGTTATTATAAACAACAAAATAATCAAGTGAACGGTTTGTAAAGAATGCTTATCATACACCAGTATCTATAGCTGAGAGCCACATTATTCAGAAGACTTTCAWTTTTTTCCAAAAATCTTCTTAAAAAACATCCAGGAGAAACAAACTTCAGTCTACCAGGTGTTTTAAATGAGAAAAATGTATACTTCTTGTACTTTCCCAATTAAACATGAATAGCAATTATGACAATAAGCTATTCTTCTATTTTATACATAAAAAGTAAGGTCACAGAAATATCTAATTATTTGTCTAAATACTGTCTGCTTTAATACACAACTAACTAATAAGTGAGGTAACACACACTTTATCACTACTTTATTATTTTAAACAATTAATGCAGTGGGAGAATCAGTTCATGATCTTAACACTAATATGAGTACACTCACAGATTAATAAAACAAGAGTATGGCTGTTTATTTGAAGTACTAAATGTTCTCTATTTTTTATAAATCTATATATTAGACACACATACACACACTTCTGTGTGAAATTAGTACCCAACTAGGATCAACAACAACTAGAAAACAGCAAAGCTTATGCTAAGTGTGAATTCTAAGTGTATTCCTTTGACCATTGGGCTTTTTAATAACACCCATATGATTACAACATAAAATGTGCAGGAGATTGACCAAGCAAAACAAACATTTGCCTCTGACTTCATTTCAGCCAGGATTAATTCCAAGAATCTAGTAAGAGAAAGCAGTGCTAATTCCCACTCCTGAAGGAAACCTTTGCTTAGAAAGCTTAAGCAACAGAAATAGAAATCCAACCTTCTCTCTCTGCTTCAAAATCCCTGCAAATTAAAAAGAATATTCTGTAGTGACTGCAAGTTTCCATTGTGTCTAAACCAAGTCAGTCCAGTGTTGCTCAATATGTGCTCATACTGGGAGCTTACAAAAGACATCCCTCGTCCCCGCTGCTCAGGAGTAGCTGGAACCCGGAGGCAGAGCCTGGATCTTGGAGCTTCTCAGTGGTCACCAGCAGGCTGGCCTGCGCCCTGCCTCGTACTTCTGATTGCTAGTCAAAGTTGTTGAAGTGAACAACTACAGCCAAAAGTTATTTTTAAAATGCATTCAACCAGTTCTAACTTAGCACATCAAATCCCTAGAGCCTTCAACAGGAGCTCAACATTTTATAGAGATTTTATTTTTGGGAGCCATATTTAAATATTTAGAATGTTACACAAAGGAGAATAAAAGAAAAAAAACAGTGACATGCTATAAAACATTTAAGCAGCCTGTAACTYGGCTTATTTTTTTCCCCAAAAAACTATACAGTGAACTTCGCTATTGTTTTCACTGAAATACGGAGTACTACAACATCCACTTTAAAAGTACRAATTTAGACATTATTATTTAAAAAAAAATTACAACAAAAGAACACCGAGAGTAAAAGTCAAGCACTCTAAAGTCAGAGAATTCAAGAAATAATGCTGTCCATGTACAACTTAATCAATCCTTTCAGGCTTAATGCCTCAAGAGATAATTAAAAACTTACTTCTCAAGATCTTGGCACTATTCAGTCTGCAAGCGTTCTAGCATTGTTGTGGTCGGTCTTGCTCATGTTTGATCCTAGGCCTTGTAAGTGCCATTTAAACACAGAACTGAACCAAACACCAAGCTGAATGGTGCAGTTGATTCACTAGAGGGACAGGATGCCATCCAGAGGGACCTGGACAGGCTTGAGGAGTGGGCCCATGTGAACCTCATGAAGGTCAACAAGGCCCAGTGCAAGGTCCTRCWCCTGGGTCAGGGCAACTCCCTGTATCAATACAGGCTGGGGGGTGAAGGGATTGAGAGCAGCCCTGCTGAGAAGGGCTTGGGGATACCAGTGGATGAAAATTTGGACATGAGCCAGCAATGTGTGCTYGCAGCCCAGAAAGCCAACCATATCCTGGGCTCCATCAAAAGAAGGGTGGCCAGCAGGTCAAGGGAGGTGATTCTGCCCCTCTACTCTGCTCTGGTGAGAYCCCACCTGCAGTATTGCATCCAGCTCTGGGGTCCTCAGCACAGGAAAGACATGGACCTGTTGCAGCRGGGGCCACGAAAATGATCAGAGGGATGGAACACCTCTGCTATGAAGAAAGGCTGAGAGAGTTCGGGTTGTTCAGCCTGGAGAGGAGAAGGCTCCGGGGAGACCTTATTGCGGCCTTTCAGTACTTAAAGGGGGGTTATAAGAAGGAAAGATGGAGAGAGACTTTTTACCAAGGCCTGTTGTAACAGCACAAGGGACAACTGTTTAAAACTAAAAGAGGGGAGATTTAGATTGGACATAAGGAAGAATTTTTTTTATGATGGGGCTGGTGAGACACTGGAACAGGTTGCCCAGAGAAGTTGTGGATATCCCATCACTGGAAATGCTAAAGGTCAGGTTGGACCTAATCAGCAACCCAATCTAGTGAAAGATGKCCCTGCCCATGGCAGACGGTTGGACTAGATGATTTTTAAAGGTCCCTTCCAACCCCAACCATTCTATGATTCTATGAAAGGGGACTTTTTACGTTTCCAAGCTGTCTACACCAAGAGAAGGGTCCTAAGTCCATTAGAAATACCAATTCCCTCTCTGTGGTAGTAGAAAGTAATGCAATGCCAAAGCCGTTGCCAAGCCAGCTTCAGTACCAGACACACTACTACATCAGTAGGCTGCTCTGATCAAACTACAGCTTTTTATCTGTATTAGTTTCAAAGCCCTGATCTCTGTACAGCAGTGCAAAGCCACGCTGTGACTGCGTGTGGGTGTAAGAGCATATTTGGCTGACTTGGGAATTTCCACACTCAGCTCCTTCTCACAGAATGCTCTCATGGTATCTTGTCTCCCCTGCCCCCTGCTAGCGGCTGGGCAGTCTGTGCATCCACTGAGCTCTCCGTGAGGCCTGGACATTAGTCAGTAATCAAAGTAAAATCTTTTGTCTCCAGTGCTTGGGTGATCCAGCACTGAGCCCTCCAAAAGGCTGACAGTCAATGTATGTCAGCCGTCAGACAGGTTACCTGGCTACTAACTTGCCTTCCCTGGGGAATGATAAATTAGTCCTCAGTGCTCGTCTGCAAGTCTGCTCAYGATTTGTAAATGAAATAACGTTTTACTATCTACAAACTAGAAACTAAGAACTGTTGCAATGCAGGAGCTAAAAATGGGTTTGTAACTGGGGACTGAGTGAATGTTGACTTGTGTTGCCTACTTATTACACTGCTCACCATAACCTCTCCCTGCTACCTTAAGAAATATAGAAATTGTCTGCCTGTGCCATGAGGAATAAAACTTTTTCACTGTAATCATATTCCTTGTTAGTGACCATGATTCATTCATACTAGGGATTTTTAAATCAGTTAACTTCAAACATCCTGCTGACGTCAAGGACAGCAGTAAAATACAAGGGGTTTATATTTAGTGTTCAGGACAAAAGCACATCACCATACTGCTGTACACACAATATTCTGCACCAAGCCTTCTGTTTTAAGGTATTACTCTTGCAGGACCTGCAGAAGATTCTTTGGTCATCTCTTTGGTGTTAAGGGCAAAAAGCTGCAACTAAGCTTGAGCAATAAGTGAATTTGTGAGGAATTAACATACGTGAGGAATTAAGTGAAGCTCAACTGTCTGTGGATGTCTCTGGCTAAGAGGAGCGAGAGAGGACTGGAGTGGCAGGTGGCAGAGCACTATCGTACTGCCTTGCTCTGTTTGCGACTTCTGGCAAAGTACACAGTCTGCAACGCAATGGAACACATCAGTGCACAACAGAAAGCACATGGGGACAAGCACTCAAGAACTTTACTGAGAGTCATCACACAATGCTTCCTGCATCAGGGCGGAGACAAAGTCCGCATTACCAGCGAACATGCAAGAAACATCAGGAAAAGGAGATTACACTGATCTTTGAGCACCGAAGCACACATCAACAAGCAGCAGCTCATCCCACAAAGTTAAAAATACGTGCTTGAATAATTCATTAACCAAATGCAAGATTAGGTGATACCTACGGTAAGTTCTGCAGATAAAGATATGTAACTTGGCAACAATGGTTGCCCTACAAATCCCCCTGAAATACTCTTTTAACAAATGATCAGCTCCTGAAAACATTTGGGAGTAAGTGGCACAAACCTCTTGGTCTTTGTTCTATTATCTCTGTCATTAGTAAACCTGAAGAGCCTTCCAACCTTCCAAGCTTGTACAGTCTACCTTCACGCCTCTTCAGATGACAGAGGATTGAGGTGAAACACATCTGTGCTCTTCAGGTGTTAACTCTGGGAACAGCTCCTGCATAGCTCTCCCCTCCCATAAAAATGTGCCTGTCTCCTTTTTTAACAGACAGATGAGGACAAAGGGCTGGGCTGGGGTTGGAGACTCAGAGCTCTGATCAGGACTCCTGTCCCTGTGCTGCTTTCCGTTTCACAGCTAAGCCACCAATCTAGCCACCTCTTAATCAGCCACCAATCTAGCTAGCAATTTGAACATTTAGAAAGCTTTCATTTTATGGCAGATAGTATACATCGGAAGAGGTATACTGAGGTAAGAGTGGCACTGAATTTTTGCTATTTCTTGACTGGCTTATAGAGGGAGATGTTGTCCTTAATGTTCTGTACTTCCCTTCATTGCTATGTACATTTACAGTTATGGAAATAGATACAGGCGGTCCAATTCTGAAGTACTAAACAAGATACGTACTGAACACAAATGCTTCACTGAATAATATTAGTAGTGTTTAAAAACAGGGAAAAAAAAMCACCTGATGTGACAAGTCCGCTCCAAGCGCTGCTGTCACCTCAAAATTTAAAGCTGGGAGCAGAAAAGAATGATTGCCTCCCAGGAAGACCTTGCAAAAGCCTCCCTTCAGCAAACTAACAAATGATTTTTTTTCTCCTGCATGCAGAGACGGAGATGGAGAAGCTCATGATTGTTTCAGCAACTGTTCCACTATGAGATGCTCCTACACTTCCCAAGAGAAGAGAGCAGAGCTACTTTGGGTGAACTCTCAAGAGTTTTAAAAAGCCACAGAATTTATAAGTGATAAGAGCTTAGGAGATGGATATAGGTAAAATTTTTGAAATAATGCAAAGGATGATTGCTGAGTGTCAAGGGAGGCTCACAAAAAGAAGCTTGAGGAAGACTTTGCTGGGAAATGGCCAGCTGGGCTTCAGAACGTCCACACAATTTGCTCACATGGGTTTTCTGCATATTATCTCCCAGTACTGAAAGACCTCAGGTCTATTCTGGCTCTGTGTTTCTGGGAGTTATGTGGCTCACCCTGCTGTCTCCAGGCAGGACCAACTATACTTCTTGCTCTTGACACAAACATCTAAGCCTCGTACAGACAGTTTCCACACTCTACTCCTGATGGCTGTTCTGGTGCTGCAGTATCTTTATTATTCAGCACCATTTTGTAATTGGTCTTTCTTACTCTGGTGGATAGGACAGGAAATTGCACAGCATCGGACCACAGCACCTCCGATCCACAGACTGACTGCCTCTTTTCTTTTCTCTACAGCCTTTTATGTTACTGAGGATTGTTATGAAGTTTCTGCTCAGTGTTTTCTTTTCGATCTAAACAGCCCCTGGTGTATTTCATTCTTCACACTGACCAGAGATCCAGAAAGCAGTGTAACACGTCATATTTCCTCCTACACTGCCTTCTCCTGTGGACACTCTTTCCCATACACTCACGTTTCTTAGAATGTAGTACCTAAAAATGGACATGGTGCTCCATCACTGACCTCTTTGTTACATTCATCTTTTGAAACCCCAACATGCATTTGCCTTTTCTGCAACAGCATGACATCAGTGACATGGCCATCTTGCGATTCATGATACGCCCCAGATCCTTTCATGAATATCTGTTACCTAATCTGTTGGATCTTGGTCCATGCTACTGATTATTTTTGACAAGTACAGCACTTGGCACTAGTCCCTATTGAGTTAGCATCCCATCTTCCTTTCTTAAATAATCTTTCCAATTCACCAAAATTATTTTTAATTCTACTCTTGTTCTCGAGCATGTTCAGTCACATCCATCTTGGTGTGGATGGCAAATTTAAATAAGGACTCTTATTCTACCATCCAGGTCATTAAAGCATCAACTCATACAGGACCTCAAAACAGACCCCTCTGCAATACACCCCAATAAATCCTTCCTCTGTTGACTTATACATGTGCTTCTGTGAACCTGCGCCCACATATGTACAAAYACGTGTGTGCATGCACATCTATGCTCCGTCCCTATCTGAACATAAGGAGATTACACTGACAACAGTACTTTGTTGGCTTTGATGTTTGCTTAGTGGCCACTGATTTAGGTTGCCTTCAGTACCAACAAAACTTGTGTTAACAGCATGCTCACTGGATTCAAGTGAGCTCACTTTCCACAACCAATCACATTTTTTAACTAGGAAATAAGGCAGAGCTGTTTTACTGATGCACAAATAACATACACATAAGCTAGCACACCACAAAGATCTACATTGTTTTAAGAAGTCATCCTACAAAAAACTCCACCAAGAAATAAAAGCTAAACATACTTTCAAAAGTTGGTCGACGTCAAGCATAAAAAGAAACTTCCCTTCTTTCTTTTTATGTGCAATATTGAACAATGAGTTCTGATCCTAACCCAGATTTTGTCTGAGGAACAGTATAACACACAGTATTTTTCTGAATATATTTAGAACAGAAAAGGAAAAAATGCAGGCTCATTTTAAAATTTTGCTTAGCTATGCAAAACTGCTAAGCAAATGTGGAAGCTACAGTGGGAAAGAAAGAGGTAGACTTGCCACAGACTTGCTAGCGGGGTGCTCAGAGTTACACTGCTGTCAGAAATTCCCTAGGTAAACTAAGAAGAAATAGTTTGTGCTCAAGCATTTTTATAAATTCCTCAGAGATACCATAAATATTAATAAGAACATATTTTAAAACAGACTGTTAAATATTAAGGCATGTGCATGTATGCTATACTAATGTACAACAATTGAATAAAAATCTGCTCTTCCCACAGGATTCACTAAATTTTTTTTTTTTTTTTTGCTCTCCAGAGAAATCCTTGTTAATCCAAACTAACATGTTCAAAATAACAAGATTCAATGATCTGGCAGTTTTTGAGAACAGATTACTGACATGGTTTTGAATGTTTCTTAGATGAAATCACTAACATTAACACCTTCACATTAATCGATTGGTGTCAGCAGAATTCTGGAGAGCTACGCTGCAGGCTCCAACACCAAAGTAGTAATCAATTAAGGAAGTCAGCTGAAAAAAATTATTCAAAGATCAGAGTTGTCAATGGCAAAATAATATCATCTCAGTGGTGTCAAAGGAAGAGTAAAAAAATGCCACATACTTACTTCATAATGCAAGAAAACTATTCCAAATAAAGATTTAGTAACCCAATAATTGTCAAATAACTATTACAATTAAAACCTATGAAGAAATTCTTCAGGAATCTATATTCTAGACCGTATTTATGTAATTTTGTACAAGATACATTTCAGTATAAATTGTACAAGCGCTTTTTTTTTAACAGTATTAAAGAACATACTTGCTGAAAAATTCAGTGATTTTATTTAGAGAGTACTAGAACTCCAAACAATTAATACACCAAGAGTTAAACACCAAGAAAAAAACATACACCGTTTAGTCCCTGGAAATTAATTAACATTTTTACACATCTTACGCACTTTTCCTTTTGAATAGGGAGAAGCAAAGCCACTGATTTTTGGCTATATGTTCCATCTGTAAACAACTCTTAAGCACAAATAACACTGCTTTGTTGAGCTGCTAAGTTCTTGAACCTGCTGAGTTAGCAAGGATGTCCACAGCAGGGTGTTGAGAAGGGGAGCGTTAAATACCACTCAAAATAGGGTTCTCATTTCTCCATACTCTTTGTTTGGCTATCACCATCATGAGGGCCTCTACCATGCTACATGCCATAGAAAGCTACCTGACACAATCTGTAGTGCATTCTTTACCTTCCACAAGCAAACCATCAGAATCTATTAAAATTACTTTACGCCGATAGCACTAGAGACATGACAAATCACAGGCCAAGAGTCAGATACCAAAGAATGTGTCTCAGGGCATTGGGGCCAGGCCCATTTGCAAGCAAATGATATTGTGTGAAGCTGGCATGCTCAGTGCATGACAAACTGATGCAATTTCAGTACTGTCGGAGAAGCTGGGTGAGATTTCTCTGATGCTGGCTACGGTTAGTGTACAGAATTGTGCAGAGTTTCCAGATTTGAATCACTTGGGGCCTGAGAGGGCTTCACTTGACAAGTCACAAATAATTACACTACACTCTTTCTATTTTACTCTATTATTTTGCCTCTTATCTCCAGGCTTTGAGCACTCATGAACAAGCAAGGTCGCTTCTATTTTGACCATGATGCAACAAAACATTGTTCTTTTGTGATACGATAAATAAAACACAGCCCTGCAGACTTAACATTTTTATCAGGTCCATTTTCCACTTTTATAAGCAACAACAACTTTGGGAGCTTGTTAGAAGAGTAGAGGTTGGAAATAACCATGCAGGCAAGTTCATGAGCTTTTCACTTAGGAGCGTGATACAGCTATCTTGTTATTGTAAGAACTCATTTGAGAAATGGGGCATTAAGTTCCTAGCCCTTAACAGATAACAGTTATATCTGTGATTACTTTAAGCAGGTTTTTACCCCCTTTCAAATCAGCAATTTTTGACAATTTAGTTGGTGAGTAGCAAAAAATAGTTTTGAATGTGCAGCATGTTGCCACTTCTTTCCCAGACACCAAATACACTTCAAAACTAAACTAACTACATTTTCTGTATCAGCTCACAAAATGTATTATTTAAACACCTAGGCAGTTAGGAAAGTTTTGCGCTAGTGGTATTATCCTGGCCACCGAATTTAAAATGAGTAATGACATTCATAACATTCACGCTTTTAAAAAAAAAAAAAAAAAAAAGGCCAAAAGAAAAAGCAGTGGCTTTCATGGTTTAAGGAACTAATTTCTCAGTTTACAGAATATTTGCCTTTCAGAAGAAATTCCCTTCCGTCTCCCATGGTCTAGGCAAAAATCAGGCTTTTAATTTACAGTTCTGTATTACAAACCAGATGGTACCATTTTTTTTCAGTCCTAAAACTATGTTTAGAGGTTTTCTGAAGCTGCACTTAGATAAAAACCACCTAGCAGTAAAGGAAAAATTCAAATATGAAGACTAAATGCATGTAGAGAAAAAATTATTCTACCAAGTACCTTAAAACTGTTTCTGATTCCCATTAATATATTCTCCTTATGTTTATTTTTCAGATAAATATACAGTAGCAAGTAGGCACCAAAAGGTAAAGAGAAAATGTTAAAGGACTTCTTAGCTGAAAGTGCTGAACTTAAGTGTATATTCTCCTACTTTGCCTCTAATTCAGGCCAGCATAAGGATTGTCTTATTTGAAAAGAGACAATTACTATCCTCAATGACACTCCTAACAAGTTCTTACCAAGTTGATTTAAAACACATCTAAAAATATTCTTTCCCTCTTCCCAACTGGCACTAAGAATTCATGGCAAAACCGGGAAGTCTGACATCATAACATTTCTGGCAAGGAAAGGTAACACCAAAACTACCAAAGGAACAGATTTTGATATAGAGGAGAAATATGGGAAGGAAATTTAAAAAAAGCATACTCAGCTGTACTTCAGAATCTACTTGAGCTTTGTAATCTCTGTGTCAAACAGGAATTTTTAAAAAATGCAGAGGAAACAGTGCAAGGATGATACTCCTACCAATCACACATCCACACATCCACATCCAAATTCTGAGCGCTGAGAAAAAGGAAAGGCCTCTGACATTTTCTATTCAATACCAAAAATAGATGTTTTGAGTATTTACTGACTTTTTATGCTCCCTCACTACAATGAAAATGGAAGCTAAGTCTTTGGCTTTTAGATGGAGAACTAAAACCTAGCTTTTAAATGTTCTCTAACTTGCTTTTAAGAATGGAGTGTTTTGGAGTTTCATGTAGTGTATGTCATCGTGGGACATAATTTTTCTCAGAATTTGGAAGAAATCAGAAAAGCAATAGGCTAATATATTTTCTGATTCTGTAATGACATAGCATTCAACTCCAAATTTGTTTTGCATTTTTTTCCTGAATATCCATTTCTTCACATCTTTCAAGCAAAGTAAATATTTTTATAACAGTCCCTGACATTACTATAAATCAATTAGTCCATTAATTTATGATTAAAATGAAGACACAATGCTAATGTTTCCACATCTCAAAAGAACAAGAAAGTTAGATTGTAATTACCATCACAGCTTGACTGCAAGGAAGACGCATGACCAGGGAGTCCTATTTCTGTAAAGAGCTTGACTACTAAGCAAAGAGTATAGAAGGGACTCTCTATGCAAAGAAGCAGAACCCTATGCAAGACCAGAAGTAAAGGCAGTTAGCTGAAGTATATATGGTCACTTTTCATAAAAGCAGTTCCCTGTAATCAATACAAACTTGCTGCTGAACAATTGATTGTGTCACCACATAATCAAGATTCTTTGTTTGTCCTTATGTAAAAGATGATAGGAAAGCTTTAGATTTCATTATTTTCCAATCTGGAGATACTGCAGCACATGAATACCTTCTGCCCTGGTATAAAAAGGGAATCCATTTTTAAAAAGTGAATCAATTACAGGAGGAGACAAGGAATATAAAAAATAAAATAATGAAGATCGGTAATTCTTATCTCACAGTTTTCAAGGTAGACTAGTGGGAGAAAAGACTTTCACAGAAGTTTTATACCATTTTCACTGTATTAAAGAATTAAGTAGTCCAACAATAATACCATTTTGGATAGACATTACTTTTCACAGCATCTCATCAGGCAAAAAACTATTATCAAGTGTAGGCAAACCCTTTCAAGAGTGATTTTTGCAACTCTGTGTACCATGTACACAATTCAACAACTGTCACTTAGAGGCCCTGGTCTTAACTGAGACCCACAAACACTGTGACATACAAATAAATAATATACTAAATGGAAGATGCYGTGGAGGTTTGGCTGTCATTTCTTATAAATGACTTACTCTAACTACAATGGTGGCAGCTTCAACATGCAAAAGCATCCTCTCAGATTTCCTATTTATAGTTTTTAGAGCTGAAGGTTGTTTTGAACAGGAGGTGGAGCTCTCACTGCACCAGCAGAGGAGGAATGAGACAAAACATATTTTGTTTAGAACCTGGAATGGAGATGGTGCCCCTTTCTCATGGTATGCTCTTTCTGTCCCATCTTATTTCAATGCCTAAAAGTATCCAAGCATTACTGTTGTGCCCCAAATACTTTATTAAAAAGAAAAAAACCGAACAACCACACAATGTTTATTGGTTTATGAAATGTGAAATGCTTATAACATGATATATAGGTTGAAATAAAAAAAAAAAAAGACTGTTCCCAGAAAGAGAGTATCCATGTTCTAGCTACAAGGTCTTTATCATCACGATATCTGAGAATACAGAGTTTGTTAACAGACTACATACACTTCTCCTTTAGTTTTCCATTAAAAATATAATGCCACTTTCAAAGGGAACGACGACACTTCTGCTTTGTCATCAAAATACTCTTTCAGAATGCTCTATAAAATGCTATTTTAGCCTTGCCCAAGCCACAGAAAGTTCAGGCTTATAGAAAACTGAAAATGAGAAGTTGATACAAGTCCTCATATAATTCTCGTAAACTGGAGAAATAATGGTTGCTTACAATAAGAGTATTCAAAATGCAGTAGCTGGAAAGCCTCCATCAGCACACTTCCATGGTGCATACCTAATGTAAGTACTTCCACTGTACTCGAATGTAGCACTGAAATTTTACCACCAAGCGCTCTGCCACGCAAGTCTGTCTCCTCTATGTTCTCCTCACTCCCAGGGCACCAGGAAGACCTTTCTCCACCTCGGCAGAGCTGGGTTGAGACAGAATAAACTTTGTCCTCTGTGGCCTACTGAGTAAGAAACACAACTAGGTCACTAAGCTGCAGTATAAAGTCCCATCAATTTCTTTCCTATTTCTTGTGAATTCAAGAACCGCTACAAGAACCACTGAGATTTACATATATTCAGCCTCCACAAAAGCAATCCTTTAAATTCCTCCATACAAAGACATTCACGAAGGAACTTAAAAAGAGAGGAAGCTAAGGCCAAGAAGAATGTGTTCATGTAAATTAGCAGCACAGACAACATTCTTCACAAAGACTGCAAAAATTAAAATCTGTAAGTGGGTGGATATCTGGTGGTATTTCCCAACGGATAATTTTGAATTGTAACGGTTTGAAGAATTGTCATTTAAAGTTTCCAGTTATTCTAAAAATAAATACCTATTATTAAAAAGACAGCTTTCTAAAACTGTTCCTGCAATACTAACTTAATTTAATAACCTACTCACTGCTGTAGATGAAAAATACATCTTTAACTTCTTTAGGACTCACCAGTCACCTAACATAAAAATGCTATCATATACTGAAATTCCAAGATAATTTCGTAAATGCCATGACAATCATGACTAATTATCAGTTAAACCTGGAGTGAATTACATCAGGCATTAAAAAGTTCGAAGACCAATTAAAATGTGTGTTACAGTAATAAAAAAAAATGGAGAGATCTAGTACATATTCCCTCATGTTTCGTTTTAAAGCCTGGTGTGTCCTTACTCCTGGGAAGTAAATAATGTACATATGCTTAACATTATCTTTGTTGACAAGATTTTAGAAGTATTATGACTTGATGCTATATGGACAGAACCAGCAGGAGCAGTTAAGCATGAATCCTTCTGATGAAATAATTCCACTGGTAGTGTTACATTATTAAAAAAGTTTTGCCACTACTACCTCTCAAAGATTCAATGGAATTCAAATAGATCTTTATTGTGATGCATGTTTGAATGCTCTGCTACCCCTTATCTTCCTGAAAATGTAAATTCCTCATCAAAATCCCATAAAATCAGTAGATCTTGGGAGAGAATTAGGTAACGGATGTTTTGCAGTTATGGTTTACTGACAGAATGTGTCAACTTTTGGTCTTTGAGATGGTAAATTGATATAGGTAATCATGCTGCTGCTTCTTTATCCTACTGCTGAACCCCCCTCTCAGGAACACATCAAATGTGGTTTCTTGCTCAGAGAAATCTTACATGGTCCTTTCCACTAGGTTTCGTGACACTGAATCAGGGGGGGTTTGAGCAATTGCACAACAATTAGAGATCATTGAAGCTATAAGTCTCCGCCTAATCTGTCTACACCCCGAAGCAGTTTAAACACACAAAAGGGGGAACCACTTTAACTGATTGTTATGTATACATTCAGTCAGTTTTTCACTTTGGTTTTACCTTTTTCCAGTTTCTGTTTTAGCTGCCTTTATGTGCACTGCAAAATTCTCTGTGCCTTACTTTATACTCTCCAAGTTCCCGTCGCATACCAAGTGGTCAGTTTCATATCACTGACTTAAAGTCTGTCAACAGGAAAACTGACTGGAGGAAAGAAATTTAATCATCACTGCTGATGCACAAGTTAACAACAACAACAACAAAAAGTACTTTCAATAACAGCAATCTTTGTCCTAAATTATCAGGTCTATTTCTTTCACTAATACATGCTCCTTCATTGGAACTGAAAAAAACAATGGTCTCATACAGCATTTTTTGACATTAAAGAATCATTGGCATCTGTCAAATTCTCATTATCCTCTTCACCTTCCCATGTAAGAGAGAAAAGTATCTGTACAGACCTACTCTGACTCCCTTGTGGAGATACCAGGACATCTAAAAATTCTCTATGAAGATACTAAGACAATAAAAAAGTCTAATTGATCTAACAGAGCTAATATTTCTGTTTAACTTCAATGAACTTGGAGTAACTGCTCTGTCACTGATGACAAGGTGACACTTGGTAAGTTTGTACAAGCCAGACTGGTAAGCAAGAAGTCTTCATACTGGCAAATTTCATACTGAAGGCACACAGAGCCTGTTCAGATCTTCTAAAATTACCAAGTTCACACAGTCCATAGACTCAGTGAAAGGGTTAGAATAGTAATACTTCAAACTGTTTTTACATAAACTCATTCACATAATTACTCCCTCCATGCTTTATAACTACAATACTTATAAATATTCCCCCTTTATCTTTCACATTTATCACCTGCTGTTGTGGCTTACTCTTAGGCTTCATATGGAAGAACATCTAACGACTTCCCTTTCTGACTCTAGGCACATTTACTTTAACAGTAAAGAATGCTGAAATACATAACCTATACCTTGTAGTTTTATACTTCCATAAACAAAGAGTATAGCCTAGTAATTACACTGCTGCTTCTATGGAGGTAAAGTCTACGGATTTTCAAAAAATCCACAGTACTTTAGGATCTTACCTGTCACATCTTACTTCGACAACATTTGCAACTCCAGGAGCAATTTGGGGAGTAGTATTGGAAGTGTTAATTAAAAACGTAGTAAGCACATGTGTCAGTCAAGTATGCCCTCTGCTCTACAACACATTTAAATGTATGTCACCTTGACCTGCAATATACCACTGTAAAATTTTTTTCGTCAATATAAATCAAACGTACACTAATTTATTCAGTAAGTTTCCTAGCATCTGAATCAACTTTAGAAATCTAACTAGTATTTATTATTCTGTTATTGACAAAGGGAGCATATTTAAATGATAACAAGAACACATGGGTGTCATTTCGAAGTTGAATTGTTCCCTAGGGACATCCTTAGTAAGCGTCTACATTTAAAGGTCATTCACTGCCAAATTATGAACAACTGTTGCATTTATTAGCACAGGCTCAATAGTTTGGAAGCTAGTGTCATCAATTTAAACTGACAATGAAATCTAATTGTCCACAAGGAAAACAGACATTTTCTTTATTCTGTGTTTCACCATTTTATGTACAACCCAAACAGAACTGGAACAAGTGCAAGTTTACTCTCTATTTTTTTGGGGGGTGGTGGTGGTAGTGGTGGTGGTGGTGGTGGTGGTAGTGGTGGAAAAGAGGCTTTCAAGCTTTTATATCAGAGGAAGAGTGCTTTAGTAAAGCTGAGCTCCTGAAACAAAGACTGAAAGAAGCGAGTTTCCTATTTACTTTGTTGACAGAGCCCTATCTCAAGTGTTGCATTATAGACTTTCCCTCATTTTTCTTTCTAATCTTTTCTTTCCCTAAACTGACCTTTCACTGGTCAAGACCCCACCCTTTCTATTTCTTAATTTCTTTGTAGTTTTCCCTTTGAAGCTAGAGAGAAGTTTCCAGTATCTGTGGCAAGTCACTTCCACCCTCTCCCCAGAACTGCATTCTGCTTCTACAGATAGCTGGTGGTTGATGGCTTTCTGCCCATTCCACTTTCCCAGTGCTGCCTAGCCTTACCAAGGAGAAAAAAAAATCATCTGAAACAACAGGTTTCAGGGAAAGCAAGCTGAAAACAAACCAGTAAGTTGATAATGAGCTTCCTTAAAGAAAAGGACAAACACTCTTTCTGTGTCTTTCCTTTCCAGACAGTGAGAATACACAGTGCCAGGCTGAATCCAAGAGAAACTGGATTCTGTTCTGCTAAAGATAAGGAATCAGAAACCTGGAGATGTCAGGAAAGAGTGTTTTGGTAGCCATGCAGAAGCACCGCAAAGAGGAAGGAGTCTCCTTCCAGTCTCTCATTTCATGCAGGAGGTCACCACCATCACTGCTTCTAGCAAAGAAACTAGGACAACCATCACCACACTTCTCAAAAACCCCTTCTTCAGCCCTGTTTCTCTGCAATGGCCCCTGACAGTCACAGTGCAGAAAACACCGTCTGTAACCCCCGGCATGTTAGGTCTGATGGTGAGCTGGCATGTGAGCAATATTCTATCTGCCCCAAGCTCCATCATCCTGTTCTGTTATTAATCACATCATCTCTGATAGTTCCTTTTTTCAGCTACTCCAAGAAAACATTTTAATTCTGAGCAAGGTAGCACTTGTGGGAAAGAGAATACTAAAAGATCAACTGTGTAAAGTAGTACTCCTGTGACCATAGAATCACAGAATAGTTTGGGTTGGAAGGGACCTTTAAAAGTCATCTAGTCCAACACCCCTACCACGGGCAGGGACATCTTCAACTAGATCAGGTTGCTCAGAGCTCCATCCAACCTGACCTTGAATGTTTCCAGGGATGGGGCATCTACCACCTCTCTGGGCAACCTGCTCCAGTGTTTCACCACCTTCACTGTAAAAAATTTCTTCCTTATACCTAGTCTAAATCTACCCTCTTTTAGTTTAAAACCATTACCCCTTGTCCTATCAGAACAGGCCCTACTAAAAAGACTGTACCCATCTTTCTTATAAGCCCCCTTTAAGTAGTGAAACRCTACAATAAGGTCTCCCCGGAGCCTTCTCTTCTCCAGGCTGAACAACCTGAACTCTCTCAGCCTGTCCTCACAGGAGAGGAGTTCCATGTCCCTGATCATTTCTGTGGCCCTCCTCTGGACCTGCTGCAACAGGTCCATGTCTTTCCTGTGCTGAGGACTCCAGAGCTGGACACAGTACTCCACATGGGGTCTCACCAGAGCAGAGGGGCAGAATCACCTCCCTCGACCTGCTGGCCACACTGCTTTTGATGCAGCCCAGGATACGATTGACCTTCTGGGCTGCGAGCGCACATTGCCAGCTCATGTCCAGCTTTTCATCCACCAGTACCCCCAAGTCCTTCTCTGTGGGGCTGCTCTCAATCCCTTCATCCCCCAGCCAGTATTGATACAGGGGGTTGCCCTGACCCATGTGCAGGACCTTGCACTTGGCCTTGTTGACCTTCATGAGGTTCACATGGGCTCGCTCCTTAAGCCTGTCCAGGTCCCTCTGGATGGCATCCCGTCCCTCAGGCGTATCAACCGCACCACTCAGCTTGGTGTCATCTGCAAACTTGCTGAGGGTGCACTCAATCCCACTGTCTATGTTATTGATGAAGATATTAAACAGTACTGGTCCCAGTACAGACCCCTGAAGGACACCACTCATCACCGATCTCCATCTGGACATTGAGCCGCTGACCACTAACCTCTGGATGTGACCATCCAGCCAATTCCTTATCCACCGAACACTCATCAAATCCGTACCTCTCCAGTTTAGAGAGAAGTATGTTGTGGGGACCGTGTCAAAGGCCTTAGAGAAGTCCAGATAGACGACATCGGTAGCCCCTCCCTTGTCCACTGATGTAGTCACTCCATCATAGAAGGCCACTAGATTGGTCAGGCAAGAGTTGCCCTTGGTGAAGCCATGCTGGCTGTCTCAAATCACCTCCCTGTCTTCCATGTGCCTTTACATAGCTTCTAGGAGGATCTGCTCCATGATCTTCTTAGGCACAGAGGTGAGGTGACAGGTCAGTAGTTCCCAGGGTCCTCCTTTCTACCCTTTTTAAAAATGGGTGCAATGTTTTCCTTTTTTCAGTCACCAGGGGACTTCACCTGACTGCCATGACTTTTCAAGTATCGTGGAGTGGCTTGGCAACTACATCAGTCAATTCCCTCAGGACTCTGGGATGCATCTCATCAGGTCCCATAGACTTATGTATGTTCAAGTTCCTCAGGTGGTCTTGAACCTGATCTTCTCTTACAGTGGGAGGGACTTTGCTCCCCCAGTCCCTGCCTTGCAGTCCATCCATCCACTCGAGAGCTGTGGGAAGAGAGGTTGCCAGACTGAGGCAAAAAAGTTGTTGAGTATCTCGGTGTTTTCCTTGTCTGTTGTTACCAGTTTGCCAGTTGTGTTCATCGGGGGGGGGGAATACACTTTGACCTTCATCACCATACTGTTTTAAATGTTCATACCATACATGCAAAATAACTGAAATTTAATTACCTATATAATTTCATAGAAAAAAATAGAACTTCACTCAGATACACTGCACTAGTCCAGGATTGTACCCATCCCCTTTAATTTGAAAGTTACATTTCAAACAGATTCAGTACTTCACAGTGTTACTTCCTCCGCTTATCTCAACTTTCCCAATTCATCAGATTCAGGTAGCACAGAACTGGTGAAAGATCTACTTAATCACAAAGTCTTCAATACCCTGCAATCCCCATATTGTATAGCAGTATCTACCAAACTCACAGCTTCTGACTGTTAATTCCCACACAATGAGATCCAAAAGAACAAAAGCTGATGTGGTCTGGACACAGAAACATTCACAAGCTCCAACCGTCCAAGTGAAATCACCTTTTTGCTCAATGCAAAATAATTATTATGTTACTCTTTTTTCTTAGGTAAATATCTCTGCCTACACAGTATCTTCCTAGCTAGCGCAGAGCAATAGTAAGCTCTCATTAACCTTGGTTTTGCTGGAGGGAGGGCTTACAGTGTACTCATTTGCATCGGCCATGAATTTCTGTGCTTGGAACAATACTTATGGAGATTATTTAGCAATGTAACAAACTGACAATTACATTTGAATAAGCCTTGTTCATGCATAGTCCATAAGCTCTCTAACACATAAAGGAAATACACCATGTTATTATCAGAACAGACTTCCATATCCTCTCCAACAAGCATGCCTGACCCAGAGGAACTTTAGCTGTGACTTCTAGTACAGTTTCATGGTCAAGGAAATCCTTCAACTGATGCATCTGATAGCGTAAAGCATAATAATTTCTGTATGGGATGTGGTATAGAACCCCCCTCATTTGATTGAAGAGGCAAAATAATCATGCAGGAACAACTACCAAACTCTATTGAGCTACTGCAAGTTTCAGATGCATGAGTTTGACTCATCACCAGTGACCTGAGAGGAATAGTGCTGTAACAATCAACACTGCTGTAATAAACCAACATTTTCACTTTCAAGATCATTTTCTTGAAAGTTTCATTTCTGATTTCTTTGAAGCTTACACAGCTTAACGTTTATAAAATTAAAAAAATCCAAATCCTTTAGATAGCAGGATTCCCTGACAGAATTACTATTAAAGAAATAAAAAACACACTAAAAACAAATACTAAAAATACATATTGCTATGAAAAATCCTGTTTGTGTGATACGCACACCTCAGAAATCACTGTCACTTCAACTAACCTGCCCAACTGGGACATGCTGGGATCAGTTTGTGCTATTGTAATCACACTCAATCRGAATGTTTTAAAGCCAGTTTCATTCCCCCAAATCACACAGACATGTTGTAGGGGACCACTTGCATTTAAGTTCAACTAAGAGGCAGAAATATTAATGCAGTTACACTTCCACATTAACGCATCTGAAGTGGTTTACAAGGCTTGTAAATACTTGCCAGGACTGAGGACAAAAGGATATATAGCATTAGCATCAGGTAGATGCAAGGGAGAAATGCACTTACTTCATGCAACTATGCCTACATGGATCAATCTTCTGGCAATTCTACAGGATTAGATTTTTTTCCTGACATTTCTTAACAGCTCAGAACTACCGAATTAATACATTTAATAAAAGAAGCCAGCTTTGAATATCTACCTTCAGTCAAACACCTTGGGCTTTGGTCCAGAGCGTCCCTTGTGACCACCCAGCAACATGTGGAAAAGCATTACAGCCCACCATCTCCATGGGATGAGAAAACCACTGAGGTCGAAATGGACCCGCAAATATTGTGCAGACTAACTCCTCTGCTCAAGCAGGGTCAGCTAGAGCAGGCTGCCCAGGACCATCCATGTCTAGTCACGTTGTGAGAACCTCCAAGGATAGAGACTTCGTAGTCCTCTGGCCAACCTGTACCAGTGCTTGACCATGGTAACAAAACGTTTTTGTCTTATGTTTAAATGGTATTCCCYGTATTTTGATGTGAGCCCATTGCCACTTGTCCTGTCACCGGGCACCACCGGGGAGAGTCTGCCTCCCTCTTCCTCATTCCCTCCCCTCAGATTATTTGCACACGGTGATGAGATCCCCTGAGCCCTCTCTTCTCCAGGYTGAACAGTCCCAGCTCTCTCAGCCTTTCCSCACGCAGGAGATGCCCCAGCCCCTTGATCCCGTTAGGCCCTGCGCTGGACTCGCTCCAACCCCTGCGCTGGGGAGCCCAGACCTGGACCCAGCGCCCAGATGTGCCCCTCTCCAGGGCCGAGCGGCAAGGAAGCACCACCTCTCCCCGCCCGCCGGCCACGCCGCACTAGCCGCTGTGGCTACCGCCGCCGCTCCGCAGCACGAAGCTCGCCTGGGGCAGGAGATGCCCGACGGGCCGAGGCCGCCCCTCCTGCGCCGAGGGGGGTCAGGCCAGGGCGCAGCAGCCGCGCCCCGCCCCGCGGGCCCCTCAGCCCGGCACCTGCATGGCGGCCCGGCCCCCGCTCGCCGCCGCCACATCGCCCCCCCCCGAGGCGCGGGGGGGGTGTCTCCCGCCCCGCCGCCCCTCACCGTGTAGCCCCGCTCCAGCTCGCTCTCCTCGTAGCGGAAGGAGGGGATGTACACCTCCATGCCGCCCGGCCCGGCCCGGCCCGGCCCGGGGGCGCCGGCTCCCCCCTCAGGGCCGCGGGCCCGCCGCCGCAGCCATCTGCACGCGGCACGTGACGCCGCGCACGTGACGCGGGGCGGGGCTTCAGCCGCCGCGGCCCCTCCCCGCCAGCGCGGCCGAGGGGGGGGGTGGGGTGGTGTGGGGGTGGGGGGTGTCGCCTCCCCTCCCCTCCCCTCCCCTCCCCGCGGGCCCGGGGCAGGGCGCAGTCGGGGCGGGGGGAGGCCCGCTGTAGCGGTGTGCCGGGAAGCGGTGCCGGCGGGGCGAAGGGACGAGGCCTTTCCCGAGGTACGTGGAGGGTTGCCCGCCGGCCAGCGGGGCTGCTGCGCCGGCGGCACGGTACCCAGCTCCGGGGGCGGGCTGCGAGGCAAGAGCAGCCCACGTTCCTCTGAAAACACCGTATTCCTACAAACAAAGTTTGCGAGCACCTACTTTAGTATGCCAGGGCAGCAGTGTTGCGTTGGAGCACAGAAAAACAGGGAGAAATGAACTTCCAAAGGGATGAATTTATCCAGTCCTGAATTCACACCACGCCTCAAACCACTTCCCATGCCTGCTTGGTCAACGAACTCCGGCAGCTGTACAAATATAGCACCTTTCRTAATGCCTGAACCGATACATGAAATTAAGGGGGAAAAAAAAAAATCAGGARAGYTGCATGTATTGCGGCTGTTCCTGAGAAGCTGCCTCTTACTTCGTTACTGAACAGAGCAAACCGAACCATTTTGGAGAAGTGTAGATGATTTCTAGTCATTGGGGAAATTAAATAAAACTTCTTACTCCCCAAAATAAGCAGCTGTGTTGATGACTTAAAAAGTAATAGAGGCAGAAACAGAAGGTGGAATACTAGATGCATTTAGTAGGCAATGCTGCTGCTGCACAGGCTAACACTCCCATCTCACACAAATTTGCTAACCCCAAGCTTGAAACCATTTGGAAGCACTGCAAAATGACAACAAACCACAGCTGTATTAGATGGCAGTACCTTAAAACTCAYCTTGTAAGTTTTTATGAATGCTGGAGAGTCTCAGAGGCTAAATGGTTAAGATGTGCAACTTCACCGTCTGTCACTGATCTACAACTGTAGATTGTAGCTACCTCAAGAGTAGCTACCATTATAAATTCATGTGTATGCAGGGTTTGATTTTGCATAAGCAGAGTTAAGTATAAAAACATGCCTCAAAAAGGAGAAAACAAATGATTACTTTTATCTGACCTCTGTGGTTACGCTATCTCAGTGTTTCTAAGATCACCTTTTTGAAATGTCTTCTGAAAACTAATTTGCTTCCTTCTACACTAGTAACATCGGGAAAAAAGCATTACAAGCTCTTTTTCCCTACATTTCTCTGTTTTACTGCCAGCTAAATGTAATTATATTTTGCTCTAAGCAAAGACCTGTGACCTGAAGAATTCAATACAAAATAGAAGGCTTTTGGCTAAAACCAAGAGGACAAAAGCAAACTAACACTATTTCACACTTTGCTAAACTAAAGCAAAGGAACAACCATACGTAACAAAAAATGACCTGAAATCAAAGCAAGATAGTCCTCAGGCACTCGTTTCTGCACAATGCTGCTCCTGTGCCAGTGTCCTCAAGTGCTGATGACCCAGTGCAGGACGGTCCCAGTGCTGCTCTGTGGTAGTGGGGACAAGAGCGAACAGGTTTCCAGTCCCTGTGTGCTCTCGCTGTAGGGACGACATCCTTGGAACACAGTGATGACTGAAGGGAGTGAATAAGGAATCCCATTTTCCCCCAAAGCATACTCTGATAAATACATTATAATCATCCCAAGGAAAGGCAGGCCATATAATAATAGTCTAATCAGTCTGGTAAATGTGGGCATGCTAGAGAATAATTATCACGCTATCATTATTGTTAGTTCTGGTTAAGATTCCAGTCTTTAAGCTTAGTTTCTGTTCTTCCCCTAACACAAAATGGATGGACAATTCTAATGACACCATTTATGCTGTAATGCATTTATGCTGTAATGCATTTATGCTGATGAGAAGCCAGTAGAAGAATTTCATAGGGGCACTATTTGTGGTTGTTTGCAATCTAATAACCAATTATTTCACAAAGCTACTCTTCCCCCTGATATCATATAACTTACTAACAAAGAAAAGTTTGATACATTAATCTGGTTTCAAATTCAATAGTACATAATGGAACTTTTGACTGTGCATCAGCCAAGAGGAACAAGGAAGATTACATGGTGAGCTGAATTCAAATACGTCAATATGTTTTGGAATGTTAAATACTTAATTTGCACAATGTATCATCATTAGTTGGCTAATCTTTAAAGTTACATCTAAAGAAAAAATAGGATTTCTCCACATGGCTGACTGGCCAAGGATTGTCCTTCTGTTTCACACATTGAGGAGCAAAAATTTAAGAAACATTAACTCATAAAATGCCATMAATGTGCATTGAAAACCATCCATGATTCTTGATTTTGAAAGCTAATTGCACAGATGATACAATGTTTCCCACAAACAACAAAGCAAGGAGAATATATTTTAAGTGTAGCTTGATTTGAACCGGTGTAACGTGTATTAAAATCATGTTAGTAATCTTAAAAGCAAAACTGTAAAAGGGTTCAGCTCTACTGGTAACAATCACATAGGCTGCCTTCAAATTCATCTGTTGAGCAGGCCCCCAAGGTCCTCTAGGAGCTGTAGGTTATTCTTCAATGCTGTTTTTTGTTACAGGTATCAGTATCTTGGGTTACATTCTTAAGTTAACTTGATCCAGAACATAAAAGAAATGAATAAATGTACTCCAGTTTTAAMTGTTACTCCTCATTAGACTCTAGCTTAACCTTTCATGATTACAGAAACTATGAATCATCACTGTTTAGAATCAGGTCCAATCAGCGAAGTACGCCACACTTAAATAACTGAATAAGAATGTGCCATTTTCACAATCAAACTTTCAGACTATCTAAAAATGAAATATATTTTTGAAAACAAAACAAAAAAACTCCTTTGTTGGCCACTTCTGTTTTCTTTTTTCCAAAGTTGTCACTGTGCAATTCCTCGTATAGGGGGGGATTCAGCATTCATCATGCTAGAATGATTCATGGGAAAGAAGGAGGAATGAACATAGGCAACTCTGAAAGATCAGTTTCCACTAATCCTCACGATTCAAGGACTTYCTGAATGGCTAGTCTCCAGAATAGGAGTAGGCAAAGAAATGCATATAAAAATTCTAATCAAAGTGATAAGTAAAGTACACATCAAAACAAGAGGCCAGATTAAAAAAAAGAGATAGTCCTTAGTAAGATCACAACTTCAGTCTGACGATTTTTCAGTTGCTACCAGAAAGACTGGTTTTCAGTAAACTTTCACTTCACCGTACTCCTACAGATACTGGTCTCCTAAGTAAACAGTAACAAAATTCAACATACTTGATAAAACTTCAAATAAAACAGCATGTGCTTTTTAAGGAGTTCACTTTTTTAGGGGAGTCTTCCTCACTCCTCCAAAGATTTAGCTGCCTTTTTTTAAAGTGGTGTAGTTGTTTCTAAAACAACACAAAGCACTTTCATCAGCCAGTGAGTACAAACAAGACCACTTGGAAAGAAGACAGGCAGAATCGTAACTCTGGAAAGGTCAGTCATTTTTCTACATGAGTTCACAGAATCAAATAAAAACCTCAGTGCTTCTCCRAACAGCCACAATATTTGGAGCTGGTAAGTAGGTAGCTTTCTGAACAGCTCGAGTGTGTGTGCACGTGGGTGGGTGAGTAAGGGGAGAAAAATCAATGTATTAGCACAACGTAAGATAACTGCAGGTTTTCATACAGTGCAGTGCTCCTCTACCCTGCTGAGACCTCCCCTGGAAGGGGATGGACATTGGATGCGACGCTAAGATAAAGCATTTCCTTTCTCATGATTTGTGCGATCTTCCTTCTTCGTGCTCTTCTTACCTTGAGCTCTCTAAATGACAGGTACGTGGTTTATCTCAAATCTTTTCTCATCCTTCCATTTTCATTGCATACTTCTTTTTACTTTAGTTTTCATACAAATATCCTGCTAAAAGGATTCTGCCTACGCTGCCTTGCATACTCTTGAGTCCTCTTTCTTAATGATAGATTTTCTTAATGACAGAAAACAGATTTGGATTATTTTATCCCTCTTCCCTATGCTAGTCATTTCCCCACTGATCTGGAAAAAAAAAAAAGTAGTGTTTTAGCAGTGAAGTCAAAAGTTGCTTTACTTATTAGCAAGCTCACCTCCCATTCAACTGTGGAAGCCAAGATTTTTAAAACACGGATGAATCCCCTTAGCAGATAACAAGTAACATTTTGAACAACCTGAAACTTCAGCTCCTTACATGTTTTAATATTGAACTTCTTTTTCCTCACACGGTTGTAACGCACTCCTATTTTGCCAGAKATTCAAATTATTACACAGCCTGTTCTACTCTAAAGTGGAAGGACAGGGAAAATATAAATTTTCTTTYTTCTTTTTGTTTAAGACAATCATTTCACTGTACACGTAATTTTAATGGATACTGGCTGTTCACTTAAATGCACAGGATATACTAGCCAGCAGCTCGTCTCCACCAGAATTTTAAAGAAACTGACATATTTGGGGCATGAACTCCATAGATGCCAAAACACAAACTCCCATATGAGGCCTTCAGAGGGAAATAACTTAGGAGAGGTAAAAGAAGGAATAATTGATAGGGAAGCAGAATATTCCATTTTAAAAGGAATAGTGACTAAAGAATCAGAGACTTATTGTAGACTGAACGTCAGTTTAAGGAAGAGGTAACAATGTCTTCAATTTGAGCCACATCATGTCATGTATTTTTAATTCAAAAAGCACCATGGACATGATGGATACAAGAATGGGGATGATTTAAAATTGTTGTAAACATCTACTGAGTTTATTTTAACCTAAAAAGTAAGCTACACTGCAGTAGCACCTTGTCTTTTATACGGCATTCCAAATGCAGTTCACCATTTTGCAAACATTCATTTTGTTCATGCTAGTGATTCATCAGTGGTACACTGGCTTGRAGTTTCAGGGAGACAACACTTAAATTTAGTACAAGATCCTGTAGTGARCTCCACAGAGAAAATAGTTCAGCAACACCTCCGTTCACTTGGTTTGAGAAACATCTGTTAATATGGATGTTAATTGTACTAGGAAAGATGACAAGCAAACCTTCAGTCTTCATAATGTAGGGGAATACAGGCAAAATAACAGATTCTTGAAACAGAGTTTTATGCTAGCCAAATGTGACAGCTTATCTGGGTCTTCTGTTGAAATTAACCTTGTAATGCAAAAAAAGACTATAATTTTTTCGTATTAGCAACCCTCTGTGACACTGAACTCCAGAAATTCTATTATTCTTTTGTTCTCCAACAGGCTTCTGGTTTTAAGAAAAAAAACAACCCACCTTACACAACTCATTCTCATTTTCAGTTGACTAGTACAGACAAAGAAAGTCATACTAATCCCTGCTAGGAGACTAATGTGAAAGCTATTTCTCATTCTCTCGTGACAGAGAAAAGAAATCTGATCCATAATTCAACTGAATTCTAATCCTGATAGAAGCAAAAAAAAAAGATCAAGAGCTAAGAAAGTTGGATAAAACACTTAAAGAAAAAAAGACCATGAAAGTATATGTTTACCCATTTTGACCTCTGCTTGTCCAAATTGAGTCTTTAATTCTGTAAGTACCCACTTTCACTGGCACGAATCTGAAGTCTAATGTTGAGCTGTTGGTCAATTGTCATTAGCACCATGGAAGCCAAAGTCAAGTATATGGTAACACTTAGCAGAATGTTATGCCTACATCAATTTCTTCATCATAAACCTGTTGCATACTGGAGCTTTTCAAAAACCGGTTACAAGCTAAATGACTTAACAAACACTGATGCACAAGGTATTACAAGCTTAAGGTTTTAGCATTTCACCATTTAAAAAGATGCTTGATAAAGGCTCGATAAATGTTTTTTTAAAATAGCAATTTCTGTACTATTTTCCTTGAAAGTTCCTAGAAATACTGAGTCAACAGAAGTCTATACAGAAGCAACAGGAGACACTAATCTGGAAAGTTTACACTAATTTCGTTGCATAAATCAGAGTGTATGATCTTCCAGCTGAATTTGGGTTTCCATTCTGTTAAAAAATAGTACTGGGTGTTTCTTTATGCTTGACCACAAACAATACAAATTCATGGGCTTATCCTACAGTCTTACAGTTAGCTGAARGCAACACCTTCTCTTGTATTTTATATGATTAACATTTGTCTAAAATTTGTTAATATTGATACCTTCCATTAATATTAATACGTGCCATTGACAAGCTCAGTATGTCATTAAAATGACAAAGCAGCACGTCCTATGTTAATATTGTGTATTTCAGAAAAATGTTTAGCTGCCCTGATTTCTTACAGAAGATATAACCAGTCCTTGCAAATGTATTCTCTACTCAAGAAAATGCAAAATTACAACTAGCTTGCATTGAGCTGAATTACCTCCTTTCCTTCCACCCTGATTACCAGAATTATTGCAAGATTTTTTCCCTTTAGTATCCCGGGACCACTGAAAACAATTAATGAAATTTATCAGTCCAGCAGGACATTGGTATTTTACCATGCAGGTRACCTTAACCCTTTAGAAGCTTTGTAAAACACTTGGAAGAGATTTTGGTTTATGTCTGTCTGTTGTCCAAGCATCAGTCTTTTGACCCTATGAGTATTAACGCATTACAGTTTACAAGGCAGTGATAACTTCAGGTGAAAAGAATACCTGTAACGAAGAGATTCAGAATTAAAAAACAGAATAGTTTACCACAAATACTTGTTTGTGGATCTTTAATACCATCTCCAGCATTCTTTACTAAATGTTGATTCTGCCTTTGATATAATCTCAATTTGTTCTAAATGCTACTTCTAAGAACACCAGTAAGTATCTACAGACACAAAACCAGAGTGTTTAATGTTTCACAAGGTACATCCCTTTATTACTGTAATCACAAAAACATGATTTTGTACAGGAATGTTTAAGTGAACATTAATCGATGCAATTAAATTTGTTTCATAAAGATCAGGTAAACGTACTACAGAACATTGTATTGTAAAGAACAAAAATATCAGCTTTCTGGCCTTGCAGTGCACATTTTAGTGCAAGTATTAAGACACAATAGTGTTCAATTCAGCAATGTATTGCAGAACATCATGCCACAGTCCACTTCAAAGAGGGTCAGGACATGCAGCTTGTTAATAAAATGCTGTAGTATATAAAAAAAGCCACATGTTAATTCATAAAATATATAGTGGTTTATTTGGATGATTTAAAGTGATTTCACTGTGGAATTTAGTTTTAATCCAGGACAAACATCCAGAGTGTCTTGTCATTTGGAATATTCTTCTTTTAGGCGATGGCTTTGGCTTCAGGTAGGAATGCCTCCCAGTATTTTATTAGCTTGAAGAGAAGGGAAAAACACTCACTATTAAGCACTAGATGTTGGAAAAGAAAACACATATACCTTCCTCCTCTTGTGGTAAACTCGTCTCCACTGGACAAAGTAAGAACATAGGTGCCTCATATTATCCATTCACATTATTACATAATGYAAGAAAAAATACAAGTAATAAATACACAAATCTGCTCATAGCCACAGAGTTGTTACCACACATTGAACACAATGCTGTAGAATACAGCTATACAGAATTTATTTGCAAGCTCAGTTTGCTATTCTTATTTCTAAGGGTACCACTTTTTAATTTTTTTTTWWWAATTAAACAAAGCTGGAGGGCTATATTCCTGAAATGAACAAAGGAAAGATGCCAGACAGTCTTTTAGGAACAAGGTCTACTTCTGAGTCACTGGAAACTGTTTTATTGCTTTACAATATTCAGTAATATTTTGTACTTTTTAAAAAGAGCAATAAACATTTAAGCRTTCAAGCCTCTTCAGTAGGTCTCAGTACATATTCATTACAATTTACTGCAATCTATAAGTGAAAGTATTACTTCAGTTTCAGAAGGAGAAGACATGACCCTCCACTCGCCCATATCCAAAAGGGAGCTTCTCCCTTGCTTCCTTGAATTAGAGCTGTGCCATAGCTGGGAAACTGCAATCACTATGTTATTCTCCAATASAGTACAGACTAGAAGTAGTTCTTTATGTTTTAGAAACGGCTATACTTAAAGCCTGTCTTTTTTTAACTAACCTAATATGGAACGTATTAAATATTAACTTATACAAAACTTAAAATTTATCTTACCTGCTGTTGTGTTTGCACTAACGACTCTAAGTACTTGATAATAACAGTTTTAAAGTCTTTCACTCGTTCCTTCTGTTAATAAATAAATTATGGCATATTAACCTCTTAACCAATTTTATTTGGAATGTCAATATTATCTAAAGTAAAACTCTCATTTACTTGGACAAAATTATACATGCCTCAAATCTTCCCACTTCCTTGCGAATGGTTTTGGAGATCTGTTCAAAATCTTTTTCCCCTTGCTGAACTTTTGTCTCCCACTGGCAAAGGAAAGACAGGCAGATATAAGACTTTGGGTTGTCCATTCAGTCTATCAATATCTGAACTTTTTTTAGTATGTTAGTGATAGTCACTCAAGAGCTGTTTTTTTGGCATACTTAAGGGAAAGTCTTACMATAACAATTTCAAAGTAACAATTTGTATAATAGGATGTCATCAGATCAGTTAAAACAATGGTATCTCTAAGGTAATGCTATCTGTAGATGAAATGTAAAAATATCTTAGTATTGCTATTAAGGAACACTTAACATTTTTTTCAAGATTCTTTAGAAAAGAAAAAGGATCTCTATAAAGCTTTACCCGCTATTCCGTTTACAAACACTGCTRTAATAGGAATCTAAACCTGTAAGCTTTCTGTGACTGCCTGTCCAATCAAGTGTGGAAGAGTCTCAAAAGTTAGTTCCCTGTGCTCTCCTAATCTCAGAAGAGATGACTAAATCTTCATCTCTTCCTGTGGTCAAGTGTATTATTATCTCTATCATATTTCTGTTGCAGATGACAAGCTATTGAGGACATGTTTATTGGCGTTCCAATCAGAATGCATGTTGCTCAGGCAAGCCAAAGCACATGCTTTCTTGTTCAGTGAGAACTGTTTTCACAACAAGCAGGAGTAGAAAAGTTATGGCAGGTAAGAAGAGCACAAAAGGAAAATTCTGAGGAAGTGATGTTGCTTGTGGAGTTTTGCCATATTGGGAGTGTGGCATTCATGTAACAATACATGACACTAGGTTATGTTTCTCCTCAATTTATGGGAAAAGACATCCAGCTACACAATAAGAGATCATCATAATCTACATTACCTTATAATGCTTTTACACACTTCTTATATTGTTAAATTTAAGCTAGCTGTGTAGATGTACTTTGAAAAAAGCCATCAACCTCACACTTCAGACGCATGCAGGCTAACATATTTAAAATGCAGCTGAATCTGTTCATCTCAACATATTAACTGAGTCACAAGAGCCAATATATCCAGTAACACTTATCTTCCTCAGAAAAAGGCAGCAGGGAAGCAACATACTTCAATGTAGCATATTCCTGCTAGCAATCCAGTGGTGCTATTTATTCACAAAAGCATTTTGTGGTGCAGTGTCAAGTTACTATTGTGATATGAGATGATCATCTATGTTCCAATAAATATCTACGTATATATATTTTTAGTTTATATTTATTTAGAGTCCCCTTATTGCCTTTTCAGATATACATTACGAAGCTATGCAGTAAGTCATGTAAGTCATAATAGGATGTCCTTCACAGAAGAACAGCCTGAAGAGTTATCTAATAACTGGAACAATACAAAATTCAGCCAAGGAAAAGTTAGATTAAGACTGCCTGTGCCTTCCTACCACAGCAACTAGAAGTGCCTGAGACTTCAGTGAAAGCCTCTACAGGCTTGATGGATCCAACATCCCAATTTCATCATGCCCAAATGCCAGGTCCTATACACCATAATAGTGGATAGTAGTCTGCCATCTTACAGTTTCTCACAAGGAGAAATTTCCCCTTATTCAATAAAGTATTTCTAGGACTGTTCTTTGGCCTTTTATCTGCAAAAAGCAACCGAGTCATGGATGAAGCTCAAGCTGTGTAGGCGTCCACTTTGCAACTTCTCTGCCTGAAAGACTACTATTACAGAATTCAGCAATTCTGAACATATTTCAATGGTAGCAATAACTTTTGATCAGCACATTCGAATTGTGGGTTTACTAACAACCTTCTCTCAACACCGTATGCAAAATATATTGAAGGGCAGAAAGAACAAAGCAGCATGTGGTTAGTGACCAATGAGGAAGCCAAACAAAGTAACTGCGTAAGAGAGCTTGAAATCTGCAATGATGTTCTCCCATTATTTAATGGGAGAATATTGGTGCATAATTAGAATGCATTAATGTTAAATAATTAAGTTGTCCTACCTCTTCAATTTCCTTAGTGAAGCATGATAGAAAAAGTGTATAAATTATGACACTTCAACATGTTAGATTTCTTTTTACTGAAATTACACCATATATACATACATATATATATATATATGGGTACATAATGCTGCATAATTACGCAAAACATGGGAACAGTTCTCCATTAGTTATCTTAGCTGGATTTTAGCTTTAGAAGCCAAGAGATGCTYCTCTGCCTACCCAAGCGATCTGTTAATAGTTAAAAGCATTATTTAACTTGTCCATGTTCCCCTCCTCCCATCTCCCAGACTCTGTAGAGACAGTATTAACTGCCTTACAGGTCTTACAATGAGTAACAATTGCACACATTTAATATTTTAAATAAATTCCTTTTAACAATTTCAGTAAATATGGAAAACAGCAAATGAGTAAGTGATTTGTAAATAAAAATGGTATAAAGTAGTGCATTAATGCAGAATGAATGAGTTAATGCAGAAAGTCTGACCTCCAAAGTAACGTTTGATAACATTACCTCTTTTATCTCATCTTTAGCTTGCTGCAGTTTATCAGGTTTGTTGGCAAGTTGGAGCTTTGCTTCAGCTTCACGTTTTTTTTGTAAAGTGACCTGAGCATCCTGCCATTTCTGCCAGCATTTCATTCGATGATCAAACACACCCTGTAAGGACAGACAAATTTATCAAACAACTGGAATTATTAAAGCTATCTAAATTCCTAGTAGGGAAGGGTAATTCTGGATAAAGCTGGAACAAGTATACTCAAAGAAACATCACTGCGTCTACCACGTCTTCTTGCATTTCATTTGACAGCATGCTTGCACAGCTCAATACATTCCACAAATAACAGGGTATTCAAGAAGCCTTTTCAGAGCAGACACCTTAGTGCTCCAAACCATTTTATGTTCCTCATTCCATCAAAACACTACCAAAACAACCATTACAAAGTGCTCTATTATGCAAATACTTCTCTAAATGCAGATTCTAGTGAACTTTTCATGTGTATGGGTTACATGCATATTCAGCAATACAGTTTTGTTAGCAATGGGCTAAGGTAGCAGAATTAAAGTATACATATTAAAAAAAAAAAAAAAAAGAAAAAAAGAAAAAATATACCGCCAACAATCTGGCAAGTTCAAAAATATTTCTGGATAAAATTCACAGACACCACTTCCTGCGTCAAAACCTGTGCAGCATGACTTACACCAAAATTTAGTATTTTCTTTAATGAGAATTAGATCCACAAATTGTATTTATTTCTTATTTACAGAAACTATTGGCTACCTACCAAATACGACCAAATTATGTTCTTGAAAATTTATGAGCATACTGTAAAAATAAGTAACCTGAAAGAAACAAGTACAGTATGCTTAGACACAGTATTGTAGGATGTTCCCAAATACTGTACACAATTAGTACTGCTCAAAGTAGATGATGTTCACTATTTCCATTTTGTCTGGGTCTTATTAATCCATTCCCATTTTTGATCACAATCATTTTTATCATTGGAATGTATTCATTTTACTCAGCTAGAACGTCGGGCAAAAACTTAGTCTTAACTGTGTTACAACGTGCAAATGCACACATTCATTTACCCTAAATCAACAAGTTGAGGAATGTGACATTAAACACAAAAATCAGTATTTTTCCTAGAAGTACTCACTTTTACTGCAGCAATGAGACGAATGTAATCACCAAGCAGTTCTGAGAACACATAGAAATCAGCAAAAGCTTGTTCTTGATGCAATTGATCTATCTTCTCCTCAACCTCTGCAAGCTGAGACAAAGCTCTAGATAGAGCAGTGTGGTCCTCAGAGTTACCTAACATGGCAGCACTTTTAGCAAAGGCAGCTGTGTTGGCTGAAAGCTCTGAAATACAGGAGTAATGTACAATGTAGTTAATCGGTTATATTACTCTGCAGAATAGGTCAGTGGAGCAGAGACCTCTGCCCTATTTCAACCAACTCAAAAATATAAGCTGTATTTCCTAAAGCTCATGATAAAATACACAAGGAGATCACAATGAAACCACATTTAGGGGAAAAACTCCCCCACAAAAAAAACTCTCCATCAGTAAATGTTTTGCTGAGCCTGTTAATGTCATGCCTACTCTGTCTAGCAAAAGACATGGAAAAAACCTGTCATTTTGGTATTATCCAACTGCCTAGTTCAGAGAAAATGCAAGGCCACAAAACGAAAGCCAAGTCACCTACAGAGCAAATTCTAAACAGTTTTAACAGGTCTATAGCACAGTTGTTCCATGCATTTCAAAGTGGGAAAAAACCCAACTATTTCACAAAACCACCATGCCCGTAAGTGGAATTTATTCTGTTGGACTGTTTTATTGACTAAAGTACCTTTAACTGTGCATACTGTAATGTATTGCCACATTCTGACATGCCTTAAAAGAAAAAAACCCCACACATACCAGCATGGCTGGCATGTATGAAGGTAAAGTTTTGAGCTTATTTATTAACAGGTACTASGACAACTGTCTCATCAAATCCCATGTAAATCATCCTGTACAAAGTTAAGTCCTATAAAGGACCTTTAAACAAATGTTTAATCCAAATTACTTCAGGATTAAAAGTGCAGGTTTGTTTGCAACCGTACTGCCCCTGCAGAATCATCAAACACCAGAAATGTTTGTAGAAGCAAAATGTCTTCGGATATGTAAAACCCTTACAATTTAAACACAACTCTTTAAAAAAAATAAATACTTCTTCAAATCTATGAGCAGGTGTCAAATCAACAGTAAACACTTCGATTTTCCATTACTTCTTAAAATACTCTATACTCTTGAGGACATCTGGCCAAAGGTTTTTACTACAGAGTGTAATTTCTGATAGAGTTATGAGAAAGCAACTTATGAAATTTTCACGTACTTTTGAAAGTGTAGAGCTGAAAGGTGACCCCATATTTTACCATAATACAGTAATGTCAGAAGGCACATTTATGGTCTTCCTTGAACTACAAATCAAAGTTTTGGTGTTTTGTTTTTTTTTTTTTAAAATCATCTGATGGAAAGCAATCTTCGGTAAAACAGCAGCACAGGTGATTAAAACATAAACTTACAGGCTTTGCTTCTCTCTAAAATAAGTAAACCAAAAGCTGATATTCTGAGACTAATTATCTTTCCAGAAAAGTTTACCTTAACAGTAGCTTGATGATGTATCATTATGTGGACCAAATTAAGAATAGTAAATTCCTGTTTAAGAGCTTAAACWCAGTTAACAGAGCAATACTGAACCAAAAGATGTTTAAATGGATTTATGCAGCCAGATTTTATTCAGAAGGAAATGACTCTTGCCATGAGACCTAAAGATACATTTATTGATGTCTACTGTAGTAKAATCACTTGCTAGGTATGGTATTGAGTCTCTGCAAGAAAAAAAATTATGCTAAATCAATACAGTAACTTTAGGACTGACAGATATTCTGGTTAAAATTAAGATTAAAAACAGGTATACAAAAATGCTAGAGCAGTTTAAACTAAAAGGTACAATTAGAAGAGTTTTGCATTAAAATATACTATATAACTCTATTAATTCGTTCAGAACTCTGACATACTAAGCTCTTGTTTCACCACCATTTCCTAAAATTCTAAGCACTTCGGTTCATACAGCCACATAAAAGTAAAGTTACCTTTTCTGTGGCAGACTAATGCTTCGACACTGGCATGAAGTTTCCTAAGTTGCTGATCCAGATTCTCAAATTGCTGCTGTTTTTCTTCAAACCACTGACAAAAGATGAGAGAGTCAAGCATTACAAATTAGATTACCAACAACATTTCTGGTTTTAAAGAAGCAAATTATCCACGTACTGCCAGGGTGGTCAACTGATACAGCTAAGAATTCAAGCCAATAAGCAAATTAATAACCCATTTTCCACTTCTACAGCTTTAAAATGCAATTGTTGAGGCTCATTAATTCATCTCATTATTCAAGCCGAAAAATCAGCTCTTACTGCATCCGATTCATTCATCTTGATTGTCATTTTGTTGACAGCGTCGGCAGCCTTGTTCACCATCCTCAATATTCCTGCTCCACTCAGAGCCTGGGTGTTAACCGCTCTCGGCAGCTGAAATTGAATGACAAATAAGGGCAAACAGACTGGTTAAAAGGATGGAGGTTTAACTGGGCACAAGGGGGAAAGAAAAGGATATAGTGTTTTCTTTACTCCTGTGTGTTTCAATATAGTGGAATCTAATTTCTCAGATTTACTACTTTTACATTCTCAAGAGGAAAACTTAAAAATATAGACTATTTACTTTTCTTCTACATCTTTACATTTAAATGGAACAAACAACGCACTTGTCCAAAGTTGTTATGAGCTAGCCAAAGGTCCCAACTAGCCACCTATGCACTATAGAGAACAAACTGCCACTACAGGAACAGAAAAGCTTAGATTTACAACAAATTAGATGAAAGAAATTCTGTAAAACATTTAATTGTAATGCAAGATTTGCACTGTGTGCYGATTATAAAAGGTTGATGTCTTGCTTTTCAATATAGGCCAGATTTCAAAACCCACCTCATGCGTATCAAGAGAACTGTGTATTTGCTTAGGTACTTAGAAATCCTCAGAGGTAAGTTAACAAGCTTTAAATTTAATTGATGTTATTATTCAGGCTAGTCTGAATATGCCATACAAGGTGGCCCCTACATCAGACCATTTACCCTTCATGTGATGTTCTGTCTGTCAGCAGCATTGACAAATCCACAGTAAGTTATCTATCAATGATGCTTTTGTCAGTAGTGAGGTCTCTGTGACTTATTAGTATAACTAAGATATTGACATTGGCCAAAAGACAGTTCAGTGTTACAATGAACCCACTATGCATGGTTTTATAAAGAGATATTATGTATCTTTAACAATATATTTAATACTGTGAAAGGTGCCAGATTGGTAGCACAGATGACTGAAGTCCTCTAGTCACAAAACATCTAGCCTAGCCAGCAGCATTGCTAGCGTTTTCCCTTTATCCTACCAAYACGCCTCAAGTTGGACTCCTAGAAGCAAGACAGCTGCTTTCGAGCCAGTTTAATTCTTGATCTTACTTAACAATCAGTAACATCAATTATGGATTTTTCCCTATGCATGACAAGCTTTGCTCAGAACTGGACAGACCAACTTGCTTGAGAAGTCACTGAACAGCRAATAGCTTTTGGTCACTACCATTCAAGTTTTATCAGAGGCAGAGGCACACCATTACCTAAGTAGTCTCCACCATTCTGTCCCATGAAGGGTACAATCCAATTTGATTTCATACGAATTTAGGGGATCAGGTCTCAATACAAAGAGAATATATTGCTTTGCAGGTTACCATATCTACAAACAAATAGGAGAACTTAAAAGAACTTAAATACCTCAGAACTTTCCAAGAACTGTCTTAAATCTGGATCTTGTAACAAGGTTGGGTGTTTTACTGTTCGTTGCAGATACCTATGATTTTAAAAATTAAAATATTAGATAACAAAACAAATTTAATGTGCCTGACAGCATTGGAAAGTGTCCTTCATCTAAAGAATGGATACAATGCAGCACACAACCTCCCTCGTTGGGGCTTGAACACTTGAACACAACCCCCTTGTAATGGGGCTTGAACACTTAAAAAAGTCACTAAAGGGTCAGATGATAGTTCAGTCTCCACGGCCCTTCAATCCTTTGCCTCTCTGCTGACTCTTTAAACCATATTTATGCATTCTGTCACCTTCCTCCAACAAACACTTAGACTAAGTCCTACACAGACTTACAAGCTAGGACCACTAAGCTGTTGAAACATYCAGTAAAGCCTTATTCCAGTAAGGCTGCCACAAAACCTGGAACTTCTGACTGAAAGTAATTCAGCCCCACGCACTCCATACCACAACACAACGCACCAAAGGTGCGGGCAGTGGTTTCTAACATAGCTCGTTTACGCCAGAAACTCCTTAAGGTGGGACCTGCCACAACTGTATGTGGCACAGTGGTAAAATATTATACTTCATATTTTCAACAGCTGAGTGAAGTTCTCTGCATCTAATAACAGCCAATTTATGCCAGAAAAAAACAGATGAGCTTGTTTAAACATTTCTGTACAGTGCAGAGGACAGACTTTTTGTTACAGATAATTCTGGCTGACTTATTATAGAATTACAGGAAACCTTGGAGGAGTGAACTGATTACATTCTAGGTGTGAACTATTTACTTGCTGGCTAGACTAAAGCCTTCAACCCATAGTAGTTCTAACRGACTCATCCACCCAGAGAAAAAAAAAWAWWAWWAWAAAAAAAAAAAAATCAATGCAACTCCTTCCCTTTGCAATTTTTGCATTTCTGCTTAGACCTAAAAACTGTTAATTGAACAAATATGGGTTGAAGAGAGAAATTTCAACAGTATTCTCTCCCTAAAAACTTATGCAAGTTTGTCTTCTGCTAAAGACTGCTGCAAGTTTGTCATAACTGATTTTAACATTAGATATTAACAGAAAGTGTCTGATATTTACATGAATGCTTTATAGAAATCTRTACCTCAAAAGATCACAGGAATATAAGAAAGTACGTGTTATGGCCAATTAAGATGCAGTGACAGAATACTATTAACAGCACACTCTACTTTTTGCAAAGCTTTAGTTTTGCTCAAGCCTCAGCTGCAAAGTAACATTCACAAATTGCTTAGAAACTGTCCTAGAAAGTCATGTGGGCTGGGACTTTTAACTGACAGTCTGAGTATATTGATACTGTAAATGTAATGTATTTTTTCCATCCTCCATTAGGCAYGGCCACCAGATCCTTATTTTTCTTCCTAAAGAAGCTAAGGGTTGCAGTGAAACTATATTATACATTGGATTGCTCAACTTTTCCTTGCTTGTTCTATACCTAGTAGCAAGTACGAGTTAAAGTTAATGTGGCAAGCAACCGAAGAGATTTTTCTTTAGAAATTTGCTACTAGAGAATAGCCTTTACTCTGATGAGACTTCTAACATTTTCACTGGAGACAACTGGCAATGTGCTTGAGGACACCTGGCAGGCAGACCTGTAGTATGTAAGTTCACTATTCTAGGGCATAAATTTTAATGAACTCAACTAACAAGGTACATCGCTTTCCTGCCCACTTTCCCCATAGTTCTTGGTTCAAAAAAGAGCAAATTGAASCAGATTTCTTTGATCTTTCTGGGGAACATTAATATGTTTTCCTCAGGTTTAGGCAAGAGCAACAGAACCACTGCCTCTAAATATCATTTGAACACCTTGGCAGGTAGGTAACTTTTTGATTCTGAAAGGAAAAGGCAGCTAAAGTTGGCATGATGAAAAAGTTGCTCCTTGCCAGATAAGATATTCATAGCCTTTCTGGAAAAAAAGATAAATAATTACATTATTAGCAGTGATATTAGAATTCCATTCAGTGCAAAATTAGAGTTTCATCTGTAGGATGGTTCATGATTCTGAGTACAAATTCTTCAATTTAAAGGAAAAAAAAAAAAAAAAAAGGAAGAATATACTGTGAAGCCTTCCCAACATTGTCAAAAGTCCTGAGGAGTCCATTCCCCAGTACGGGAGCAGTGCTCAACATCCACTACAAGTGGTACACTAGTGTAACTCCTTTAACAAATAAATGAAAAAGCAGGACACACACAAGCTTGTGAATTCAACTTTTTCTAATCCTACTTCTGTTGTTCAAGTAAGCAACCAAGAGGGAAACTAGTCATCTCTATTACAGACAGAGACYTAAAGTTATGTGGAAGTATCTGTTCAGTTATCTAAGCCCAATTACTCCAATCCCAGCTGTTATCCCAAGTCTCTATATCTCACAGCACCACTCCTTTAGCAATAGACTTGTATAACCAGAACGTGTTTCACATAGTTCCGCTCCAAGTGGTATTTTTTGTTTAAGATTGGCTTTGGAACTCCAGAAGTTCAAGAGCTTCACACATTATCTGTTAGATAGGTCTTTCAACATACAACCTAAAACCTTTGACTTTTGTTAATTTTCTAGTTTAACTGAAACTGTTATACGGTGCATTGTTCTCATCTGATGCAATTGCATTATAGCAATGGGCATAGTATAAAATCATACCAAAATAAAGGCTGTATACTTGTGTAAGTTCTACTAGTTACTTTCTAAAGGCTTTACTAGCCATGTCAACAGGGGAAAATGATGCAGTATATCAATGACGGTGCCCTTCCACAGCAAAGATAGTTGAACAATATTAGTTATATACCAGTGCTGGGTGACAGAGATCCAATRTCTCTTATGCCAAAATTCAACTAGTCACATCAATGTACTGTAAGTCACCAGGCGGCCATTTTACTTTCAAGTGACTGAACGTCCCTTTCACCCGTCTCCCTGCCCAACAGTTGGTGTTCTATGGAACAGATATACTGCTGAAGTGCCTAATCCCTTAAACCCAAAATGCCTAAGTAAACTGATAAAGCAAGTTTTACTTATTGGATCTCTGCAATCTCAATTTTAAGCACCATCCAGTTTGAAAAGAGTTAGCTATAATCCTCTCTATGAATAAGGCTACATTTCCCATTATTAATGGGAATTATTCCATTTCTACACAAAAATTTGGCAGCTACATACAGACTCCAGAATCCATCTAAGTACAGATAACCTAGACCCCAATTACAGAGCCCACATAGTATATTACAAGTCATTCTGAGGCTAAGTAAGTTTTAGTTAGATACATACCTTTCTAGAGCTGCTCTTCTTTTCTCTACAAATTCAGTAGATGAAGAATCTTCCTTGCCTACTTTAACCTTGGTCATGCCTTTGAAGAAAATGGCATCATATTGATTTTATTTTATCATAAATACATCATTAACATAACCAATGTTATTAGAAGATAAAACTCACCTAAGTTTATATATTTAAGTCAAATTACAATGAAAAACACTACACAGGAACAGAAAAAACATCAACACTGCATGCTGCATGGTTTTGTGGAAGCAGCTCTGTGAAATATGCAATCTCCTGTAATAGATTAATTGTGACTAAAAGTTACACAAAACTACTTTAATTTGCATTTATGAAGACAATCTAAATGAAGATCAGAGTCTTACTGGTCACTCATGTTCAGAAGAAGAAAACAGCCAAATAAAGCAGAATAGGAAAAAAAAAATCTCAGGTTATAAGCCTGTTAATTGGTAAGCATATTACCAATATTTTCATTCTATTATTTTTTAAGTTCTAAAACTAAAAGTTTTTTAGTCAACTAAGGCAAACTAACCAGCTCTGAAAATTCTGAAGCATATGAACAACTACAAACTGAATGGAGAATAAAATCAGCAGAATAAAATGTATGCAGCTTTACATCGCTTCCTCTGCCCAAGTCAAGAGTGGCCAAAAAACTATGATAGGGGAGCCAGAGTTATTGATGCATCGTGGTATGGGAAACACAACAGAACACACAACTYTAAAACTGTCAGACTGAGGTCAATATTTTTCATGCTAAAGACTCGAAGTTAGAGAATTTAGAAACTTGAATACTATCAAAACCACCAYGAAACAGTGAACATTCATAATTATTCTTATTTCCTAAAACACAGGAGAAGTATGATACAGTTATGATACAGTCCAAACATCTTATTTATATCTGTAGTGTATTCCTGCTCTGTTAGTTCTGCGCTTCTCCAGCTAAGTCTGATATTCTGAATATGTACTCTGTGACCTGCCAGGTCAACAGTTCCCAAAGTTGTTCCTCACCCGATCTCCCTTCTGGATTTAGAAGTTTCACATGGTAACCCATGGAGGGCACAAACAGCACCCTTACAGGAACAAGGAGGGACCCTTAACCTCTCAGTGAAGCCTTAGTTTTTCTCTTCTCTGTAACATGGTGAAAATAAATCCAATCGGCATTYTTTTCAAAGGTATACTACACAGTGTAGCATAACTGTAAATCCACAAATWTATCTGTAAAATTGCGTATGTCTTTAAGTACAAGGATTAAAGTATTCAAACAAAGGTGAGGCAATTCACATGCCTCATCTTTTTGCAGTAGAGTATTACTATTCATTAATATTTCACTGCAGAAAGCATGAAATGCTGCAGGTTAATACAAAAGATCCTTCACATTTAATAGCAACAGAAGTTCACAGGGAAAAAAATGAGCATGTAATCAAATGACCAATATGAGGAGTTCCTAACTTGTGATATTGACAGTTATTTCTAGATATCATGTCAAGTTTCTTTCTCTGCTAATATAAGCCTATTTAAATGGAAACGTAAAGGCTACTTCTGTAGCCCAAGCACTCTAATCCTTCACAGGAAAGTATCCATGACTTAATAGATTATTATCTTAAAAACAGAAAACATGGTTTTCCAACATACATGTGTAAGTAGTGATGCAGTTTGGATGAATGTCCAACTCTAGCTCACCACTGACTCAGTTTTATCCTGTTGTTCCACAGTCAGTAATTCACCACTTGAATTTGTGGCTAAGGTCTGAAATGCCAGCATCTCCCACCCGTCACCAAAATACAGCTGGAGCTTAAAACTCCACACGTTATCAACAGTGTAACAGAATGAACAGACTAAGGACTCTTGCAGAATACACACTGCATAACATTGAATGTATGATATTTCGTATTAAGACTTTAAAAATATTTTAAACACATGTAATGTAAACACAATATGTCATCTTACTTTCAGCTGTTTTGCCAGCTCTCTGCTTTAAGATGCCTCATTTTAAATCAGCCTAGAATCCCTTCTTTTCTCCAGAATTAGAGAAGTATGGATGACATATTTTTGCATAGAACTAAATACCACCTCTGCACTGAAGTTCAAGTTTAAAGCAGCAGTTTCATGCTCTTTGGAAAACGTCCTACAGAGTCTCTGAGTCTTCTCAACTTATCTGTAGCTTAACAAAGTCTCTGTACAAGGATCTGAAGTGACAGCCAGTGCTTGCTTACACTGCGCTAAGTCCCACCATTTTACACTCTTCCAGGTGTATCAATATTTAACGCTGTTTTTGCTCAAGTGGTACCTCAGATCCAGTCCAAGCTTTGTCTTACAGATTAATTTGACTGTGATGCAAGTATTACATTTCCATGTAATTGCACATTGTCATAAATGCCTTAAATGTTTTATCATCCAAAGGACATGACTAGAAGCCTCATTCCATCTTTATAAGCCCTGTTACCATTTGTAATTAAACTTATTTTTGTAACATGAAAAATTGGCTATTACAGGATCATACATTACTTTCAAGAACTACCAGAAATTCAGATCAAATTTTCAGTCTTACAGACTGAAAAATGCAGTGCTTTTCCATAGAATTAAAAGCATGATTTTCCCAAGCTTTCTGCTGCCTTCATCTACTCAGTCTGCCTATTCCTACCTATATGAAAAGCTGCTGCTCTGATTAGCTTTACAGACTAAACTACTGAAAAAAACGTCCTGCCATTCCCTACAAACCAAACAGCGTTCCAGAGTCCAATCACTTATTTATGTGGGTAAGCCAACAGACTTCAACAGGTTTTACTGTTTTAAATGTTTAGTTATTTTGAAGAACCTCTACTACTTAGAGCTCATAAAACTGAAGTTGCTTCAATGCATCAGGCATGCTTGTTAGTTCATGGAGAAAGGATCTGATCCTTCAAGGCATTCATGAAGGCTAGCTTCACTCAAAAGTGTTTTCTGAATTAGAACTTTGGAGAATTAACTAGAGGTTTTAGCGTTCACCATGACCAAAAGAAACAGACTGAAGTATTAGAGAGGTGGAGTACATATGAAGCTCTGTATATTGCAGGCAACTGATAACAGCACAAGTTAAAAATAAACTTTCATTTAACATCTTTGTTTTGATAGACTAATCAGCTCTGGAAGGGCAACAGTGAAGAAAGAAAGATAGATAAGAAACAGAAGGCCATGTATTAAGACAAATGTCCTTATTATCAACACTAGTCTGAGTTAGGAAGAGGCCAGTACATATCTTTCCAATTTAACCTGAACTTTTTTAAAATAAAGAACAGGAAGAATATTTAATAGTCTGGACCGCATGATAAGCAGTAAGTAATATTTGTGCAGAAAAGTATTTATTTTACAAGCCCAACAGGTATTAAAATACTTAAATGATATACTTGAATTCAAGTTTACAGGAACTATACTCACCTACAATACTTTTTTCTGGAGCTGGAGGTACAATGTAACCAATATGCATATACTTCGTTGCTAATTTGCTGTGCAAGCCAAGAAAATCACTGAATCTTCTTTTAACAGAGAATTCATTTTTGTGGAACATGGAGAGGGATGTCTTAAAAAAAAAATTGTTATCAATTACTGATCCATCTACTCAGCTATGATACAAAGTTATCTGCAAATATTTGTTGCACTAGTTACCTTTGTTGTTACTCTGTATGCCATATAAGCATTCATGCCATCTCCTGTAAGAAAATTAAGATACTTATCCTAGGGCAAGTTATTTTAATCCCTCTACACACTTTTTGTTCCAAAATATACATTAAATACCTTTCCATTTAGATACTAAAAACCTGCAAAAAGATATCTRAGTAAGAAATCATTCTAAAATATCAGAATAGTCTTCACGGGATAAGACGGTCTACCACCTGATTTACTAGGCTCAAGGAACTTACCAACTTTCTCTGGGTCTGATACATTGATTTCTATATCAAACAAATCTCCATTTGCTTCCTCTTCCATCTAGGAAAAAGATATGCCATATTTAACAAGGTAATGTGCACTCATACTGTGTATAGTTACAAGGATAAGGGTATAGAGGAAGGAGGGGAAAAAGTCAGTATGTTTGTATACTTAAAAAACCCTTCCTGACCCACCATCCAATGTTAAGTGAATGTAGTCTCTAATGTTGATTGTCACTGCAACAAAGTTCATGTGGTGAACGTGGCAGTGTTAGGGTCATGGTTGGACTCAATGATCTTAAAGGGCTTTTCCAAACTAAATGATTCTATGATTTATTTTTAAGCCTTCCTGCAGAAGCTTTTAGTATGGCAGTCTTTTCTCAGGACTTGTTGGCCTCAAATATTTATCCTAGGGGCGTGTTCAATGTATCGCCTCCAACGCCAGCAGATACTATGGTTCAAAAACCACTCTAATTTGCGATGTTCCTATATGCCTCTAATCAAAGGACAGATATTCCTTTTCATTAATGGTATCTGTGGCAGAAGAGCTTGGGAAGGGAAAAGTAACGGACAGAGAATTTTCTGGTATTTGCCTGAGCTCTAATCATGCAAAATTTCGTAAACTTTCATTACATAAGTTTGATAAAAATGGAGATCTTAAGGAACACCGTGGCAGAAGGGAGAGCGTACCAGGGCTGAAGGGCGGGAAAATCAGAAAAAAATGCCATCTTGTGGTATCTGGGGAAGCAGCCATCATCAAGTCACAGGCAAGTCTTGTTTGTAAACTCATTTAGCAGAGGCACTGTCTAGTAAGAGAACACTCCAGAATGACTGGCATTCAGCAATGCCCAGGCTTTGAATGGAATACCAAATGAAAATAGCAATGTTCAAACTACCATTAGCCTCAGCTGTCTGTTAGCACAAAGGATAACGCTAACAACTGCTTCCTCCATTTCCCCATTAACAACAGCTTCAGAAATCCAAGTTGAAACCTGTAACATGCTAGTAAGAGTTATTATACCTCATTAACATTTCGCCTGTATCAAGCTCACAGCTTGCTCCTACATATACTTCTAGAGTATCTGTTCTGAAGGAATGGATCATCTTACTCCTCACACTACAGATCTCCAGTATAATCACCTAAGTAATTAATTGTTATGGTATTTTCATGCATCAAATTCATACTAAACTTTATATGCAACATAAACAGAATTGGTTTTCTTTTACATATTTCCCCTTAGCAAAGGATGATCCCTTGAGTCAACATTTAGGAACTGTCATTTTAAAAGAAGAAAAAACTTCAAAAAACAAACAAGACATTTCCATAATTTGGAAGTTTACCGCGTACCTCTTCTCTGGACCTATCAAAAATCACAGGGGCTGTTACGCTTTTCGACTCCATTCTGGGAGCTACTAATGTAGTAGGTGTTACAGGAGTGATTGCAGGAGTAGGTTCTGGCGAAAGTATTGGATCCCTCTCTGGACTGTCCAGTGAAACTTCTTCTGTAGCTTCTAGATAAACATTTCGAGTTAGCAAAGAAGTTTTTGTGCAACAGAGATGGATGTGCATCACAAAGATAACAAACACGCACACTAAAAAATTATGATCTACAAGTTTAATAAGATCATCTGTAAATAACATCCATTTGTGCCAGATAATTTCTTTCAATACATAGCTAAAACCAGATGTGACACTTGAGCTTCTAGTGCATAATGGGTTAAAGTAAGATTAACATTGCAATTTTTTTTTTACTATACTGTTAGGTAAATAGTCTTCTAGTAGTGACAAGTGATAAGTCATTTATTTCTGCATGAGATATTGTAAAAACTAATGAATTTTTTTTACCACACAAGCAGCTCTTTTTCAGCAGCTGTACCAATTTTAGTTTTTGCACTCTGAACAACAGCTGATTTAGTCATATAGGCCGATAACTGAGCAGACCAAGCTGTGTGTTAAATGAAGCTACACAACCATAATACACCCCCTCCCCCGCCAAAAGGCCACAACCTGTAAAACAGAAATATTAGCAGGTGAGACATTCTGACTAGTAAGACTATCTTTAGTCTCTATCTTCAGTCTCTTTGAGGCTTAAAACAGTTCACTAGAAACTGAATACTTTCTTCAGACTGTAGACAGTTCATCTATCTTTAAAGAGGATGTAAATCTCGGCTCTACAAAACCCACATGCTTTCCTCCACTAACTGGTTTTGACCACTGGCAAACTACACACTTCCTGGGTATACAGAAGTTCCTGTTCTAGTTTAAACAACTAATGCTGTGGTTCTCGCTAAATGTGCATTTTCAAGAATTCTAGTTCCTTAAAAGATAATACGGACCACAGAACAGTCATTTGATAYCAAAATTGACTTCCCAACTGATCTCAAGTCTTGTTACAGAGTAGACTTCCTGTGGCAAGTAGTTTACCAAGCAACTAAAAAGGCACTAGAACAGATCCATTCCGAGTTATACAAAGTTACCAAAAAGGTTTACTATGCAATTTGGAAAAGTGCTGTGCTCGCAACTTCTGTCTATATGAACCACTCAATTTTCAAAAGAAAATAAGTCATCTTTCTTCCAAACTTTTTAAAGCCTGGTGCATATAATGAATATAACTAGACCTTACTCAATGGTTAACAAAAGAAGAGTTTTAAAGATCAGATCTACTTTAAAATTTGTGAAACAGTTATACTGTGTGTAAAAAAAAAAAAAAAGTCTCCTTTTTGTCCCGCATAGGATTATTTGCTCCTCCACAAAAGACTGTCATCTACCAGCAACATAAATATAGAACTGGAAATAGCATCCAATGAACCATATAATTTATTACTGCAGCAAGTAATATTATGATCTTTCATAATGAATATATCAAAACCACTCAGCTTTATCCCTTCTGCTACTTTGAGATATTCTGTTAGTCAATTCTGTTTCCCATTCTTCTGTAACACTTTTTTTGCCAATCCTTGATGTTTTTCATAAATGAACAAAACCACACTTCTGTATTTCAGGGATGAAAATTACTGTGTGCCTAAATTTTGCTTGATACTGAAGCTCAAAATAAATTGAAAAAACAAACTTCAAGTTCACTATGCCTTAACCTGGTTTGAAGCAGATGGTCATTCTGGCTTGAGACTGACAAAGTTTGCTGTCATCGCTTTGTTCTGGAGTACATCACAAAATTGCTGAGCTTGGAAAGGACCTCTGCAGATCATCTAGTCTAACCCCTCTGCTCAAGCAGGGTCAGCTAGAGCAGGCTGCTCTGGACCACATCCAGATGGGTTTTGAGCATCTCCAAGGATGGAGAATCCACCTCCTCCTAGGACAACCTGTGCCAGTGCTTGACCACCCTCACCATTAAAAAAAAAAAAAAAAACAAATCAGCAATGTTTTTTTCTTATGTATCACCTGTATTTCAATTTGTGCCCATTGCCTCTTGTCCTGTCAGTGGGCACCACTGAGAAGTCTGGCTCCCTCCTCTCCATTCCGTCCCATTAGGTATTCATACACCTTGTAGGATTCCCCCTGAGCCTGCTCTTATCCAGGCTGAACAGCCCCAGCTCTCTCAGTCTCTACTCATATGTCGTACTCATGCCCTTAATCATCTTCACGGCCCTGCACTGGGCTCACTCCAGTCTGTCCATGTCTCTCTTGTATTAGACTCAGCACTCCAGGTTTGGCCTCACCGTGGCTGAGCAGAGGGGAATGATCACTTCCTTCAACCTGCTGCCAATGCTCCTCTTAATTTCAAATTACAGATTTCCATAATATTTTCAAACTAAACTTAAAAGCAAGCACCCTTTTATATTCTCCATTTTTAATATGAACAAAGATTGTCTAAAAGCTTTCTTTGAAAAGATTTATTTTCCTACCATTGCTTTATTCTTACTGCTAAATCTTTCTGAAGAATCCTGCTGATGCTTCCTGCCCTCAAATGCCACAGGAAGGATACTGCATCTCAAACCAATAAAGAACTTAAATTCAAAACCTCAGATCAGATGGGAAGTCATGCTTTTGCAACTGAGGCAGTTGCAAAAAAAAACCTTTTAGATTGGTAGAACAACAACATTTAAACATGGAAAAGAGGTAGTTCTCTCCTTTGGTGGCTAATTCAACATACAGGTTATACGTTACAGAACTGACTTTCACAGAAACATTTCTCAGAAAAAATTATATATACATACATAACATAATATGTTATAGATATAACACGATATAATATAAAATATAAAAAAATTTATAAAATAAAGCCATTCCACTTCAATTCTTCCTTTTTCTATCACCAGCTAGATTCCAGGACGTGTGTTTGGGAAAGAAACCATTAATCACCACTAAGTACTTCTTTGTACCTTCCAATTTTAGACAGGCTTATAAAACAAGTCATGAAACAATTCAAAGCACACAGATTTTTCACTTTCATCAGCTGAAAAAACATTCCTGTTACTGTAAAAGTATGACTTAATGAAAAAAGTGTGAATTCAATATAACAAAGCAGCACTGCTATCAGATGAAACAAAAGCACACCCCTTCCCAGCACTCCTCTTTTTCAGACTTGTATCCACACACCCCTTAGTATCATGAACTGATCTAGGTTGTGTATCGCATGAACTCCGATGAGGATTAGCCCCCCTGCTACTGTTCCACGGATAGCTGAAGATATTGCTAAGCTGGTGCRTTATTTCTGTAAAGGAGAAAGAGGCAGGAACAAGGAGTTGAAAAGGCAAGGAGGTTTCCTTTCAGCAAGACTAGCAGCATTAGACTTYGCCCACACCAGTATTTCTAAAACTGTGTGACCCCAGGTTGGTTGGCATGAGCAAGTTTTTGAAAGTGCTGCTTACTAGCCCTCCTTTTCTATTTTCCTGGAGGAACTTACCTGGAGAAAATAGTAACTGTTTTTTTGATAGCAGCAGGTCAGTTCTTTTAAAAACAAGAAAGGAGAATTTATGCCATCCTCCCTTCCGTTACCTCTCACCCCAAGTTTGCATGCATCTCAGACATTATGTGAATCTAGAAGAGTGAAATGGAGAAGACAGTGGAAGGGGGTGAGAGGACAGAGCTGGACAGAGACAAGGATGTTGTACTTTTTGTTTAAAACACAAATATTAAAAGATTCTGAAGGGAAAAGAAGTATTACCTCTATATAACAACAGCAGGCTCTTACACTTTCTAGCTATCTTTTTTCCCCTCAGAAAAGCAGTCTTTTGTGTAGTACCTAAGCTGAAGATCTATTTCCCAAGAAACAGATTTGTTCTGATGAACTCTGGTATTTATGCTTCTTATATACATTCTTTCACTTTGAGAAGTCAGATGACATGGTCTAGATTAAAAAGTTTCATTGGTGATTCTTCTGCATTTTTTGTGGTTTGTTTTTTCTTTCCATGGAAAGATGAATTTGGAAGGTTTCAGAGTAGAAACTATGGCACTTTCAGAAACATTTGCTTGATTTATTCATTTTAGATTTTCCCCTTAAAACTTGGTATTAGGTTGTGGTTTTGTGGGGATTTTGTTTTGGGTTTTTGTTTTTGTTCTTAAATATTCTGTATTAGTATTTGCATGAAAAGTGAAATCTAGATGTCTTGCTTTCCTGGGAAGTTCTCAAAAGCATAAGCTCTTCTTGCATAAAGAGAGGCAACTGCTCTGCCCAACTTTTAGGAGGAAAACATTGAGATCCAACACTCATATCAGTTCTGGCCATTATCAGCACATATTAAGCACTTCCACCAATCTAATGCTGTAAGACTTCTACACACAAATACCTACTTTACAATCCATAAACAGTCCTTGTTATGGATCACTGTCAAGATGCTTAGCTCCAGAAGAACATGAAAACATCTCATCCTGCTGCAGAAGACAACTATTTATGCTTAATTAACATTCTACAGCCAACTACACCAAGTTTCTATCAGCACTCAAGCATGGGGCTCAATCTCAACATTAGACAGCACTTGTTTCTTTACTTTTCACCACCAGTATTTGTCAAACATCATCTCAGAAAGTGCAAGTTTGCAATTCCTCACTAGCAGCTCACTTCAGCTGAGTAAGTTATTTTTACTGGTCACACTTCTAAATGTCAGACCTCGAAGATTCTGACATGGCTTAAGTGTTTAAATTGGCTTGTTATCTTTAAAAGTTTACTCAGGTGATCACATAAATATGGAAGTAAATTGAAGTAGAAACTGTTGTCCAGAACAGAGGACAAGTTATTGAAAAAAGGCTTCTCCAGGTGTAGCAATATTTCAGAGACAGATATCTTAACAGAACTGACTGTGAGAACCAATACACCTAAGTCATAGCCCATGTCCCTTGCTGTCATACCAGCAGTACTAAGAATAATCTTAATGAGAACAGAAATAGTTTTAACAAAACAGTCAGCCACTAATAAGGCCACCTTCTGACTTCAAAACTGTGGGTTCACATGCTTTTGTGCATTTGTATCTTGCAGACAAGACCTAGAACTGAACAACCAGCTTCTAAAAAGCAGCAAGGCATCTGCACCGAACTCTTCTGATCAGACACACCACATGATGACAGCCTGACAGACACCATCAGCTAGAAACTTTTGCTGTTCAGCTGGGCTTAAAGTACACATCTTGTCTGGTCCACAGAATTAGCATCTCCTTTTCTGTATGAACTCCCAGGAAAAAAGCCTAAAACAAATCTATCAGGACCTGAAGAAAAACAAAACAAAAACCCAACAAAACAAGTATCACACACCCCCCAACACATTGACTTTCCCCCAGGACACAATAGCAAGATACTTGCATAAGACCTTTCAGAGCTGAAAAAACAAAAGAACATCAAAAATAATCTTTTACCAGACTAGGGGAGACAAAAAATGGTAATTTTCCATTTTTCCAAAAATGGCAACAGAGCACTGACGTAACTTCACAGCCCTGCTCATCATCTATGAGCGCTAGAGGCAGAAAGCACAGACGGCTACATCCTGCACAGGCAGTCAATGGCACATTTCTGCAGCTATATACAGAACTTTAGGCCAATGTTTTGGAAGACTAATTCAGTATTTAGTTCTTCACTGTACAGTAGAAGCTTATGGACAGCCAGGTTTTAAGACACACCCCAAAGTCCCTCAAGATACTCCTAATACTACCTGATTTTGAGTGACCATTATGGCAGCCTTCCAGTACCTGAAGGGGGTCCAACAAGAAAGCTGGAGAGGGACTTTTTATAAGGGCATGTAGTGATAGGTCAAGAGGTAACAGCTTTAAACTTAAAGGGTAGATTTACATTAGATATAAGGAAGAAATTCTTCACTATGAGGGTGGTGGACGCCCCATGCCTGGAAGTGTTCAAGGTCAGGTTGGATAGGGTTTTGAGCAAGCTGGTGTAGTGCAAGGTGTCCCTGCCCATGGCAGGGGAGGTGGAACTACATGATCTTTAAGGTCCCTTCCAACCCAAACCATTCTATGATTCTCCACATATAAGAGCTCTACAAGGTAAGATAAAGTAATTCTGTCTTGGCCAAGTAATCAACACACTGACTTTTCTTCTAAGGGTGTGTTGTGGTTTAACCCCAGCCAGCAGCTAAGCACCACACAGCCACTCGCTCACTCTCCCCCGGTGGGATGGGGGAGAGAATCGGAAGGGTAAAAGTGAGAAAACTCGTGGGTTGAGATAAAGACAGTTTAATAGGGAAAGCAAAAGCCGCGCACGCAAGCAAAGCAAAACAAGGAATTCCTTCACTGCTTCCC
>JASVER010000070.1:0-188892 GCA_030449065.1 Oceanodroma leucorhoa
GGAGATAAGATTTTTAGCAGGGCCTGTTGCGACAGGACAAGGGGGAATGGTTTTAAACTAAAAGAGGGTAGATTTAGACTAGACATAAGGAAGACAGTTTTTACAATGAAGGTGGTGAAACACTGGCACAGGTTGCCCAGAGAGGTGGTAGATGCCCCATCCCTGGAAACATTCCAGGTCAGGTTGGACGGGGCTCTGACCAACCTGATCTAGTTGACAATGTCCCTGCCCATGGCAGGGGGGTTGGACTAGATGACCTTTAAAGGTTCCTTCCAACCCAAACTATTCTATGTTTCTATGATTAATCACCTCTTAGCTGGGCAATATCAGATCTTTATACAGATTTACTCTCTGTAAAATTTTGCAATCTTTGAAAATATTTAGTGAAATTTCTGATGTAGATGATTTTCTTGCCTAGAAAATAACTAACGAGGGAGAGGATTTGACTGGTTTAGCACTGTAGTGTCTTAGTAAATACAGCGTGCATTTAACTTCATAAGTTTGCCTCAGGCCCGATTGTTTTTTCTCTTCAGTGTTTGTTCCAAAGCCTTGTGTACTTTTGAGGCTGGGTTTGCTGTTGCCCAGAGTATTTTCCTCTGATGTTGCTAAAGCCGCAGGGCTCCCAGGGAGAGCGAGTGTGAGGATGGGCCCCAGTGGAGGCCTGTCCTGGGAGCCCGAGGACAGCGTGGCACCCGCTGCCTGCCCCAGAGCCTACGCTGGGTGGACCTGGCTGTGAGCCTACGGTGTGGTGCATCTCCTGTGGCTGATGGCCTTGCCTACTCATTTAGTGTGATCCTGAGCTCACCATATTGGTGTTACAAGGTCGTTTCATTATTGTGCCATTGTGTCCTTAGGAGTCTGCTGGAGGCAGCTGCCATTTTCCCTCAGATACAGCCTGCTGCAGGAGTGACTCCAGCTGGTTTCTCATCCTTCTGCTTTTTTCTTTTTTTAAAGTTCACCTAACTTCCTTACTGTTTTCTTTTAGCAGCAAATAGAAAAGTCTCTTGAATTAAAATCATTATCAGTGGCTGGTTTTGAATCTTATATAAAGAAAATCCCCCTCAGTTTTCCTTGTCCCACCTTCTGGTATTAAAAATCAGTGTATCCCATGCACTGTGTAACTCCATTGGAGGTGGTTGTTTCAGTGATTTTTATGAACATTTTAGGAAAAGTATCCTGCAGGTTTTGCCCTTTTCAAATGTAAATGTTTAATCAGTGCTTGCTGAGAGGGAGTGCAAGAACACATGCACGAGGCTTATGGTTTTTTTTTCTTCTTCTTGCAGTGACCTGCTGTCTTCTGAATATCTTGAAAGGCATATCGAGCAAGGTGGGAAGACAGTGGAAGTCAAAGTAAGAATTTCCTTTTTATGCTTTGCTTTTTTAATTTGCTTTGCTTTTGATGTTAGTGCAAACTCACCTATTTTCTTGAAAGGAGAGATATCTGATTTTTCAGGTGATTTGTTTTACTCTTCTGAGGCAAGTGTGTTTCATGTCTTCTAACTTTTCAGCTTTTTAAATAAGACAAACTTTATTGGCAAATTTAGTACATTAATGTTTATATTGAAATTGTATCCCTGAAAAATGTATACATGGTAGTTCTTTTTACTAGTAAGTATAATTTATTTTTGATGCTTATTGAAGAAAATCTTTCTGGTTTGGTAGCTAGCATTTCCTCATTGTACTAAACCCCATGTTTGTTGTTTTTTAATGAGCTTTTTTGTGAGTTTGAGAATAGCAAGATTTGTTCTATAATATTTCCAAATATCTAGTCACCATCTCAAATTGTGGGTTTCTTTCTCTGCATGTTTGTTGGCATGATGGTACAAGATCCTGTTTGTTGCAGTTGTCTTCTGTGAAATGTCCCACTGCCTTTGCAGAAATGTTTTGTTATTTGCGTGAAACATGGGAGAATTTTCTTGAGAACCTTCTGTTTGTTAGGACAATATTTTGTAGACATCAGGTATAAAATTGCTGTAGATTACATAAAATGTGCATGAATGTAATATGTGCTGTGCATAATGGAAACTCTTTCAATTTGCCTATCAGGTCAAATTTTATTTAAAGTTTACATTTTATTAAAAAAAATCCAAAAGTCTTTTACTAAATTTGATCACGTAAATACCCTGAAACAAATGCATTAACTTCTGCAATGTGAAAGTGGATGTGGAAATGGACAAAGCAGTCCTTTAGCCACTGAATAGCTAAATCCTTTAGCCACTGAGTAGCTGAAGATACGTGTTTCCTTGGTTTATCCCTTTCTAGCATTTGCAATCTCGAAATCTGCTTTCTTTTTACTCTCTGATAATAGTCTGCATACATTATCAGACTGAGGCAAACACATACATGTTCCATTAAATTGTAAAGACTAATTTCTCAGTCAGCTGTGCTTTGCAGTCAAGAAGTCTCGACTTAGATTCAGAATATGAGTCAAAGCAGAAATAAAGATAATAGCTGATATTAGTAAGAACAAAACAATCCATTTGTCTGCGTCAAGGTATATAGGCAAGTTAGCTAAGTTAATCTATCTGAGTCCCATCACTGAATTAGGACAAATGTGTTTCTGATGAGTAAGCCTTAATCAAGCAAGGAAATGTTTGAAATCAGTGGCTCTTCTCATGTAAGTACTGTTTAATTGCATGGGGAAGAGACGGGAGGATTGGGCCTTTCAGAGGAGGGGTCATAAAATGTTTTCTGGGCAAAACATCTCCCAGTTTCCAGGGTCCCAGAGATTATTTCCCTTTCAGTTAGCTGCTGTGCAGGGTCGTGGTATACCTTCAGGGATGGCTGTCACTGCCTTGCTTAATACTCTCAAATCGGCTTTAACTGGAGAACCAGCAGTGCTGCGTTGACCTCGATGCTCGAGATGAACTGAATTGGGAGTGAAAGGATCACGAGGTTGCACTGCAAAGGAGGGGCGTTGCTGCTCGGGTGGTGTGTTTTCCTCTCCAGGCAGCAGTCCTACTGAAGCGTGCCAGGAAGGGGGATGTATATTTTTTGCTTGTTTTGATGCATCCAAGTGTCTGCGATCGGAGGAGTGGGAAGCAGCTGCTGTGACAAAATGTCCGGAAGAGCCTGTTGGCCGCAGTCTTGGGCACATTTTCAGATAAGTTCAGATATCAAAAGATTTTTGGAAGGGTGCAGGCTGCCGAGTACATTTTGATGCCAGACACTGAGTGAGGCTAATTTCAGTACCCAATAGCTGTTTTAAAATAAATCTGGTTCTCTCTGACCAGCCAGTATTTTTCAAAGCACCTGTAAGTGCCCTGGAGAGCCCTGTTTGTCGAACAATTTCTAAAAAGGCCAGCAGTATCTGTTTTGCATTTGAGAAACTGTGGTTTTACATCAAATGTTTTGAAAATCTTACTGCAAATACAAGAATTTTTCATGATGGTGATTTAGTACCCTAAATTTCTGTGGAAACTGTTTACCATAACCAGTAAAACCACCTTTAAACTGGTACTTAAAATATGCATCAGGCAAAAAACATAATTATTATACCAGATTTTAGGGATTGTGCATACTGCTTAAATACTTATTTAAAAATAGCTAGTAAAAGGGTGCAGCTTATAAATAAATCACAAAATACGCACCCTGCTATGCAGCATATTCTTAAGCAGAAGCAGGAGAAGAGGTATTTCAGAAAGGAGTCAGGTTTCTATCAGTTGCTTCAGCGCGCTGCTCTTCACCCACCTCTGTGGGATTTGTCTTTGGCTGTAGGCAGAAAGAGAGGCGGCCTGGCAACATCTCTCCTGCTGCTTTGGTGGGAGAAATGGTGACAGAAAGCAAATGTCCATCTGCCATCCATTGCCAGCTGCAGGCTTTGAGGCCCTTTTGAGGCCCTTGCCTGTTTATACAGCAAAAGGGCCTCCTCAGTTCTCGGCCTTCTTAATGACGTAAGGAGAGGTGTATTTTAAAATACATATATACTTCCCCCTTGCATTTCTCAGTGCAGGAATACTGCACAAACACACAAATCGTCAGTGCTGCTGTTGTGCCATCAGCAATACGGGAGAAGACAGGAGCTTTAAATCGCTATGGGAAGGCAGCTGTACATACACTCAGCAGTTTGGGAATGTTACAGTCATGAACGTGTCCGGGAAGCAGATGCCTGCCTTGGCTCATACACAATGTGGAGTTGATAACTGCTTTTGCCACTCCTCCCCCTCTCCATCTCCCCCTAGTAAACTTCCTGTGCTGTAAAATACATACAGATCTTCTGCCATTACTTAGGATGCTTCAGAGAGGAGAGGGCAGCAGGGAAAGGGAGAAACATTCAGATTGTTAAAAATGCCACTTTGAAGGAGCAAAGGGATTTTTATAGGGAGGAGAGTCCTCAGTTTAACACACCTTTTCATTATAAGAGAAAGTTTAATTCCATTTGATCGCTGCATAATTCATTAATACATTAGACTATTGTGAAGGTGGAACGTTACACATGTTTTTGCAGGGTGCCAGCATTTAGCAGCTGCAGAAGAGAGGCTTCTCTGTGAGATGTCCTTGTTGATTTGGCACAGTTAGGCAGCACCTAAGACACCCTTATTAAACCAGCAGCAATGTGCGGTGCTTAAGAGAAAAGGAGGTAGGTCTTCGAATTATTTCAGTGTTCCCCCCCCTCCTTTACTTTAGATTATGTCTCTAACTGCTAGGAAAGCAGCAGTATTGGTCTAAATTTCCTCTGGTAGCAAAGAGAATAATCAATAGGAAAGAGAAAAACCCTTCATGCATTGCCTTTTCCTGATTGTGTTGGTCCAGAGCATCCTATGCTCACAGCACATAAATACTCAACTTGTGTATACTTCATGTTGCTGCAGTATATCTCTGTGTCCTTTTATCTCTCTGTCTCTCTCTTTTGGGTTATCGTTCTGTCACTGATGCTGTCAGTGAGATGAAAGGCAAAAAACAGCTATAGTGCTGAGTAATTCACATTGCTGGATTTTTCTCCCTCAGAAGGAACAACTGATATCTGTTCAGTGACATTTTCTCATATAAAACATTTCAGTTTTCCTCTTTAGAGAGTGTAGAAATAAATGTTTCTGCCTGTATTCCCCCAAAACATTGGACAATTCTATAAGTTCTTAGAAAATTGCTTTCTGAAAAAAACTAAGCAATGAAAATAATTCAGATCCCAGTCAGAGAACTTGCACAGGTAAAGCTGTGGTAGATAAATGCCATGAATTTTTGATGGCATGTTTAAATATAACCAGAAGGAACGGTATTTCATAGGCAGTCTTAAAATTCTTAAGTGCGGTGCTGTAAACACAGTATGTGTATTATAGGCACAAAATTACAGCAAGAGTGCTCACAGCATAAAAGAACGTTGCTTTTTGCTTCTACTTCACAGCATGTTCATAATCATGATAGTGTCGAACAACATAAATGGAGTAATATTAAATGCTAGGTAGTGTTTTTCTCCATTGTAGTGTTGATGGAGAAGCTTTGGCCAAACTTGCCTTGTGGCTTAAGATTGCCTTGTGGCTTTGTGTCCCCAGCTGTGCTGAGCCATATTGCTGGCCCACGCGGTGCTCAGCCGCTGCCTGTGCAGCAGCGAGCACGGGCAGGGCAGTGCTCGGTGCCTTCCTTCAAACCACCCGCGGCCATCCTCTCAAGCTGGGGTGCCCCAGCGTGGCCTAGTGCTCTGCCGTGGCTCTAGCAGAGGTGCCATCATTGCAGTTTGGGGAATGAGGTTGTGGGGCAAGCACATTTTAATGCTGCACGCAAAGCAGAGCCCTTAATTTGCAAAAATAGTCATTATTTCCTTTAGTTATGTGCGTTGTTTGGCTAGTAGAGTGCACAAAATGCCTGTTGCTGTAGCTTACAGCTATTTTCATGCCTGTGCACAAGAGGGGAAAATTATTGTTCTTCATTGCCTTGCTGTGATTAAAGTCTCGGCTTGTGTCTGCCGTGATGTGTATTTGAAGGGCTCTTTAAATGCCCTTTTTTAGGAAAATAATATAGAAGAGAGAAAAATATTAAAATCTTGAAAGGCCAGAGAGAGCTGGGGACCCTTGACATGATGGGTATTGCTTTTTGTGTTGAACTCCCTCCTTCAAATCTGGTCTGTGCGAGGAGTTGTTAAGGTACAGTCCCTTGACTGAGGGCAGCGTCTGTGTCTGTCACATCTTAGTGTCTGTGTTTGATGAGACCTTATCTTAAGTAGTATTCCAACATTTTGCCATATCGCCACAGGTACGAATGGATCATAAAGCTACAATAATTTGCGGTGTAGCCAGAATAAGCACCAAGCCAGTGAGCAGGTCATTTTTATCGACTGGTATGTTTCCAATCTTATAGCAAGGTGTTTCCATCAGCATCTTCCAGTTTTAAGGGCATCCACTGTCTGAGCTCCGTAGAAGAATCTCTTAATTTTTCTTCAGCTTTTGATGACTCACCGTTTTGTAACCAAAGAGGAAGACGTTTCAACTTGCCAGAAAAGCCGTATGCTAAACAGGCTTTCCTGTAAGGAATTGCATTTTCTTCCTGAAAACCCGAGCACCAGTTTGGCTGGTGGGAGGGGATGGGAGGGGAATGCAGGGAGGCTCTGCCCTGGGAGGCTGGAGCGTGGGGCTGGTGGGGAGCTGTGTGTGCATGTACCCGGAGCTTGCACAACCTGGTGATGAGCCCCTGGGGGAGAAAAGAAACTGARAAGGAACAAATCATAAATAATGCAGGAATTATATATGCCTATTTCTGGCAGGGCTTTTTCGGCTGTGTCCGGAGACTAGAGAAGCTGTTAGTACCAGAAAAATCATTCTCATGCTTGTTTGAGAGAAAATTTTGAATAAGGGTTCCCGTAATGTCATCAGAGCTCCTCTCCCCTACTCCCTCAACAGAGCTCTGCTTGCCTCATGTCAAATTATTAATAAATCTAGGCCATAATCTACTTTTTAGTGATAGCAATAAACTAGCTGAAGAAGAGCTGACAGGGAGTCTGTGAGTCTGACACAGTTTAGCAGGGGATTCCTGCAAGGTTGATCTTCAGACTGCTCTCATCAAATATTTTCATTAATGACTTAGGTAAAAAAAACGTATGTGTATGTTAATGAAATTTGCTAGCAGTACAAAACTGGGAAGCATTACAGTGCACAGAAGGATCAGATGGAGAACTGGTTATCTTTGACCAATGGACTAAATAAAAATGGGATGAAATCGGATAGAAAAAATGGCAACTTCTTTCACTTAGGGACTAATTATAGGCATTTTTGCTGTACAATGGGAATTCATAAATTGAAAGTTCCACGAGAAGGAGAAGAATGGAGCAGCGAATGACTGCATGGTTCATACCTTACAGGATGCTGCCATGGCAAAGGGAACTGTGATCCCAGATTATACTGGTCAAATTACTTCCAGTAGATTTTGGCTAGAATTAATGTTACTGTATGTGCCCTGATGAAGATTTGACAACATTTTTAAATTTCTGTGTGTTTTCAGTTGCTCTGGACATCTTTTTTTTCAGCAGTGTCATGCTGCTGCACTGAGTCAACAGGCATCGAGAAATATCTCACTTTCCTGCTTTAGCATTGTTTGAATTATGAAGGCAATTCCTTCGGGGTTTAGTAAAACGTAGTATCCTCTGTGGGGTACCAGGGCGAGATAATCAGTCATCGTATGGAATGTGTTTGCCTGACCTAATGGTCCTGCAGGCTGGTGCTTTTAATGTACATTTGAATTAACATTTTTTTATATCTGTTTATCTCCCTGCTATTACTAGCTTACTTTCTACATACATCCTACTACTGAGAAGGAGGAAATTAAAAGTGGCAGCTTTCAGTATTAGGAGTCCTTCCCAGGCCATGTTTTTGAATATACTACGCTAGAATGAATCTCAGATCATGACTCATGTAGGATCTTGCAGGTTTAATTATCTTGTCTTCCTTTTCTTTGTGACATAAAAAAATAAATCCAGTCGTTCTAGCTAGTCCTGGAGGGGAAAAATATTGTCAGAAAGTGGAAGCCATCAAAAGCTTAAAACGTACATCCCATTGTGGATGTGGGCCCCCGTGATGAAGTCTGGGTTCTGCTGAAGTGAGAAGTTGGGTGATTTTGTGACCATCAGGAGTCACCTCTTGAGCACTCTGCTGCAGTTTTCACATGCCCCAGAGGGAAGGCAGCAGTCCAGTGCTTGAATTTGCAGAAAAGTCCTTCCAGACTTTGTGTACCTCATGAGTTATTTTCCATGAGCGACAACATACAGCTTACATAGGCAGAGAGTGGCATCAACCAAGCATTCTGTAAACTCAGACCATGCAAGGACTGAGTATAGCTAAGAAAAATTAACTACTGCTATAACATTAAAGAACAGTAAATCCCTTTGTAGATGCTCTTATTAAAAAATAAAAGTATCTTTTTGGGTTTAACTTAATCCCTTTGRGGGGGAATTAAGCTAAGCAAACTGAAGCTGCTGTACTTCAGAAAGAGCGCTTCCATGCAAGACTTCAGTGTGCTTTAGCTTGACATCTTTACTTACTTGATCTTGACTTCTGTAAACAGCTTTGCCTAGACACATCTGTTGTTCCCTACGGATACCGAACTGGCACTGTATTATATACAGTAGGTTGATGTTTCTAGACACAGTCTCAAGCTCTGTGAATTCTCACTGAAAGAAAAGTTTCTGTCATTCAGAAATAATGAGTGAATAAGGAAATCTAATTAGTATTTTTCTCCATTTTACTCAGAACTTTATGTTCTTCTGACTGATTGGTATCCACGTAGGTGCGTGCCAACATCTCATCTTCTGTGTTGTGTTTATAGTAATATTGTACATCACGTGCTTATAACTTGGCTTCAGACTCAGGGTAGGCTGATGAACTGATGTGATAGATTAGTATGGGTAGATTACAAAAAATTTTCATATAGTCCCTTAAAATGTTTGCTCCCTTTTCCCTATGTACAAGCATGCAGGAACAGGGAAAAATGACTGTCATTAAAATGACTTGTATGCCATGACTCAGAGACCCTAGGCACTGCTACAAGAGCCGACTTAAAGACAACAGAGTAGGCAGGAAGAGGTAACCAACCTTGTTCTCCTCTGCCTCATCTTTATCTGGCAGCTGATAATTAAAATAGTTTTCTCTAACACCAAGGTAAGGCAAGGCAAGGCAAGAGACTGTTTCCCAAGCAGATGCCAAGGCAGCTCCCAGACCAGATGGCGTTGCGCTGGCATGAGCTCTCTGTCCACACCCTGCAGCTACACTCGTGGAGCATCTTCTCTCGTAGCTACTGGGCAGTAAACACAAGCCTCATTTGGCCTCCGAACCGGGAAGCTGGGCTGATAGCACATGCCATCTGCTGAAAGCGCCTACCATGAGTCACCAATGGCACTTGGAGCGAGTCGCCTGTGTGCACGATCCTGTCACGTATACATGTGTCTGTGTTTTTTAAGAGTGCTGCCAACAGTCTTTAAACATGGGCATTTTGTGGAGAAGCCTTAGAAGGGGTGATGCTTTATCCTAATTTTTGAATCCATATTTCTGATTTCAGAATCTGGAATAGCATTATAACCTAATGGCACTACCAACATGTTGGCTCTGAGCTGTATGAGTACATGTGATAGCTGTCCTCCTACAAAGAGAGGGCACCGTTCACGTTTTCAAAGCAGTTTGCTTTCAGTAGCTAAGTCCAGAGACCTATTCTGCAAAGAGGTGTTGCCAGGGTCCCTGGAGTTGTAATTGAGCTGTGTAAGGGCTGAGCCCAGGGCTCTGCTGCAGGACAACACAGCGCTGCCAGCCGGGCCCCCGCCTTTGCTGAAGCAATGTCAATTAAAAGAGATTTTCTCTTGATGCAGTTACACAGATCAAAGTGCCATTTTGACTTTTCTATTTACAAATAGAAACCCATCTGTAACAAGTCATTTTCTGCCATAGGAGTCAGCGAGAAGGTGTGCGTTTTCTTCTCCTCTTGCTCTTTCTCATGCAGTCTTAGTTATCACTGGGTCAAAACTTGTGCAAGCATCAATAATTTGTAAATAGATCTAAGTGATTACTAAGGAAGCAGTTTTAAAACTAGTGACCCCACAATGGGTGGCTCTTTGAAAAGCTAGTCGTTATCTGGCACTTCACAGAACGGTGGCGTGGTCATTAGCCTTTGGGAGCTTTCTGCTTCAAGGAAAGAGGGAACTGTATTACTAGGATCTGAACTAGACCAGCAATCTCCTTTCCTTTGGATTAATGAGTGTTAAAATAGGAATATGTAGCTGCTGGAAGAAGGAAGTTATTAATTTTAGGGTCAGTGCCTGAGTGTAGCATGAGTTTTAATGGCCAGCACCTCTCCTAATTGCAGAAAACTGCTTACTTGAAGATCTGATGTCGGGTGTTATTTGAAAGCAGATGAATGTGCATCCTTAATTTTCCTCCCCCGGGAAGGTCATAGTGTCTCTGAGGTGAATAACAAACACTGTCAGTGTATGGTCAGCAGATGCTTTCTTCACTGAGACTGCAGAGAAGCGTGAACCGCCGCCATCACTGACTGTCGTGACTGTTCTTTTGCTTTGCTTATTTCCCCCCTTCATTGTGAATATCAGTTTATGTGGGTTTTGTCTCTTTTGTGTTTACTCAGCAGCTGGTGCCTCTCTGGGCAGGGGCAAACTATCTTAAAGGATAGAAATGGGGACAGATTTTACTTGCATTGCTAACATTTCTGCCTTCTCATTTTTTAGTATCTTTGCCACACTACCTACCCAGACAGGCTGCAGGGAAACTCGGACTGACATGGGCGAAAAGGGTTGCATGCTGGTTGGTGAGGAGCTGTGGCAGTTCACAGGGCAAGATACCCCTAATTCAGGGTTTTGCTATGATTATCTGACTTAAGCGTCAAGCTAAAGATTAAGTCATAAACTGACCACTATCATAAACATCTTTATGTTCTGTATTGCTCTTGGAAGTTACCGGTAAGACTGAGAGGTTTCATGAAGGAAGGAGGACTTACTGAACCGAGGAAATGGACAACCATGTGCCATGGGCGTTGGCAGAAAATTTGCCTTGCGTCGTGCTAACCACAGCATGAACAGTGGCTGTGCGCCTTGTGGAGGCAAAAATGTTGAACTTTTCTCTGTTGTAGCATTAGACTGTCTTTGGATATGGCGTGACTGTGTGCGTGTGTTGCAGGCCTGTGTCACAGGCATTGTCACTGGGCTGACCTTGTCTCATGGGAGATGATATTTAGCCTAATTTTCTCCTGGACTCTACACTGGCCAGGTTCAGTTTTAGAGAAGAAAAGGGTAAATGTGCTGCTCACACTAATGGCTGGCATATGTTAGAAGAACAGTCTTATTTCCTCTTCATCTTAACACTAAACCATTCCCCAGTAGCTGACAAAGGCCAGTGTGGAGGTTTGATTTGCTGAGATGGGCAATTATTGCCTGCTTTTGAGAGAGCAGAGACGGGCTGCAGTAGCTACAGGAAGCCAGTAACTCTTCACAAAACACCCTTTATGCTCTGGACTGAACTGTTGTTGGTAATGGTGCTAATTTCAGCTCTTGGGGGGAAGTCTGAATTTTCATATGGGATCAGAATATTTTTAGGAAAAAATGAAGATTTTTTTCAGCTCCTGTCTCACTCCTACAGATACCAGTAGAGGAGAGAGACAACCCCAGTCCTTCAGTGAGTGTTTCCAAGAGCAGAGTAAAAAAAGATAGATGTGATGATTACATTTAGTGTTTTGGCGGTCTTAGATCTCCCATATACTGCGATTCTTCCTGTAGTAGAGTCCCTTCAGTTGTCCTGACTCTCAGTACAGAACCAGTCCCAGACTTTGTAGCTTTAAGTGCTTCTCTCTTCACAGGTTTTGTGAACTGTTGAAAACGAGTCTCCCAAAAGTACAATATACAATTTGCACCCTCCCCACCATGTGCCAGATGTTACCGGCATGTTTTATCAGCTTGAGGCACTGTTAAGAAGTGCTAAGCAATCTTACCAGAGCCATCCAGTGCTAGTGCCACCTGGTTTCACTGCATCGCCTCTTATATCCTTGCTGAGATTATAGCAATCCTCAGAACTTCATTTAGGAGTATCCTGACAGCAGGATTTCTTGCACTGAAGAGTTCTCTTCAAAAAAACCCAGCACACCACTAGTGCATCAAGTACTTGAAAAAAGCTATTTTAATTTAAACCCCTTAAATTTTATTAACTGGTTTGAGGTGACTTACATTATGTTGATAGGAACATAAGTCCATGTGTAAAAAATATCCCCCAGATGTTAGTATATAGAAATAAATGCTTTGTAGTGGTAAGAATCAATCCCCGAGACTGAGAAGATAAGAGTTATATTTCTGTCTCCACCAGAATTACCGTGAACTTCAGTAGATCAATGAGTTGAATTGATTTGATTAAATAGAATAGAATTTGTATGTCTGAGTTGTGTTTTTCCTAGGCAAGAATTTAGAGCTGTTTTTCTTATATTTTTCTTTTCTAGATCTGTATGCATAAAAATTTGTTCATGGTTTTATTATAGAATAAATTAATTTGGAGGTACCTATCATGGGGCATTTATTTGATTCTCATTAAGAAGATCAAAACACACTTTTGAGCCACAGACTTGGATTCTTAGTATGAAAAAGTGTTCCTCCTGGTTACAAAGACATGGTTTTGCAAACTAATGGAGCCTGAGATTCTACTTCTGGTACATATTAACTATATTTTCTGAGAACAAACCAAATTTGTCTAATTACTCCAAATTCCTTCCACAGGTAGAACTCTGTACAGCTCCCTACTAATAGTCTTTTCACTATTATTCCCATACTTATGTGCTTACTCCAGTTATATCTTTTACAGGAATAGTACTGCAAGAGTTCTTTTATTTTATTACTCATAAGTTTTTAGCTCATCCATATAGTTTGATTGTTAGTTTTGTTATTAGCTTACTGGAGTCTCTTTTTGTTTGCTTTTTATTCATGTATTCCAGAAAGACCTGAAAGCCTTAAGCAGTACTGTGATCCCCTAGTAGGGGACATCCTACAGACTGAAAGAAAGAAAATTTGAAATGAAGAGAGCTGACAGTAACTAAGGTATAGGAAGTAAGTAGGTGTAAAAAAGGAGAATAAAATAGAGAAAATGAGCCAAGGTTTCAGGAAAAACAAAGTAAGATGTAGTCTGATAAACTCCCAAGTAACTTAGAATGTTGGTGGCTAAAATGCATGTGAGTGCAAAGCAGAAACTCAAACCATGTCCTTTTCAGTTGTACTCTGAGTCCCAAACGCTTGATGGTCCTGAGAAATGCTGGTCCAAGGGTGATGGGTCGTACATCTTCCACCAGACACCCTGCTGCAGCCTGATATGGTGGGTCAGCCCCGGCGCTTCTCACAGACACGAGCCAGATAAACATCAGCACAGCCTGTCAAACAGTACCTGTGTGGCACCAGTAATGTTTTCCTGCAGACATCTTAGTAGAGAGGTGCTCATGGTGGTAGCATGACGGTCACTCTGCAGGTCGGTTTGGTGAAGGTGTTCTGTATCTGTACCAGATACACAGAGAAAAAGATGCCAAGGTGGATGCAGTGGAGGTGGCTGCTGTCACTGCAGCAAGTGGAAGGAAGAAGTGGTATGTAGAAGAGAGGAAATAACGAGATTGAAAGAAATTGGAAAAAAAAAAAGTGTAACACTTTTAATGGAAGATATGCCACAGGAATTCTCCTCGCAGAGTGAAGCAACAAGCCTGCCCCAAATAGTGTCAGATTCATAGTCTGTTGGATCAGGTGTTGCATTTCTCTGTAGTGCTGCTGTTGCTGGTCACGGCAGCTGCAAGCTGCCCCCAGGTGTGCTGCACTGAGTGCTTTGGGGTCCAACAGCAGCATGGCATGCAGGAATGCTCCAGAGAAGATTCTGAGGAGGAACTAATGGTTTCCAGTGACCAGGTTGAGATCGGGTCTCTTTCCCTGTGAGCAGCCACATTCTGACAAATAGGTTCCTATACCCTCTTAAGGAGAGCACCTCAAAACAGAGGCACCCATACTTCATAGCTGCTTTCAAAAATAGTTTGCACGCCTTGTAGAAAACACAACAGGATTTCCTGTTCAAAACACGAAACTGCCAGGATATTCTGTGTGTTTTCTTGCCTTTTGCCTGATCTTGATTAATTTTTTTTTTCATGTTTGAAAAATAAAATCCAGGAGCATTTAATGTTAAATGTCTAAAATGACTGTGCTATGCATCACGCAAGTGACTGCTGGCTTCTGAAAAAGTGGTAATTTAATGCCTTTCCCTCCCTGCAGTAAATGGACATAGATATTCACATGGCTGGGTACATTAGGCTAGGTGGATTATTCATGCATTTGCTGCTAGGGAATAGAAATAGTAAAGTGTTGCTATTTAAAAAAAAAAAAAAAAAAAAAGGCACTGAAAATCATCTTCATAGTCTTTTAACCAACAACAGTGCAGTAATATGACATAGCTGAATTTGGCAAGGCACTAATAGGTAAGTTCCTCTGCATCGCAGAGTGGCAGTGAGAATTTAAGGATGTTTGAATTGTTTTTCTAATTTTGCATACAAATATTGACATTGTGCAATACTGAATACATTCAGTGCATGTGCAGTAGGGATTATTTCACTATAGGTGTGACTTCTGTAAAACTAAGGGGGGGAATTTTGAGTAAGGTCTGCTGGATTTGATTTGAAAGGTGTATATTTTATTTGCAGAAGAGAAGAGACAAATATTAATTTTCATTGTATTCCTTTACTGCTTGGTTATACTTAAAGTTTCCATTAGTTTTAGAGGACTAGTGAGCACTTCTGATCTCTTCTCTTTTTTAATCAAGTATTATTATTATTTGGTAAGCATACCTTTCTCCTCAGAAGTAGGAAATTGCCTTACCCTCAGAGCAGAGTTCATCTCGTCCAATGTAGCCATGTGCAGACTGGGTGTTGAGCCTAAACCCCCTATTTCCAACTCTTTTCCTAGTCAATGAAGAAAGACGAGCACTTCTGGAGTCATTTGTCTCTGAAATCTGTCTCAGGATGACAGGGATTTCGCACTGAAAATATCTCCATTCCGTGTAGAGAGTCGAAATGATGATGTTTGTCTAGGTACCAAACCATGGCTAAAAGGAGATGGGATGAACATCCTTGTGAGTGATAGTCAATTCTTGGTGCCATGTCAGTGGGTTGGCAATGTATTTATGAAAAAGCAGTGTTTGACAGGAAGGAGTGTGATACTGTGGTATGTGCTGTGGATTTACAGTCTCAATTTCCAATTTCAGGGAGGAGAACATTGCTATTATCAGGGAGAAATTCGAGGAAATCCTGTGTCATTTGTTGCGTTGTCAACATGTCATGGATTACAGTAAGTCTGCTGTTTTGTTTTTACTGGCCTTTGCTTTAGTTTGTCACCAATATTAAGTACTCAACAATCTTTAGAAAAAATGAGTTTAATTTGAACCTTGCAAAAGCATTGTTTGTTTCTTTCCAGAATTCACTGACAAAACATGCAAGTTTCTTTTCTTTTTTTTTTTTTTTAAACTGGGGACATATGATATGGCCAGGTATTGTTTTAAGATAATTTATTATAGACATAGAAAAATATCTGAAAACATCCTATTCTACAAGAATAAAAAACACTGCCAGTATTGACATGAACCATTTGGAAACTGTGTTCTTTCCTTGTTGCTACAATGGTATCTTTTATCTTTCTTTTCTAGTCTCTTTACAGAGGAAAGTGTCGGTTTAGAGTTTCTCTTGTCCTATCCATTTTCTTCACAGAATTGCTGGCCTTAAGCTGTGTGCATGGGATAATACCTTTGTTATAGTAAAATCTTGGAAAATCTGGAAGAAAGGATATAAAATTGCAATAAAATTTTTTTTTAAAGTACATTAGTGATAATATAATTAAAGCATCTGTCATCTGAAGGTTACATGGAGCTGTGTGTTGATTGTACAGCTTTTGGACCTGTCTACTTTTGGTACTATTGAAAGATGCAAGTCAGGTTTTCAGAGCAACCAAGTAACTTCAGTGTCTGTTGAATCTGGGAATTACGGGATCTCAGTGCTTTTGCTATTGACATCAGCTTGAAAAGTCATAGCAGCGAGTGAGCCTGTGTGGAGATTTACCTGAGCTTTGCCTTTTTCTGAGGAAGCAGGGCTTAGCTGATAGAAATCTTCAGCTTATTGTCTATCTCCGACTATTCCGTAGTTTTGGTATCAGCCATATAAGTACACATATTTAAGTAGTATCTTTCTGTTATATTTGTATATTCTTTGTTAGGAGTGGGGAGAATGCATGCAGATTTGTCATCCTTGCACTTGTCTGATTTACAGCTGTGTTTATCTCTTTTATGATCAAGGTTGAGCAGCTCAAGAAACCTGAGCCCAGTTTCAGTATGGACAGTGAGCCTAAAAATAGTAGCACCCTAATGCATCCTGAGCCACTGCGTGGCTTCCATTAGCAGTGATCCATTAGGTCTTGGCCCCTGCTAACTCCTAGGAGAAAAAGCAGGAAGGAAGGAGAGCCTGCATACGTCCTTTCCTGCCCTCCTTTTGTGGGTTTGTTCGTAAGACTGACCCTTCTGCTGCTCTGTATTCTTAAATTGCCTGATATTCAAATTGGTCCCTTCTAACATGGTTATGTGATGAAAGATGCATTTTTCTCCCTGTATAATTCAGCTCTCGCTTGAGAAGTATCTTTTTTTTTTCTTTTTCTGACACAATGAAGTTTCAGCAGAGTTATCCTTCACACAAGATGCAATATGAAGCTTACTATAGCAGGCTGGTAATTCCAGCATCCAGTATGAGAAAGTAATGTTTTTCTGAGCTGTATTAAACTCACATTATCTGACACTGCATCTCCATCACTACAACTAGCTCCTCCACAGTCGATTTTAAATGCTAAGTAATTACTAGAAACTCTCACCGGCAATCAGAGCTCCTTAGCTCCAATCACTGTTTGGAGCGTCTCGCTGGAATACGGGAAGCTGGGGAGAGTTATCTTCTAATAAGGTCTGCAGGGCAAGAGCTTAGCTTTCATGAATTTTTGGAAGTGCATAAGACAGAACAGATGCCTTTGATGATAGAATAACAAGCTTCATATTCCCAAAGTTCATGCTAATCTCCTCTCTTACTTGTTAGTACTCCTAGATCTTGGCCAGTAAGAGCAGAATTTTTCATACATGTGCGAAAATGTTGTGTTTTTTTAATCATAAATTATGAGTTCTTCTGTTGGTAATTTCTATGTTGTGGTCGTCCTTTTATTAGTTAAATTAATTGGATGACTGGCTGACAGAATACTTAAAATTTCGAATTTCTTCTCTTCTTAAGTACTTTGCTAATGAAAAATGCTGTAACCTTAACTCCGAGTGAGCCATTTTGTTTGGATTTTTTTTTTATTTTCTGTGGAATATGCAGTAACCACAGTTTCCTATCAGTTAACACAAAAAACTTTGAATGCAAAACACGTTGGTTGCTGGGATATAAATAAGCTATAGTCAGGCATGACTTTCAGTCCTGTGTTTCACGGCGAGTTGCACAGACACCAGGTTGGTCTATGATTTTGCTGCCCACTGGTGGTGAATGTAAAAACTGCTGTTATTACTGCAAATTAGACTTTCATGACTACGAATTTGTTTGGCGGGAGAATATGCGTAATTAAAATACAGGTTTTTGAAGTGGTCCGTGTTTTGCTGTTGCTTTCTCTCTAACACATCTGTGAGTGTGTGATTTGTTCACAGAGCACTGGAAGTCGGTTGGAAAAGAGCCATGAATGCTTTGGGCAAGTCAGATCTGTAGGTCAGCCATGACTATTATTCAAGTCACTGTTGAGTGACTTGATCAGACTTCAGTGCTGCTGGGTGCAACAGTCGCACGAGGAGCCATTTGCTGATAGCGCTTCCTCTTGCAGACTGTGCTTAAGTAAAATTGCAATTAGAGGGAAGGAAGTTTTTCCTGATTATGAGCTGCAGGATGTTCCCAAATCTCATCTTATTCCCAGGCAAAGAAGCTTCAGCAGGTGCTAGAATATTTATCTTAAGCTGTGTAGACAGTATTTATTTCTAAAGAATAAACACAGGTAATTTGAAAGGTGAAACAGCTTTAAATTGTACATATACTCAAGATCACCCTTGATGTATGTTACACAGTCAGTAACCCAAGCAACTTCTGTGAATGCTATGTGGTTAACCCTGTAAATGAAAGATATTAAGAGAAGTATGCTTATCAATAGCTGTAATGATTTACAAGGTTAATATATGCTTATATTTCTTAATAGTCAGGGAAAGAATGACAGTATTTTACTGACTGCATCTGGTGCTGTGCAGAACCAAAATCAATTTTGCTGATTAAAAAAAAAAAAAAGCTGCATAAGAAAAAAGAAAAGTATCTGGTTTTGTTGTTTATAATTCCGGTGGGGTTTTTTTGATGCCTAAAAGTTTGCTAAAGAGTAATCTAAATAAATAAATAATTATGCTTTCATGCTGCTGTTGTGTACTATGTGCCAAGTTTGAACTTACAGCTCATATTTATGGCCAAGCTTAAGGCCCTTAGTAGTGGCACTTTGAAAGGGACATGCTGTTACAGCCTAATCCAACCATGCGTGTATGCCACTGCAATAAAGGCAGAATTATTAAAAAAATGCTGATTTGGTTGAAGATCAGAATGGTAGTGATATAAGAAATGCCCTTTGCTTTTATGCTTTTACAAAGTGGTGTCTGTATCAACACTTTCTTTTAAGGTGCAATCCAGCCACACTTGTGCATCCTGCATTATGTTAAAGACTAAACCTCAGTACACTCTTTACCTAAGTAAACTTAAGGTAGCTCTTAATGGAAGACATCCTTGCAGGAATGGACCTCACCTTTGCTGTACATCGGAGTGGTAATGCAAAAGCATCTGGTGTTACTGTCACAGACTATCTTCATCCACTTAAAGAGCCTTAACAGTTCAGTTTGTTCTTCATTTAGAGTTGAACTGAGTGTTGGAATTTAGTATGGAAAATTGGTGATTGTGTGTGGGCAAGCAAAGTGACAGATTTTCTGAGATACATAGCAGTGTGCTTATCATGAATGACCTTCAAATTTCTGTGGTTGAGAAGATTTTATGCCATTAAGAAAGAGACCATGAGTACTTTGCTAGAACCATGGGTATGGCGGAAGGCTTGGTCCTCTGTATCTCTTTTTACCACAACCCATTGGAAGCCTGTCTGATGGGGTTTCCTATCTCCTTATGATGAACATCATATAATGTCCATATTCATATGATAATGCATATAGCCATTAATGTTTCCTAGAAATACAAACTTAATCTAACTCAATTTAAAAAGAAAAGACCATCTGTCATAATTATTATCGCTGAAATGCCGAAAATAGCCCTCTATGCCCAAAAGAGCCCATTATGCCCTTTGTACTTGGTACTACATGAAATTACTCAGGAAAGAGTTAATCAAAACCATTAAAACCTAAGGATCAATTCAATGATATTTTTATTTGGGGGAAAGCTGTGCACGTGTTCCAAATACGCATGGTCCTAAAGAGACAGGTCCTTTATTTATCTGTTGCAGGTAGATCTCTCTTGCATGAGAGTGGGGGCTCTGAACTGGATTTTCGGTTGGCTAAATTAGCCAATTTTTGTGGTGTATATATGTGTTGTAGAGAAGCTTTGGGGAAGAAAGAGGAGTCTATATCACCATGGGAGAGAATATGTTTCTTTCTGAAGCGAAGAAACAAAAGATTGACTCAGAATTACATTCAGTTCTGAAACCATTTTTAACTGCTTCCTTTTCTAAATATTTAAATTTTTAAAATATATGAACTTCTTAAACTTACTTTCATGTTGCACTAGTATTTGTTTATTAAAACAGTATTTACATTTCCTGCTCTTGACAGTGGGATGTTCTATGATGGAAATCATACTTACCTTATTGAGCCAGATGAAAACTACACTTCAGATGTAAGTAGAACTTATAGTAGTCCTGTTGTGTTGTTTGTTGAATACAGACATTCATGGGTACAGGGTAGGCGTAAGGCTCTGGGACCAAAGGGTCATCCCCTCATTCCCAACTCATCTACCTCATATGTGAGTCCCCATCATCACAGACAAAAGTAGACCTCCATGTGTGTACTCTGTAACACTTGGATGTAGAGCAGTGCAGCACCAGAGGGTGTTGAGGGTCCCTTGGAGCCATCAGGAGAAGACTACGAGTGCCCTGTCCCCTTCTCTGGCACTTTCTGCTCTGGATTTGTTACATCCCTCTCCTCCTGGTTCGGTCTCAACTCCAGGTCAGCAGCTCCTGTGACTCTCATTGATGTTCCCTGGGCAGCTCTCTTAAGCCTAACTCTAAGCATGCTCAGCCACTCTGTTTGATGTACTCAGATATTTCAAATAAAAGATGATTAACTGTGGCATTAGCGATCACATCACAGTTGGGAAAAGGAGAAGAGTGTAGAGTAATGGTGCCTTGGAACTCGTCTGTTCACTACTGTAGGTGTTGGATAACAAGGGCCTTTTGAACTGTCTATTTAATGCTCATGAGGTGGATTAGTTTATCCAGGTTTAATACATGCAATTATTTACTGTTTCAGGATGACTTCCATTTCCACTCTGTTTACAAATCCAAGTTGTTTGAGTTTCCTTTGGATGACCTGCCATCTGGTATGATTTTTTAATATTCATGACTTATTGACTTGTTTTAGTCTAGGGCCAAATTTTGTAATCATATTTGATAGATAATCTTCTGATAGTATATTGTTTATTTGTATATCTCTTCTTTTTCCCAATTAAATAAAAAAGCACTGGAAAAAAAAAAGCATCTGAAACACTGAAAACACTGGAAAAGAACCTGAAGCGCTGAAAAAACCCTGAATCCAATGAATCAAACCTCTCCTAGACCTTCATGTTGTGATGTATGTTTCTCTTAACAAGTCATGCAGTCTATAGACTGCATTATATGCTAGTAGTTGTAGAAAGGAAAGGACTGAGGTAGCCTAAAGATGATGAAAATAAACCCCACATTGCCAGTAGTTGATAACTCTTCATGGATTTTTCCTGTTTTGAGATACAGGGTGAGTACCATGGTATGAGCATAAGCCTGGGAGACAAGAACTTGCCAAATACCGTTCCTGTTCAGTGACTCTCTCATCTCTAGTCCGTTTAGCATCTTTCACAGTACTGGCTGTAGTGTGGGTCATGTATTTCGGTACAAATGAATTTGGAGGCAGAAGTGGTTTCAAGTGCTTGTAGTGATGAATCCTCACAAACAGTTTATATTGTGTGTGGAGGGAGAGGAGGTTTTTAAAAAAATGAGTTTTCATCTGAGAAGTTGGCTTGTTAATTGAAGCTAAAATTGCAGTATCTATGGCATATCCCCATTCTGTCAAGGATTTGCCAGTTTTACAAACATGTTTTCCTACTCTATAAAATATATCCTAGATAAATAAAAGTGTCATTCATAGACACTGTCATTTTGGTAGAAACCACTTCTAGACTAATTTCTTCAGGAGAGTTACAGATGTCCAGTCATCTTGTTATAAACTATTGTCCTATGGTAACAGTTGGGTCTGGGATCTTACGGTGCTGGGTAGGGCACATAGATGGGTCCTTCCCTGGAGCACAGTGTGTGCAGGTTTGCTAGTTGTTAAGCAAAGTAGAATCATTCAGAGAGCTAATGAGAAAAAACAAGGGAAATTGCTACAGTTGGGTCACCTTGATTTCAGTTCTGAAGAAGGAATCTTTCTGAGTCTAAACAAAACAGTATCCCAGCTTGGTGCCTCATGTCCTCTGATGATGATTGCCCAGGCAAGGTGGAGGGCAGCACAAAAAGCTCATGCAGTGCAAGGCGTCAACATCTGTATCGTGAAGATTCCTATGTACATGCTCCTTAGACACGTATCATGGTTACTTCTGTACTTGTGTGGATGGTAGTGTAATGAGAACAATTTATTGAACATAAGGCCAAATAATAAAGTGCATCTTTTATCACACTTTCTTGAGGATATGTGATTTGAAAGGTTGGAAATAATGCAACCACTACTGAGTTTAAAATAAATCTTCTGTCTCAGGTTGTTAAAGTAGGAGACTGCTAGAGCTGGTACTTAGTAGATACCTATCAGCTGACTTAGAAGATTTCCTAATAGTGAAATTTTATGTTTTCAAGATTTCAGAATAAAATTATTTTCTGCTTTTAAAATTATGAAAAGGAATTCGTTGCAAGTATAATCCACCAGTTTCACCACCACCAAAGCTTCTTGGTTTTCAAAAAAACTCTCAAAATAGGGGTTCAGTTTTTTTTCACAGAAATCCAGATACGCTTGTACAGTTTCGATTTTACTGCAGATAACAAGTAAGTAGTTGCTGGCTTTGCTGTACAAAGCCTGGCGTCTGACATAATGGAAGATGTTGCCATTATATTAAATTAGAATCACAAAATTGTAGAAAAGGTTGAAAAGGAGATTTAATTGTGGAGTGCTAATGGTCTTAATTATACAAATATTTGTTATGTCGATAAGAGGTATAAGGTGCTAATCTTCTATCGCTTTATGTTTAGGATCCTATATATGGAGAAATAAACTTTAACTCACAGTCTGCTCTCCCACACGGCCACACTTGTTTTTGTAAAACTGTTTGGAAGGGTGTTTCTGAGGTTTGTAGTAAAAGTTTTGGTAGATATGATAGTTCATATCCTCATTAGGAATCCGACCATTTTTCTTTGTGGATTATTCAGTTTATCTCTGTTTTTAAGTCATCCTCCATGCATAGCCACAGCTCCAGAGGATGAGAGGAGTCCACACCACCTTCTGCTTCCCCACCCTTCTCCCTGTGCCCACAGGAGCTCTATCGTTCATCCCCCAACCTGCTGCACCCCCTGCCCCATCTTCTCCTTCGCTCCTCGCACATGCTGCCCCACCAGTGTCTCTGCTTGGCACTGCCTCTTCCCTCCCATTCTGGAGAGTGCTGACTGTTGTCTTGACTTTTTTTTGTTTTCTTTAAACAATATTTGCAATTAATTGCTAATAGTATTGTTGTGATTGATTTTTTTTTTTTTTTAGGTCCTACAGCAGAATCATTATTACTATTGTCATCAGTAGCAACCACTGTGCTAGGTTATGTCATCAGTATTTCTTATATTCCTTATTACTCTCATCATTTATCAATTTGCCCAGCCTAAGGAGATCTTCCTTCATGTCAAGATTTTCTTCTTATCTTTAAAAGAGTCTGTGTGTAAGCTAAGATTTCCACTCAAAACTGCGTTAGGAACAGACTAGATGCATCATCAGCTTCAATATTGATGTTAGAAAGGAAAAAAAATCAACTAACGGGAACTACTCGATATCAGTGATAGTAAAAGCACGCACTATTATACCACAGTTCGAAAGCAATGTACTTTCTACATTCTTTTGTTCCTTGGGTCTTTAAAAAAAAAAAAAAGCAAGCTATTGCAGAAAAGAATTAATTGTACTGTACTTTGCAATGGTCTGAGGAGGTAATGAGGACTTTAAATAAGGAAAGCTTGGATGGATGACTTGGCATGCTTAGAGTATTTGACTTCATAATTTAGTAGACTGTTTTTTTTCTCACAGTCTGTATGGAGACATATAGTACCCTGGCATGGTCTTAGACAACACTATGTTATTGAAGGTATTGTTTTTCAAATAATGCATAACAGATGTCCTTTTCTTTCAATGTCACTTGAAAGACGTGTAGATGTGGCACTTAGGGACATGGTTTAGTGGGACTTGGCAGTGTTAGGTTTATGGTTCGACTTGATGACCTTAAAGGTCTTTCCCAACCTAAATGATTCTATGAGTCCTCATTACACTTTTTCAAGGTAATATGTTCCCATCAAAATTTCCACTAGGCTTTCTCAGCTGTCTACATTTCCTGTGATTTTGCTGGTCATGTTCTTTTGCCTGAGGGTCCCTGGCTGGAAATGCACCCTGTGTGAATTCATCAGCTTGTGAATTATAGCGCAGCGTTAATGTGTGTTAACGTGTTAATGTTAATGGCTGCATCATTCCCCTCTGGAGGTGACTGACTTCCGATGGTGGGTAAAATGATCACATTTGCTGGTAAAGTGAGAATCTGAGACCCTATATACATATTGTAAATTATTATTTTACAAGAAATTCTTCACTATGAGAATGGTGAGGCACTGGAACAGGTTGCCCAGAGAAGTTGTGGATGCCCCATCCCTGGAAGTGTTCAAGGCCAGGTTGGGTGGGGCTTTGAGCAAGCTGGTCTAGTGGAAGGTGTCCCTGCCCATGGCAGGGGGGTTGGAGCTAGATGATCTTTAAGGTCCCTTCCAACCCAAACCATTCTATGATTCTGTGATTCTATGATCTTATTGGTTGAAAAGTTGTATTTTTGCCGGTTTCGTTAACCATGATATAAAACCTAAAATGACAGGTTGAGAGCCAATTGTGTGGCACTAGAACACAGACTAAATTAATCAACGTGTAAAGCATAATCAAAAACAAATGCGTAAAAAAAACCATCAAAGATTTAGTTTCTCATCATTGCAAGCTCTAGAGACTGCAGGTCTTTTAGCAATAAATAGGGACCCCTGGATGTGATTGAATTTATTTTAGGTCCTTTTTGTAAAGAAAATTCTCAAGTGCACTGGGGTAACCATGAAAACATTTTTAAGCAAAGGGCCTATGATTGTCCAGGCCCCTCCATAAAAAGATATCTGCAAGCTTTACATACCAAAATGACAGTATAATCCCCAAGATTTACCCAAGACAATACCAGTTAGTCATGCTTTGCTTTCCTGGTTTGTCTTACTGGTAACTAGCCACTCCTAGTTAAGATTAGCACTTATGCCTGGTAATGTTTTGTTAGATGGGCAATTCAGCTTCGTGTTTTACGGCTTTGCTGATATGGCAGCCCTGTCAAATTCCTGTCAGCATTGTTTTTAATCCTATTGTTTGAACCTCATGTAGAAATTGCACAGTTAATGTACAGCAGGTGGGAGGTGGAGCTGTGAGAAACTTTCCTGTCTCACCAGTGAAACTGAACTGTTCAGAATTTTGTAACACAACCAAAAGTTGTGTACAAAGGTATGTGAACTGGAAGTCCCTTAATTTACACAGCTCCTATAGTACTGTCTACTTCTCTGTAGGATTGATAAAATCATTCTGGAATACCGAAAGCAGTTTTCAATCCCTGGAGTCTGAAAGGATGTCCAAAGCTGGAGAAAGTACAAAGGAGGGGACAAAGAAAAAAGACATATTACAAAATAAGCAACTGCAAACATTTAATTTACGTGTCTCAAAAAAAGATCTTCTTGGGGTTGTGTGGATAGTAAGCATGTTTATACAAGATAAGGAAAGAGATTTCTGTTGTATAGAGAAAAGTGAGGCAGGGACTATGAATCTAAAATTAAAGATGCAAGAATACTTCTTGGACATTTAAAAGGGTGAGAGCAATATTGTCTTCTGCTTAGTTTATAATGTGTCCCTTTCTGTGAGCAGCTAGTAATAGATTTGGTGAAAGGGATTTGGCAAAAGAATAAACTACTTGGTGCTTATGATTAGAGGTTTAAGAAATTAAAGACACTGTGGGATTAGCAGGGAGGACTACTGTATTGATAGTGAGCATTGCCAAAATCTCATAAGGTTTCTCCAAACTCTAACACATTTTACTTTATGAATATAATCGTCTTAAAGCATTAATTCTGCCTTCCGTGCTCTTCTTATTAATTTAGGTAGCTATTGCGAGAGCTCTGTGAATGTCTGCTGAATTCCCAAAAATGTGATTCGCTCCATGGAAGTACTGTGCTAATAATATTACATGCCCCGTGTTGGTGAAGTTTGTCGTGGAACGTCTGCTGTGCTTTCTGAAGTGTGACACCCACAGATCATCTGTTTCAGCAGACCCAGATTATCACTAGTAGAGTTTTTAGTAAGAACCCTGTTACTGGGAAGCATCTGTAACGTTGCCTCCTTTCTAGCTGGGAACTTGAAAAAGGGAGTTGTTACTGCATCTGATGTGTGGAAGAATGCCATGCTACTGTCATGTGGCATCAGGGTCACTAGTTGTTGGGCTATATTCTTGTAAACATGCAATGTATTTGCCTGTGTTTTCTGCTTAGAGTTCTGGCAAATGAATACTACATCGCAGAAGTTTGTTGTAAAGCCAAGACACAAAAGAAGTAGAAGACAGGTATGTGCCAATATGCTTGTTTATAAGTAATATGCCGTCAAGTTTGTTTTGTGTCTGCTGAATTAATTTGTCCAGATGGAGTGCTGCTGCTGCTGATGATTTGGCATGAGGTCTCTGTATCAATACAGCTATTACAAAAAGAGGTATCTAATGTTGACAAAACATTGTTGGGTTCTCTTGGACATTGTCTCCCTAAAGAGTTATAGAATTGTTAAACACTGCTCAATTGCAAATGAAAAATAGCTAAAATATTCTGTCTCATTTTGAGTATAGAGTTTTATCAGAAACTCCCAATTAATGAAACATTTACAAATATTTTTTATGTTGCAATGGTGACAAGTAGCTACTTTATCTCACTTGACTTTGATTTAATATAAATATTCTAAACTGAGAGTTCACTCCCTGTTTATTGAAGTGGGGGAGCCACTAAGTGCAGATGTTTGTCTGTACCCTGGAAAGATAGCAGCAATTCTTTGCCTTTTAGGAATGGAGCTCAAATAATGGTACAGGTCAAAACAGAGCCAGGTCAGGGGGGCTGAACAGTGCAGACAGAAATGAAATACTGAGAGCAGTGGGAGGGGAAGACGACTTAACATCTCTAACTAATGCAAGCCTCTGAGAGGCAAAAGAGAAGTGAGAAAGACATTGGAGAAATTCCAGAAGTCATTCTTGAGGGTCTTACTTTATATCAGGTGGTTTGCTACCTTTCTATAAACTAGCCATTACTCTGCATTTTTAAATTGTAACGATGTAATAACTCTCCTGGAAACCCAGGAAAACAAGGACACCATGAAGAAGCACTGTCATAAATGTTTCTAAATGCAAAGTAAGCATAAAACAGAGGTAAGTACAGCATTCACTGTGTGAATTGAGCAGTGTGCAAATAAATAATACAATTGTTACAGAGATTTTTCATAAAGAATGCAGGAGGTATCCCTTTCTCTGTGGAAAAAAAAGTTTATAGCTGACACAAACCATTTTTAGAGATACAGGCCCCACTGAGGATTCTCTTTCTTTCAAAAAAACTAAACTTGGGATTAGATGGGTTGAAAGACTTGATTTCATTGTTTAAGGTCATATAAATGTCCTGGTGGAGGTGAAAGGATTTTTAAAATGATGCAACTAAGCACCAGAAGTTTCATCAATATCTGAGATCAGAATTAAGACAATAGAAAAAATGTATGCATGAGAAGTTTGGTTTCTGAAGCCATTTCGAGTTACCAGTTGCACTCTGTACTCTGTTAGACTCTCTTACAGTTGTACTCTCTCTGTAGGTTCGTCAGATTCCACGTAAAGTTGAAGAGGAAACAAAATACATTGAGTTGATGATTGTAAATGATCATCTAATGGTAAGATTGACACACTTCAATATCTTACAATTATTAACATCAAATTGTCTTAATTGGTCGATAAAGTGTAACAATAAAGAACAATATATGGCCAGAATAAATTCAGTATGCCCTTAAGAGAAGAGATTAATGTCTTATTAACCACTGATGAAGTTGCTTCTGAATTTTGGCAAGGTAATTTCACCAAGAATGGAACCAGGCCTGAGTATCAGCAAGAAGGGTCATAAGTTAAAGCTTTGTGTCATAAAGTAACTAATGTCAGTGTGACTTAAGCTGATGATTTTCTTTCTGGCTTTCTTGAGCACTTATCTTAGTTATAGCCACTCAGCAATCAATAATGCAGTTATTGCAATTGTGTAGCAGCTGTTCACAATGGGGAGATTAATAATGGCTAGATTTTTTTGATATGTCAAAATCAATATAGAGAAAAATATTTTGTTAAGCTTGTATACTTTTGCTGGGAGAACGTAAGTAGGCTCTTTAATGTAGTGTAAAGAGACATAATAAAGATTAGTGTATTGAAGAAAAACCAGGCTCATTCAAGTGGGAAAAGGCACAGATTTATGTCAGTGAAGATGATTAATAATTAATGAAAGGAATATCAAAGGAAATGGTGAATTCTCCATTGCTTGCAGTCTTCAAATCCAGACAGCGCATTTCTGGAAGATGTGGTGGTGTCAAACACAAACAATAGGATTCGATCTTGAAGTAACTGCATAAAGTTCAGAGACTGGTGGTGCCCTTCCGATTGGTGACATTAGTTGATTTTATGGTCCTTTATGGCTTTAAAATCAAAATGTATCTCTACATTTTATCTACCCTTTCTGTAACATGCAGCTTCTTTGAAACATTACCCAAATTGGCAAAAATAGACAGCAGAGTGTAAAAGGAATGTGCGACTGTCCTTGGACGGTGTACTCCTCCATCAGCTCAGTTTGGTGAGCATAGCAATACATTCTTGGATTAAAATGGACAATACTGGATTCAGAATTCCTTAAACTGATGTCATTGTGTTTGATCCTGAAGACCTGAAGCCACAACTTTCCCCTTGGGACCTTATCTGTCTGGGCCGATTCCCCCCAAGGACAATGTTTCCTAATTTTGGTTAATTATAGCTACTGCGAGAGTCAGTCCACTTAGGAGTTTATTAAGCAAATGCCAGTGAACGTCCATGGTCAAAGAAGCTGAATAATGTCCTCCTGGGAGAAGGAATGTCATATGCTCTGGGCTCCTCCCTTTCCCCATGGCCTGGGCTAGCACGCATGGGTATTTGGATTACTCTGTATGCATGCAGTAGATGCAGCACTCCAGATGCACTCAGCATGGAGCTGGCACCCTGCAGAGCTGGAGCTGTTTTCACCGTTCACCCTCCCCAGGTGCTCCCAGAGGGAGCAATGAACCTCATGCTTCTTCCTCTGGTCCACGGAGCCAGCTGTGTCCTGGCAGCGCCCCAGCAAGGGGTGCGATGCCCTCCTGTCTCCCCCCTTGGCTGTTCATCCAACCATTGCTGCCATTCAGGGAATAAAGCTTCTAAAACCCAAACATTGACATAGGCTTATAAATTAGTATACTGAAAACGTTTCTGTAGGATGCTTAGAGGAGCTGGAGGCCTAAAGTTTGAGGTTTTAGTTGCAAGTAGAGACTTAAGTAGTACAGTTATTTCCCTTTGTCCCTGTGCTTCATTTTCCATTTATTTTGTAGTTTTTTCATTTCATCCTTTCTACCATTTTTAGCTTCACAGGCCTGTCCTTCTGGTTTTTTACTAAGTGTAACTTCCTCATTTTTGATGTTTTTTTCCCCCATCCCTGCTTGAAAGCATGCCTTTCCCACCCCTTAGCTGCTGGATACTACTTCTTGCCCACTAAAAGATCCTAACTTCAAGAAAATATGGACAACTTTCACTCCAAAATCAAGCGTCATGGGGCACGAAATGGTTAAACATTTCTGAAAAACTTGGCCCTTTTGTCCTAAATTCTTCTAAGATACCTGTGACTTTCAAACCCATGGTGCTCATTTATAAGTGTTTTTTTTCTGCAAATAGGAGCACCTGGACAGCTATCTTCAGTGTCATCTTTATAGCACTGTATTACAGATTTCAGTAAAGGTGCCGTTGCAGTCTGATTGCTAAAGTGATTTGAACCAGTTACTGTGGCATTACGGAGTGTGAAATTGTACATGAAGAAATCCAGGAGACAGCTTAAGAGAGAGAACTGAAAAAAAATAGGAAGTCTGATAGATTAAAACACAGATACAGGCGCTCTTGGGGTAACACCTCTAAAGGAGTCTCAACTATGGAAGTTGTATTGCTAATTTCTGTATTGGCATTTGGAATTAACTTTAAAATTGCCAATAATAAAGATAATGAAGAGAGTAACAATATGTTCCTGTTCCTATAGCATTTTTCAGTGAAGATCTTAGAGTACTTTCCAAACAGGGATTAGTAGATCCTCATAACAGCTGTTGTAAAGGTATCAGTAACATGCATTTCTGAGCAATTTTCTAGTATTGCTTATTAACATTACCTTCAGCACAGGAGACCARACCTTGCAGAGGGGTATTACTGTTGATGTAGTTGCTTTTTACTTTGTGCTTTTTTGGAAATGGAGCTTATTTTTCTGAAATCTATGTATGTAACTTGTCTGTGTTTGTTTCGCAGTGTAAAAAGCACCGCTTGTCAGTCGGCCATACAAACAGCTATGCTAAATCGGTTGTGAACATGGCAGATTTAGTAAGTATCACTCAACTAAATGTTCTTTTACGTGTGAGATGAGTCATATGATTCTCCTGCCGATAGATGCAGGAGTTGTCAGTTCCTAATAATAACAAATGTGAAGATCACAAATTTTCATCTAGAACCACAGTCAGCCACCTATAAAGCATTTGTCTAACATAAAGCATTAGAGATTTTTTTGTGGCTTCAAACATTTAAGTATCCTGCTGGATCAATCCCATGAGTCTGAGTTTTAAAGAGCAGCTTAGATATGACAGTTTTTAACACAGGATGCCTGTGTTGACAACCTGAAACCCAAAAGACAATCTGAAATTACAATGCACAAAAATTTCTTCAGAAAAAGTGCATTTGAGTAAATGAATTAGAATAGGGACATACAGGTGGATTTGGTGGATTATATTTGTGACACTAAATTGGATGAGCTACTGGCTCTTGCACCTCACCCCAGAAAAGTATTACTAGAAAAAGAAAAATGCGGTTCCCACTCTTGAAAGTATTTGGTGTGGAGTATTAACCCCCAGGATTGAAAGGATGGCCCTTTTTTCGTCATTTAGCTAGCATGAGGTTAAACACTCCTGTAGAAGCGTATAACAGTGAAGACTGTAGTTTTGTAGATCACTGTTTGGTATGAGAGCCCTCGTGTGTCACTGGAGTGAGCTGGATGTTATAGAAGACCCATTAATTCCAAATCTTTGAACTATTTGGAATGGTTCTGTAGTAATTTTTCAAAAATCCCATCTCCCTTCTGTGCACCTCTGCCTGTGTAGGACCTGCAAGGAATCTTTGTGCAGGGTGGGAGAGCTAGTTGAAGAATTAGGCCTAAAATTTAGATTTTACTTTGTTTTCATGTTTGTTTGTTGGTTTTAAGGGAGATAAAATCACCTGGGAGAACCTAAAGTGTGCTAGAACAAGCTAATTATTTAGTTATATAAAGATGCAAGCTATTACAAAAAAAGGGTAAAACTCACCTTTATTCTATTTGACATAATATATTTGTTCATTCTGTTAATATACTAGATATATAAAGAACAACTTAACACCAGGATAGTATTGGTTGCCATGGAAACCTGGGCTACTGATAACAAGTTCACCATATCTGAAAACCCTTTGGTGACCCTACATGAGTTTATGAAATATAGGAGGGATTTTATCAGAGAGAAAAGTGACGCAGTTCACCTTTTTTCGTACGTAACCTCGTGTGATGTTTTATTACTGTTTTTTTTTCTTTCCTTGGGGGTTGCTTATCACAAGTGGCTGATGCATCTCCTTTCTGTTATGTGTGTAATCCACAAAAATTCGCAGAATAATGTTTCTGATGGGGAAGTGGGAAGAAGTTAATGCACAAACTGCCTGCCAGTGCAACTAGAGGTTTGACTCTCATTTTAGTTTTAACCTACTAAGCCTGAGCTGCATGCACATGCATCCTTGGTTATTCTGCGCAATTACCTACTCTGCAGGCGCAGCTGCCTGGAAGGTGATGCATGGTTCCACCTCGGAGGTTGCCTTCTTTGGCGGTAGAGCACGGACAGCCCTGCTGTATTATTTAAAAGCAGAACATTTGTTTTGAAACCAATGAAGTTTCCTACTTAAAAAGCACTATGGCCTGCTTTACTTTGTTGAATGACCTGCATGCTGCAGGTCATGCTGTGCCTTCAGCACAGTTAGCCCATTGTATTGTTTCTTGATGTTTTTCTATTTTCCTTTGAAAAAAACAGTTAGCTGCAACTTGCATGGATCATTACTCTGAAGTGGAGCAGAATATATTTTGTCTCCAGTAGCTGGCAGCCATTCATGCTGATGTGGTCAGCACCAGAGAGATGATTAGATTTAGGCTCAGAGTGCATCTGTCCCTTGGATGAGATCGACTGCAGTTCCAGAGAGTTTTCACCTACCTCTGCATCAGGGAGCCACTAACGCATCTCGCTTTGAGTTTTGCTACATCAGCATTGCCCAACTAGACACAGGTCTTTTTACTAGTCACCCATGCATTGGCAGAGTGGTGGCCTCTCCTGTGCTCTTTCTGTAGCACGTGCCAGAGGAAGTCACTTGCTGCAGTAGTATGTCAATGAACAAAAGGCTGGTGAGATTCAGGTGATTGGGCAAAATAGTCCCCTTGTGCTTTCTTATATTAGGTAGTCTGAGAAGGAGGAGGGAAGGTGGTATAACTTTTCTGGAGATAATTTGTCATGTGAGGTTTGTGAGTGGTTATCTGTTTTTCCCACTTTGTTTTTGCACAGTTTGCAGCGTAGTGGTGGCAGCCAGCATTTGCAAATGCCAGTTTCTTATTTGAAAATCAGAAGGGTAAATACTGGGATGGATGGATAGGTGCAAAACTCGTGGGCTGAGCACGATAAACTTTCTTTTCTTTTCCTTTTTGTCAAAGGGGGAGTCGATTTCAGAGTAGTCGGAGTGGTGTAGCCCACACTGGTGGAATCTGCTCCTTGCTTAAAGGCGGAGGTGTGAATGAGGTAGGTGGGGATACTTGTATGAGGAAAAAGTGGTGGAAATTTATATGCACAGAATTTATCAGCACAGACATGTTCCTCAAAATATCTTGCTGCTTCTTTGCTCATGCAGAGTTTTAGTGCAGCTCTATARAAGGGATGTCTCAATGAATAGTGATGAGTGAATAAAGTCAGATATGGATTTAAATACACTTTTCAGCAGATTCTGCAATATCCTGTCATTCATACTTGCAGCCAGAATGGCAAGAAAGAAACAGACTTCCTTTTACTTAACTTGTCCATAAGCCAGCCTGTTTTCCTCGCTTGTCCATTATCTGTCTGCTCTGAAGTAAGAACTCTAACACTGTGCATCTGATTTTGCCTTTTGTTGCCTTGAAATGAGAAAAACTTCAGTTGTATCTGAGATAGATACCTGTACGTAACTGATTACTCTTCCTACCTTGCTCGTTTCTTTCAGTTTGGAAAGCCAGACTTAATGGCAGTTACTCTGGCACAGACCTTGGCCCAAAACATTGGCATTTTCTCAGACAGAAGAAAACTTATAAGTGGTAAGTTTGTTTGCTTTTTCACTCTGTCTCAAGAGAAAATCTTAAAAGATGGATTATCTTATCAGTGTCTCTCTGATATGTATTTTTTCCCCATGTTTCTCACTGTTGGAATATTTTTATTTTCTTGTAATAACATGAAGAGAGACTGACATATCATTAATTTTCCTCTATTTAAATGCTGTGCAGCACTGCTGGCAGCACTGGTATCACCATTTCATGAAAAATCAATCATAAAGGTGTTTGCCACTTATATTCATTTCAGGGAGATCGATGTTACACCCACAGGCTGAATGGCTGCCATCTTATGGCGCAAAGGTAGAAACATATGTTATTAGACCTGGGGATGATGAGGAGCCACCTCAGTCCTGTTACGCAGGATGGTTTTGACAACATAGCTTTTTCTCTGTTTGCCTTGATTGAATTCCTCTTGCAGATTACCCAGATCTCCTATGTTTGCCACCCTACTGCTACCATTTCTCTTCTGTAACCTTGGTATTCAACTTAGTAACTTAGTAATTTACCTGCAATGCCTTAATTCAGATCTCTGCCCCCTGCCCCCCCTCCCCAACAAGCACCTCACCCTCCCTGCTTCCATATTATATGAAGTCCCAGCACGTGGAGAACAATGGATGATTAAAATGATAATACACTTTGGAAACAATACAGGTGATGAATTGGAGTGCTTAGTTATTGGATCATGTGTACTTGGTTGGCTTACATATAAAAAAAAAATTACTATATTAATAGAACTCTGCTTAGGTGAATTTTGTTTCCAGGCATTGTAGAGACAGTATATAATGCAGAGATACATCTGCATGGAAAGGTTTTTGCGGTTTATGTAATTTTATTTTCAGAAATATTCAGAAATGTAGGGCAGATGTCTATGCTGCCGACATGTTCAGTATTAATTTTCCATCTGCATATTATTAACCTGATATAGGGGCAGGGTAAAAGTGAAAATGATAATACCGGTGATTCTCTTTCTTATGGCTGAGCAGAGGCACAGGACATGGTTTTGGTGGGGAGGGAGGAAAACGCAACTGTTGGCAGAGTCTTGTTTCCTTTTTAATTGTAGTTTGAAAATGGAAGCAATAAAGTGATGTTCATGTATTACAGTAAGGCAAATTGCGGAAGGAGAAAGGTGGAAGTATAGATGCAAAGCATATGTATAGAAATAGACACAAGACACAGTTTTGAAAGCGGAGGACTGAGCCCCGAGCAAAGCAATCCTGGGCAGCCTGGCGGGGCAGAAGGGAGGGCTGCCCTCTGCCTGCCGGGGAGTCGCCTGGGGAAGGGAGGCAGGCAGGGAAGGGCGGAGAGTGGAGGAAGAAGCTGCTAGATCCTGCTGTACTGGCTTGTGTTTACAGACCATTTTATGCATTTTTGTGTGCATTATTGTTTTTTTTCAAGTGAAGATTTCCTCAGTCACATTAGCATAGTAGTGGAAGAAAACTAAAAAAATTAGAAGGGTTGAAATGATTTATTTTTTTTACTCTGAAAATTTGGGAATCAAATATCATGACACAGGAGAAGGCAGGAGAGCTGAATCATGATTTGTAAGTGCTGGAGGCTGACACTGCAGTTTACCCTAACTTCACTTTAAGAGAAGGAAAGAAAAACAGAACATACTTTCAAAGCTCAGGATGACATAGAGGCATGTGTGGTTTTTGAAAGAAGGTTTGTCAGCGTGCATTGGTGCACTTAAACTCAGGTGTGCAATAAACCAGCAAATTATTCTTTTCAATTTGTATTTAAATATGAATTGGAATTGACTACAGTGTGGTTTCTGTGATAAGAAATGTATTATTTTGAACTCACAAGACTCAAGATGTACATATTTTTTGTTGTTGTTGACAGGTGAGTGTAAGTGTGAAGACACGTGGTCTGGATGCATAATGGGAGACACAGGGTAAGGCATTTCACCAGGGGAAAGTCATGTCCTTCAATGACATAAAGGAAAGGTGTGAAAACGTTTGCCTTTTGTGGTTCAGCAGAATATTTTCTGTGGATCACTGTCCAGAAAGTAAGGTATTAGCTGTACAACATACATCAAAAAGACGCTTTCAAAGAAATGTGTGAATAAGTGAGTTAATGAGAGGATATGTGAGGATTTTTAGTGACCGCTGGTTTGACTCACAAAGCACAGGGCTCAACAGGTCATTGCAGAGAAGCAGAAGCATGCTTAGCTTCTTTTCTCCTACGAGTTTGCTTTTGAATTGTGGGAACAAACAATGACACATCCTCRTTCTTGAAAAATACTATTATCAAATTGCTTAAGTATGTCTCATTTTCAGTGTTTCTGTTGGAATCTTTCATCTATATAATTTTTTATCCTCCAGTTTGTGTGATAATGTTAGAAAAACTGGTCCCATTGGAGGTTGAGTATGTTTATACCCACATATAATGTCACCGGAGAGATTTTATCTAAAGACTAGTGAATCAGCAATTTTTTGCTGCTAGATGAAATTTGATGCTTTCTAACCTGTGTATTCGGACCTTAATTCTTCATATTACAGGCCTGTCTTTTTTTAATATGAATTAAACGATAGTCTAGTTTTATATATAGACGGTGCTTTTTAAATTAATTTCAATCGGACCTGCAAATTTTCACAATAACTTTGTGGTCAGAACAGTTTTGAACAAAGAAGCATATTTCATTGAAAGCTCTTTGCAGGTGTGAATGTGTGCCTTTTTCACCTTGTCTACCTAAAAACATACTAGGTAGGATTTTTCTGATTTTTCATATGTTAAAAAGCCAATCTGAGAAGAATTATTGATTCTTGTAAAAGTGATTCCTTATCTAATGGTCTTTAAATTCTTTATCTGAAATCCAAACCTTTCAAATAATTAGGTACACACAAAAAAGCTTGTATTTATATAGCTTATTGATAAAGGTGAATCCCACGTTCTCTGTAGTCTTTAGACCTAAATCATAAACACTAAAGATGGAAAAGACCAATTATGGTTTGCAAGCCATCATTCCCAGCAATGCAGGATTATTTCTGCACTTCTGCTAATATTTTTTTATCCAGTGATGAGCTGATACAGGAAAGCTCTTGAGACTCCAAAATCTGCTTGAAGCGTAAGTACTTTCATAACTAAGGATCTAAATATAAAGATCACTTAAGTTACTTTGGGAAAAACTTTCCCTGTCGAAAGGATCCATGCAAAGATTCTCTGCATCATATTGTTTTTAGGTGGTGCACTGTGCCTTAGTTTGGCACTCTGTGCTCGAAATTTATTCAGTGGGGCACATGAGAGGGAAGCCAAAATGTTAGCTGATGTTTGTTAGAAGCATGTTTTAAAATGGCATAACTCTATTATATGAAAATTCTGTGGGCCAGGAGAGTGATTTCATCTAAGATGGAAATGAACTATGAGCAGTCTTTATCTCCTGTGGTATGTACGGGAAGAAATAAATGTATTTCTCAGATCAGGCCCGTTAGTGCAACAGGTCATGTTTGTGAGAACTACACACTGTGTAATAAGATTTGTGGTATTTGGCATAAAATAACTTAGTGAAATGTTTTAGACCTCTCACTTACCATGAGCTCTGTGTCATTGTTGAAAGTTCTTTGATATTTACTAAAACGATTTACAAATTAGAGAGAGTTACAAGCAGATAGTCAGTTTGATTCTGAACAGTGTGTTTTTGTACTTTTTCTAAAGTATAACATTATATTTCTCTTCCTATTTTGAAAAAAGAAAATATAGTATAAAAAGCACTTTAGAAAGTAATCCTGCTACCTTTTTTCTGTGCAGGTATTATCTTCCAAGCAAGTTCTCCAAATGTGATATTGAAGAGTATCATGAATTTTTAAACAATGGAGGTGGAGCCTGCCTTTTCAATAAACCAACCAAAGTAAGCATTACCTTATTACTAAGTATTATTTCTATTCTATTTCTAATTTAGATGAAGCCAAGAAGATTGAAAATGATACTGTTGGAAAAAAAAACACATCTGTAACTTTGAAATTTCTGGTTCTCTCTATAAGTTCTAAATTTTCTGGTGACATATGAGTGAAAGTAGCTGATTTTAGTTCATAGTAGTTTGGAAATTATATTTAAATAAATTTTTAATAAGTGGTTTCATGTCCAACAGAGTTCCCACAGGCTTTGATCTAGAACCATCCCTCACGCAATTTGTTCTGAATATTGCAAATACAATATGTTGCTGAATTTATTTGCTGAGGTTTCAAGTGTCTTGATAAATTTTTGCACAGCTTGAATTCTAATTTGCATTGGACTGATGTCTTTTGGTACAAATCTCTGGAAGCTGAAGTAAGATTGCTTTTATTTCACATCTGTCCCAAGATGAAGACACAACTCCTRGAGCCTCTGCAGGGGATGCACTGCCGTGCAGCCCAGTGGCTTTGCAAGCACCAGCGGTTACAAGTGGTTGCAATATTCTCCCTGTTCGGAGAAGGCAAAGTTTTTACAGTGGCTCTCAGAACAGAGTTTGAAAACTGGGACTAATTTTTCTAAAGCTGGAAGAGGCAGAGCAGGAGAGAAAGCCCTGAGGGATAGGAGACAGACACTAGGAGAGCCCGTGGCTCCTGGGCGCCTGTCACACTTCTCATTCCCCAGGCGCTGCCCACATTGTCCCCATCACTGTCACCAGGGTCTGTCATTCCCGGAACCGCGCGTGCGTGGGAGAAACATGTCTGGTGAGAAGTGCTCGGATCATCTTAGCTCTGTGTTAGCTCCTTTCAGGCCAGTGCATGTGGCTCTGCACAGCCCTGCCTTGTGCTGGGTAGTCCCTCCTGGTGGAGAAGGCTGGCAAATCCCTTCTGGACCTTGGTCCTCAGTGCCACTGTACCTTGCCTCATTTAGCAGGGTGCGTTACCTCCCTAAAGGCTTGGGGGCGGGAGAGCTACAAAAGCATCAGGACCCACTTAAATGACTAATCCATCCCTTCCAAATTTGCCTCTAAAGTACGAAATCAGAGGTCTTGCTGCATGAGTCTTGGAAATCAGGAGAAGTGGGGAATGTCTCCTGAGATAGTATTCACCTTTGCTTTGCTCTTCTTGTCTCAATTTTAGCCTGCTGAACAGGTATATTCACGTGAAGGATGCAAAGAGTATGAAATGATTAACTGAGACATTTAAGGGAGATAAATACAAAACAAGGCTAAAGAAACTCCAGCCAAAATGCAAGCACTTCTACAATGGAGGATTTACAGCAGTGTTTCAGTGTATTCCTGTTCCATTTCCTGAAGCATGTGTTAAAATGTAAAGTAATCAGGATAATGATCTTGACTCTTTTCTATATATAATTAATGTTATCCTCTATTTAATGGCTGTCTTTCAACAAGCAAAGGAAAGAGGCTAAGGCAGAAAGACAGTCCAAGGTGGAAAAAAGACTTAGTAGCTGAGGTGATCACAGATGTAAAAGAGAAAGTCAGTTCTGGAGTGATGCACGTTCCTCCTGGAGAGGCTGAGTAAAAGTGCATGTTCTGACAACCACAGAATTTCAATAAATGTTAGAGAGGGGAAGAGAAGGCATCAAATCTGGATAAGCTGAGTCTGTTTATCTCTCAAACGTCTCCTTTTCATGGAAGAATGTGTTATTAAAAGTGGAGAGAAAGCACTGTAATTCATTAATAAGATGTAAGATTTCTCATTCTTTAAAATGCACCTGCATTTTAGAAGTTTGCTTTTTCCCATCTCATTAAAGGTCGAGAGGAATATTGGTGGTTTTATTTCTTTGCTGAGTGGATTGTTTCCATAGTGTAATGTGTCTTATTTGGGCTTGTTTTAGTGATTATGTTCATTTATACATCTGTCACGTGGAAAAAAACAATTACTCTCATCTCAATTTAAATTGACAGCATTTACAATTTTTTCTTAATGGCATGTGGAAATGTGAAAGTTAGATGTGGAAGCCAGGGTGATTTAGACTCTTTTATGTATTGTTGTTTGGGTTGGTTTAAAGTTATTGTCAATGGATGTCTGTCAAATTCACAGGGCTGTCAAAGACATGTGTTTCCTAGCAAAGGTGGTGAAGCACTAACTTACTTTTGCTTTTCAAGAAATATGAGATAAAGGAAAACTGATGTGACAAGGTGCAGTGTTTGACAGTGCTCCACTGTAAGATCAGCTGTGATCCCGAAAATTACATCAATGACTGCTGGAGCAGATTGAGCGTATGCTCTTTTCAAATGAATGGATTAGTTATATGACTTTTGGAGAAGAGTTACCCAATTTGCTTTTCATGTTTTTTCTTCCATTTCATATTTAGCTTTCCCTATGTACTGCAGCAAATTGGCCCAATGTTTAAGGCAGGACCCTCTGTTGCCATCTACTTTATATTGTGCAGCACACCTAGAGATACTGAAGAAGTTAAGATGTCTGGAAAAATATGTAGGAAACAAGCAGTTTTAACAACTCTGTAATAATTCTAAAAGATAATTGCTTGCTTACATTTAATATAACATTCTACATATGCATTTCATGCTGCAGTCAAATTTCCTTTTCAATAGGGGGATCAAGTAATAGCCAGTCAGCCTGTACCACAAGCCTCAGGCTGGTTTGTGGCACAATGAAGTACGCGGGATGATGCTCCATCCTGTGGGCTACTGGCAGAAAGGCAGCAGCTAGAGAAAAATGCACTGTACATCATGAGCGATGTACTTGTGCAGATGGCTCATAAGCAGAGTGGTTTCTGGAACGATCCTAGTTTAATTGGAGAACTTGGAGGACAATCTGCAAAATTTTAGTCTTGGTGACACACTATATACCTTCTTATTTATGTAATAAAAGTACTCTTCTGTTTTGTTACGCCCAAAGGAGAAAAAAAATTTTTTTTTTTTGAAGAATTACCTCTAGAAATTTTAGGAAAATGGAAACAATGAAACTGGAAAGAACAGAGTATAGGTGTCTATTAAAAGATAACATAGCATGGGTCCTATGTGAAAAATGGTGAATGGATCTTGCCTCTGGGAAAGGAAAGTACTAGTACAAATATATACAGATTTAGACATTTTAARTTACAGTTTAGTGGGGAGGCTGAAAGGAAGGGGAGGAAACCTCACCAGCTATACTTTCTTGTCTGCCTGTGACACATACTTATGGAAAACTGCTGAAAGTTCCCAACTGTGGTAGAGAAGAAGGGAAGGAAAAAGCATCCAATGGCAACAAAAACTGACAAAGAAACCCAGTCTCTCCCCAGTTCCTGCGTTTCTGAGCCATGTGCTCCCAAAGGACAATTTTTTATGGCTATTCCTTCTGAAGGTATTATGCAGGCATCAACCAGGGACACAGCCCTCATCACTTAAATTCCAGAACAACAGCAATTGCAACCCCTGTGATGATAATGAAAATGTCATATTGTTTAGATTTTTTCTTTTATTGTCACACATTTTGTTTTTGATCGTGCCTTCTGCTCAAACTGAATTTGCTGTAAAAATGGCAGTCTCACACAGAAGATGCCATGTGATTCTGCAGTATTGCTGAATTAATTCACAGCATTGTTTGTTCTCTCACATTCCATTTGTGTTGTTTCTAGTCTGCTTCTTCCTGAGTTGTGGGCACTGTGTTTTGGTTAATGCATTTGGAGTGCTAGCTAAAAAAACATGTTGTATGGAATAAATATGACAATGATTCCCTTAGGAGAGACATGCCCTTTGATTTCTGATTTTGCCCTGCAGCTTCTGGATCCTCCAGAATGTGGCAATGGCTTTGTGGAAGATGGAGAAGAGTGTGACTGTGGGACGATAGCGGTAAGTGCAATGTACTTTAAATTAGCAACTAGATTTTCTAGGACACGGTGCGGCCCATAATGCCGTTGACATTAAGTGGAAGAATGTTAAGGTCCTGTGGCAAAGGATTCATAATTTCTTACCTTTTCCCATCATGTTTAACACAATGTGGGTGCTCCTCATCATTGCCATTGACATTAAGTGGAGGAAGACAGGAAATGTTAAGGTCCTGCAGCAAGGGATTCATAATTTCTTACCTTTTTCCATCATGTTTAACACAATGTGGGCCAGCTTTTTTATTTTATCACCACATAAATTCTGAAGAGTAATAGCAGTGGCTACCTGTGCAGAATCAGGCCTTAAAAGATGTTAAAGAAAGTGTTTTCCTAGATGGGAACATGACTCTGGTCAGTGCTAAAATGTCAGTATTTAATGATTGACACTGTAAATTTAGGAAAATTACTTCCTATATTGCATAGCAAACAGCTGTGCACGAGCTTCATACCCAACAGTGCATGCTTTTTATTCCTGCCTCCTGAAAGCCTGGTTAAAAATCTGTTCAGGTAGCATGCTAAGACAAGAAGTAATAAGAGAGCTTGGGGCTCATCTGCTTTTCCCATGTATTCTGTTATAAGTGTGTGTGTTCCTCAGGAGTGTGCCAGTGAAGGAGGAGAGTGCTGCAATACTTGCACCCTGACGGCAGGTTCCCAGTGCAGCAATGGGCTTTGCTGTCGAAAGTGCCGGGTAAGGGCAGTGACCTTCACTGCAGCATCCTGACGGTAATGCATCCAGGTGGCTACGGGCACCGCAGCACATCTTTTTCCTTGCAGACCTTGTGTTTCCTTTTCTTAAAGCTTGCCTTTTAAAATTGGCTGAAAACTGGTTCATCTGGGGCTATTCTCTTTCTTTTAGTCTGGGCTTCTTGGGATAGGAATTGTGATCAAATGCAGAGGTGTATTAAAGCCTTCCAGTTTCAGACAAGTTTGAATCAGGTTGAAGTTCCATGAGGTTTCATTAGATGTCCTTGTTTAAACACACACATCCTTACCCATGTGCTGCTCCCAACGCCTTACATGTTGCTCCGGATTTGCCCCATGAGACTGAATGGGAAAAATGTACCACAGAGTCCCAAGAGAATGATATAGTAAAAAAACCAAAACACCCCACAGCTAGCAGAATTGTTCAGAAATGTTCATCTAAAAGACACCTGACTTCAGTTTTAGTTAGGTCTGCCTGTGTCTCTTTATGTTTGGACTGACTGAAATCCCGTTGAGTAAAGGGAATCAAGCCCTATGTAAACTATAAGGTATTCTTCCTCATGCATCAGTAAATAGTAAAAGGAGGTTTAGGGAGATCTTGGCTGTAAGGGAGCCCAGCTAAATATGACTTCAAATAGTTGTTTATACTCATTTAATAATAATGATAATTATTATTAATGTTATTAAAACTGTGGTGTAGTACGTATGATATTTTTATCATCATCTGCGGGCATTTGAAGGTTTCATTTCCTTAGGAGGAAGATTAGTAATAACTGTGGACCACATTCTTGACTTTGTGCTCATCCTAATGTTAAAAAAAGAAAAAGCACGGATTATGCTGGAACGGATCACATTTCCCTAAGCACATTCCTTTTTTTTAATGTAATATAAAAGATCAGCAGATTGGCAGTGTGGGTGAATTTTGTTCAAGTATCCAAGTCACATAGGCACCATGTGAAAGACTCGCAGAAAAAAATTAAGCTTCTGTGTACCTACATTGTTTTTGCAAATGAGAAGGGTTTATCTACATACAGAGTGGTGAGGGTGAGCCAATGAAGAGAGAGGCAAGATGTTGCAAAACACATGTCCCTAGGAGGTGTTAATCAGGACAATTCAAAAGACCATATATAACAGTTCCCAAACTTGGGATTACCTTCCCTTGTAATACCCTGCCTGAAAGCAGGAGTGAAGAAGGGATTGCAAGCAAAACATGGTGGGTGTTCATCCCAGCATCTGTAATGTCTCCAACAACATTCTTGTCTGTCTGCATTTTTCCGGAGACTGGTAGGGAAAAGATAAGCTGAAGGCTGAGAAAGTACCAGAGTGTAGCTCTTCCACTGACGTGTGCCTGTTCACAGCAGCTGTGGAGTTAGCAGTTGTCCCCAAAAGAATGTATGTGTGTGCAGATTCAGAAAAAAAGTCACAGAGCTACAAAATGAACTGGGTATCACAGACTGAAAAAACCTTTCAGGGAAAATGAGGGGTCTGCACTAACAATTGCCACTAAGGATGTCTTCCTGCTTTTACAGGTCTTGAGAGTTAGAACAGAAGTCTTTAACCAAAATGCCTGTGTTAGGTCACTAATACATTTTTCATTGTTAAATATCTGGTCACTTAGAAAATAATGGGAAACCATATGGAATTCATTGCATGTATTAATAGTTTCTGTTCTACAGTGGAGCACTGTAATAACCATAGTGTTTATACCTAGAGCTTTGCAGTGTTCTTCATCTCTAGGAGGAAGATCAGGATCACTCTCCCTGTTTTATAAAAAAGAGTAAAATAGTCACAAAGGTGCAATGACCTGGTTCAAATAATGCTGCAAGCCACTGCAGTATTGATTTGATAAACACCAGGGGTCCTGTGTCCTGGGAGAGCGGTTATCCTGCTCAGCCCCATACTTGATGCACTCGGGAGGGGTTGCCTCAGAGAGTGGTACCACTTGCATCAGTAAATGGCCGGTGGCTTGATAGGTGCAACGTCTGCACCAGGGGAAGGAAAGTCTTCCCACTTCAGTCAGCACATGAAAATTGCCCATTTTTTATTTTAGTTAAAACTCTAAGAAAGCATTGCATTTAAGCCAAGATATGGAGAAATCAAGACACTAATTTTCTGTCCTTTTTTTTTTTCAGTTTGAACCTAAAGGAGTTTTGTGCCGAGAAGCAGTGAATGATTGTGATATTGCAGAGAACTGCACAGGAAATTCCAGTCAGGTGATTTTTATATCTTCTATCCAAGAGATGAAAAAAACCACCTGTAGTTTCTCAATCACTATGAATGTTACTGTTTTGTGTGGTAAGGTGTATAAAAATTGTATTAAACCTGCTGATAATGAAAAAAACAGCATGGTACTGAAATAATTTTCCATATGACCTTTGTTGTGTGCTTTGCTTCCATGCTTGTCTGATCTATGATCTATTAGTTATTTTCTCTTTCTATAGTGTTCTCCCAATATTCATAAAATAGATGGATATTCATGTGATAACAAGCAGGTAAGTAGCACATCAATTTGTTTTACATTCTTTCTGCTTTTATACATTGCTTTTTATAGATTTTGGTTTAAGATCTTTGGAAGTCACCTGGGACAGTTCTGCTGACATTGCTGAGTTTTGGGTGCTAGTTATATTTTGGAGCTAAGCATTTAAATGAACAAAAAGTAGAATCACATATTAATTGCCTCAATAGAAAGCCTCTGACAAATCTGTATGTTAAACAAATACATATTTTGGAAATTCAAGTTATTTGAAACTTTTTCTGCATCTTTTCTTTCTTTCTAGGGTATTTGTTTTGGAGGAAGATGTAAAACCAGGGACCGGCAGTGTAAATATATCTGGGGTGAAAGTGAGTGAATGTTATTGTTTCTAAGTTGGTTGTCATTCATGTGGCTTGAAAGATTATCTTAGCTGAGAAAAATTATGGAAGAGATATTCAGAACCATTAAAACCAGCTAGGACTGTATGTCCCTCCCTCTCTCCCCTCCTCATTTTGTCTTTCCATCCTCTTTCCCAGCTCTTTCTCTACTGTTGGTTAACTTACTGGTGATTATTTTGAAGTCTTAGGTTTAACTTCTCATTAGTAACCACCTAGGGAGCCTATACTCATATTTATTGATTTATTTCAGTGGCTTCTGGACATTTTGGTCCAATAAACCCTGGTCAATCTGAACAAAATCTTAAAACAGTCCTGTGGTGCCAACATAAAACTTTTCATTGAGAACACTGTGCAGAGCTTCACAGGCCATCTGCAGACCATTGGTACTGCAGTTCCAGATTGGGAAGCTCTGCTTGCTTTGATTGTGCATTGCCATTTCCCAGGACCTGGCTTTTTGAAGTCTTCATTGTCTTAGGAGAGATTTGTTTCTGTTTTTAGAAGTGACAGCTGCTGACAGGTACTGTTATGAGAAGCTGAATATTGAAGGGACTGAGAAAGGAAACTGTGGAAGAGACAAGGACTCTTGGATACAGTGCAATAAACAGTAAGTTGATCCATTTAGAAAACAACTGGTATGAGATTTTTATCCCTGATCCAGTTCTTTAGCTGGCATGAAGAGGCTGAAAAAGCCTCTGTACAGAACAGACTTCTCCTGGCCTCCTTCTGCAGACCTTCGTGCAGGAAATTCTGGAGGGAGAAGAGTGTCGAGGGGAGATGGTCTCTGTCAAGAGAGCACCATCTGAGCTTTGGGAGCACTTGGACCAAAAGTGGTCCTAGTACTCTTGATGAGGCTTAGCAGTGCAGAGGAGAGCAGCCTGTGGTTTCATGTCTCAGTGTGGTGTTCACCTTTTATGCTGTGCCATTGCATTGCTAAGTTGTGTTCAGTTTTCATCCTACTGTAACCCTCCGCATCTTTTCCTGCAAGTTGCTGCCTAAACCATTGTTTCACATTCTGTATTTATGCAGTTGATTATTTCTGCCTACTTTTGAACCTTTCACCAGTCCTCATCAAACTGCACCCTGGTTTTTCAGATGAGTTCTCCATTCTGTCAATGCCATTTGAATTCTAGTCCTGCCTACAGGTGAACTAATGTCCTTTTCCACCTTTCTGTGCAGATTTGATAACCTTACTTTTGTTCCATTACAAATTCATGAGTAAAAAATATTCAGTAATATGAGAAAGGCCAGACAGTGCACAAGTCTGCGCACGAGTCCCTTCAGCAGTTGAATTAAACTTGGTGTCTATAGTTCCCTTACATATGTGTCATATGAGAGTTTGTTTAAAGCCAGTATCTACTGCTTCTCCTCTACGGGCCAGTTACTGTATCTTAATAGGATAATAAATCAATTTGATGTGGTTTGTTCTTGACACCTCTCTTCTTGCTAATACTCCGGGCATTTTTGATAATACATCTTAAGACTCTTTTCCCAGTCTAAGCTCCAAGGAGAATAATTTTCTTGGGAAACGACATTATTTATGGGAGTTACTGTCAGTGGGAGAAAAGCAAGGAATAACAAACACGTTACAAAGCAAGTGTAGAAAACCATTTTTTTTGATCATCCATTTTCACTGAATTTTCTTTCAGTGAGTATCTGCTTATTCTCTCAATGCAGGGATGTGCTTTGTGGATACCTTCTGTGCTCCAATATATCCAGTGTGCCCAGACTTGGAGAACTTGATGGTGAAATCACATCGTCAATCTTGCAGTTTGGAAAAGTCTACAATTGCAGGTAATTGGAAATCCTGAAAACAGAACAGAGACAATCAATATCCACCTTGCATGGAAAAGCAGCTTTCTCATTCCTAAGTGGAGAACAACTATTTCCATTAAATTTTTTTTTCCTACTACCACAGGACCATTATTCTAGCTCAGCCTTTGTTAAGCTTCAGGAACTTGACTGCATGTGGGGAGCGCAGCTGTTTTGTAGTCCTCTCTGTGTAGTGGTTAATTTTGCCCGTAAAGACATAATGCTCTTCTCTGGCATCTTGATTTTGCATTCTTTAATGTTTGTGAAGCACTTAATGTACTCAAAATACTTAGACATATGCCTGCACTGCCAAAGCTGTCAGCTTAATACGTTGCCATATGTTAGCTGAATCCCAGTTACAGACCTGGTGTGTTCTCATAGCTTCGCACAACTGTAAGATGAAACAGAGGCCTACACAAGTAAACTCAATGTTTTATCCAACACTAGCTCTTACACAGGAGAAATGGTCTTTGTTTTCACCATTACATTTGTTTGATGTAGATATACTGTGTTTTGGCTTGTTTGACGTTAGGGCCAGTGAGATAAATAAGCCAATACTTACTTTTTCCTGGTCCTGGGCATCGTATAATGCAGACAGAAATGAAGGCAGCAGCCCAGAGCCCAGTTTCTCAAGCAGTCTCATCTAATCACAGCACAAGTCTCCTGGGTCTTCTTGGTTGTCTTGCAGTGGCGGCCATGTGAAGCTTGATGAGGAGACGGACCTGGGCTATGTGGAGAACGGGACGCCATGCGGGCCAAACATGGTGTGCCTTGAGCATCGCTGCCTCCCCACCGAGGCATTCAACTTCAGTACCTGCCCAGGCACCACAGACAGCCAAATTTGTTCAGGACACGGTGTATGTTCTTGTACTCTTTAATCCTTTTTTCTGTTTTTGCTGAGTATCTGGCGTTGTGTAGTGTACTAGCTAGACCTTTCAGGAAGCCAGCAGCGTGACTCTGGAAGTCTTTATACTGGAGAAGCTTTTGAAAAGGGAAGGGGGAGGAGGTACATAAATAAACATAATGCATACCAGTTAAGGCATCTTAAACAATGAGTCACAGTAAGTATGTATTAGTTTTGCAAAGATTTTATCAATCAGTTCTTTTGCTGTCACTTCTGCTAACTTGATATTTCCTCAGGCAACACACTGGAGAATATAAAGGTTTAAGAACTGAGAAACTTGGGTCTCTGTTCTTCCAGATGCTCTTTTTAATTCCCTCTGTATTATGTCAACAGCCAGGAAGGTTCATAAAGTTGTCGGATTTTGTTGGCTGAGAGTTACTTTACTCTAGGGAAGAGGGCAGTGAGCTGGCTCTTGGCTAGTGGCAGCTTCTCTGCTCAGTGCACAGACTATGGCTTTGCTGTGGCCCTGGCGAGTTCCCTAGTCCCTCACATGGTTTGAAACAGTGTCCAGGTCCCTACATCTGAGCTGAGATCAAAGGAGTTGTTCTCTCATAATGTCTTTTGTCTTTTACACTGCATTAAAACTCCCTTTTTTATCTGAAATCAACCACTTCATCATATTTTGAAAAAATAAAATCATTGAGGTTCAGAGTCTCCCAAAGAATTATAAATGGCTCTGTTACATTAAAATATATTAAGGTACTTAATACATATTATATATATTTATATATAAAGTATAATAATACATTTAATACATTTATATCTAACCTATAAATTAAAAATTGTATATTAAAAATGTTTTGCAAAATTTTGCAGGCAGTCAAAATCAGTGCTGTATGACTGTACCTATACTGTAGGTATTAATTATGGGAATAGATTAATTTTATAATTTTATTCTGAGCTAGACTTTTGGTTGCAGGTTTGTAGCAATGAAATAAAGTGTGTCTGTGACCGATTCTGGGGAGGAGATGACTGCAGTTCTCGCATCAAAGATGATATATTTTTTGATAAAGATGCCATCAATAAAGGTACGTTGTTACAGTTTTTGCCAATAACTGGAAAAGCTTGGATGTGAGGAAGGTTCATTAAGCAAAACTAGATCTCCTGCTCTTTCAGTTAGCATACAACATGATGCACCATTAGGAGCCTCATTCCCTTCCCTTCCTCCCACAGCAGAAGCACTCGCTGTCTGAGAATGAGGGCTCAGACCTGGAGCTGGATGTGAGTGGTGCTGCTCACAAGCACTCAGTACACCTCTTGGGACTGGGACCGGTGTGTCCTGTTGTACCTTGCTTGTCCCAATCATCTGAGTGGCCTTATTAAGTATATTGATAGATTAGGACAAGCAAAAAGTTACTGGGACTTTTCATATCTAGATGGAAAGGTAATGTTGCTTACATGATTGGTTTTTATTTGTAGTGTCATTTTTTATTACATAGCTAGTGTGCAGAATGTTGGCACACAGATTTTAGGCTTTTACATTTTTTGAGTGAAAGTTTTTATTCATTGTTAGGCTTGCATACAAGAGAAAGATATATTGTGGGAAAATGAGGGTGTGAGTGTTTTTCATTATAAATCCTTGTGGGGGGACAGTTTTACCATCTTCCAGAATGTCTCTTTTGGTTAGTTTATTCAGCTATGGAAGGGATTTGAGCAAAAACAAACAAAAAAGTAACTTTTATTCCAATGTAAGAATGTATTTGCCAGGCAGGTTATACGGATGTAAGCTACAGCAGTTTAATATTGATAACATTACATTGGCATACCTGGCACAACTTTCCCATGTAGCAAGTGTTCAGTTAAGGGAAACAGACACAGAGGTCAAAGCTCGATTTACAAATGATCTTTTTATGTTCATGCTATACATTAAAATTATATCTCTGGTTACAATTAATCAGCCTAGTGCAAGTTGTCCAAGCAGGTTTTTGAAAGACAGTGCATTTACTGGTTTTGTATATTTTTCTTCTAAAACCTTGTATATTTTTCCCCTTTCTTGTGTTTCCAGGTGTTGTTAGCACAAATATAATAATTGGGGCTATTGCTGGCACCATTTTAGTGTTGGCTCTCGTTTTAGGAATAACTGGTTGGGGTTACAAGTAAGTAAATTGTGTTCTTCTTAATACAGTAAAAAATATGTTTATTTCATCTGATAGCTGATTATGTTATGAAAAGAACAATCTAAAAAATCCAAATCAGTATATTTATACAGTGACATTTTTATAGTATTAGCATTTTTCAAGCAATTCTTACATGTGTATGTGGTTTTGGAGAGCTTGATCCAGGTTTGAAATTTAGTTCTTACTTAGTTATTTCTTTTCTTTTTTTGTAGACGATCAAATTATGATTTTTCTGTATCTGACAAAGGAAATACAAGAATACAGTCTGATTCAATTATAAATCTTTCTTAATGATGAAATAAATTTAGCAAGATTAGCCTTCAGTCAGTCAGTAAAGCATTTAGCCATAGGCTTCCTTAAGCAGCTACTTATATTCAGTCGCTTAACCTGAAATTAATTCAGGCACGTTTTTTGGTAAGAGAGCGAGATCTGTAATTTGCAAATAAGGTGCAAGTTCTCTCCTGGTGTAGAGCTGTCAGTGTTCCACTCACTGAAAGGCAAAATGGATTATTTTAGCCTGACTGATCTTTTTCAGTTTTTCTCCTTTTGTGAATTTCTTCTAAAAATAGAGGGGTTTAGGTTTTTTGCATGTATTAAAAAAAGATTCAAGGTACTTACTTTGTCACCTGTGTTTGAGTGAGACTGGCTCTTGAAGTCCTTCCTTCACAGGTCCTCGGTGTGTTTGGAGGGCAGGGCAGGTTCAGCTGCAGGCAGTGCAGTAGCTGGGACACGGCCCCAGCGGTTTGGCATAATGAACTGGCACATCTCCTGCTGGTTTGTTAGACTGAGGTAGGCTGAGGGCAGCTCAGAAATACATAACAAAAGAAGCATTTGGAAAAAAGCATGAAGATTAGGATAGTAAAAAGGTAGGTTATGCTGTCTTGGTATATCACCCTCAGCTTCTGGCAGTATCTGAAAATCTGGACTTCTATTTTGAGTACAACTCCAAGAGTTAAGGGCTCATTTTGAGATCACATCTAGCCAGTGCGATCAGTTTTTAGAGGCGGAGGGCAAGAGTGCACCTTTCACTAGCAGCTTCACAGTGAATAGACTTAAACTCATCATGAACTGCACCTCCAACTCAGCACTGACTTTAGCCATCGACATGAATATATTTTCCTTGTTTATTCTGATTTAGGATGTTTATGAGTAGTTTATTTCAGAAATGTTTTCTGTAGAAATATTTTGAGCAAAAATTTCATTCTACATAGATTGCTTTTCTCTTTACATTTTTTTTTTTTTCTTTACTGACCATGTATACCTGCATACTGATAACTCATTCTTCTTTCTTTCTCTTCTCTTTGTATGGAAAGAAACTACAGAAGACAGAGGTATGTGATAAAAGTAGTGGAATGTGTCTTAGAAAGCTCTGAAAATAGCTTTTCTTCTCTCTTGCTTATTTACATGATATAAAGAAAACACAGTGATCGCTATATTTTCTATAAAGAAAATACAGTGATGAATTATCATATTTTAAAGAATATTTCCTTGAATATATGAAATTGGTATTTATTCTATACATGCATTGCTTGAAATCCTGATTTCACTGGACTCAGCAGCAAAAATAATGTTTACCTCTGAGATAGACTATTTTATTTAGGAAAACAGGAGAATATTTCCAATAAGAGAGACTGAAAATCTGCTGTTAGAGATGAAAGTGTTCTTGGGAGGCTGAGAATTGAATCATTAATATTAACGTGATGTTCAGGAGCCTTCTGAGACAAATTCATTCTTGGAGCTTCTTTGCAGTTAAAAATACAATGCAGTTAAATTGCTGTGTGAATGAAGAAACCATTCTTTCCCACCACCCTGCTCAATTGATTTGTAGCTAAAGCACGGTACCGTCTTCAGCGCAGGGCTGAGCTTTCACCCTTTCAAGCTTGTGGCCAAAAACCAAACAGTTCCTCGTGACTGGGGTTTGGCTGCTAGAAGACCACCTCCCTTTGATCGGTCATCTGCCTGGCAGATGGGTCTTCTGGGAAGAAGTTGGCTCCTTCCTCTCCCAGTCCCCCACAGAAAAGAGGGTTTCTCAAATTCCCGTTTTCTGTCTGTATCACCGCCTCTTGGTCCAAGCTGCTGCTTTGTTTGTTGCTGCTACCCATTGTGCTTGTTCTCCGTTTCCACTACCTATGTAGTGCTTTCTTTGCCAGGCTCAAAGTACTTGCAAAAAGCAGAAAAGCTCTGCCAAGTGCTCGTTGCGTACTACAAGGTCAGATAGGTGGCAGGAACAGTAATGGGAAAAAGGCAGAGCTATTGAAGTCAAGCCTTATGGAGAGGTTGGTGAGTAGGAAATGTCACCCAACATAAGGAAGGCAAAATTTCAGGGTTTGGTGCTGCTTAGTGGCATGCAATGTATCTATAAGCGCAGACTAACATGGCCATCAAGTCACTCTACTGTGGGTGTATCAGTGTTGGCTGAGGACAGAGCAGCCAAAACCTCGACATACAGAAAGAAACCGTCCCATGCATGTTTGCATCGGAATCTTAGAGAATCTAACTTTTTCAAATTCCCTCATCTCCAGAAATTGGTATATGGACAGAGAGCTGTGAGTATGCAGTCAGTCTGCAGCTGTGTCTATGGGCATGGGCAGAGAGGCTTTTGAAGATGATGGAGGGCTCCATCATTTTAAAGATGATGGAGATATTTGGCAACTAAATCTCCATGCAGAAAATGAAGTTCTGTAGGCTGACTTCTAAATAGAATAATTTTGGATATGCACAAGGAGTGCTCCATAAATGGAAAAAACAGACATCCATCAGAATGTCCAGAATGTCCTTTTTTTTTTTTAATTGTTTATGATTACTCCTTAAAAAAAGATGAAAACAAGCCATTGAGGTATTATTGAGCATTACATAAGGAATGATGTTTGGTAGTACTAAGCAACTGAAATGAGTAAGCTGAAAGTAATAAAAAGAGCAAATAAGCAAGGATTCTGTGAGGTGGAATAGTGTGGCTTAAAGGGCACAGCTACATGGGAGAAGTTATTTCTGACGGAGTACCGAGAGGGCAGTTTGCTGGAGGAAGGCTGGAGAGCAGAGCTGCCCACACTGAGTCAACTCCAAATACACTGATACCGGTCGAGGAATGGGGCAAGAACCGAGTCTCGAGAGATGCTAGAAGAAATAGTGTGGGAGTACTGTGTTACACTAATGATTTATATGCCATATAATTATATATTTTAAATACTTTAGGAGATTTAGAAATTCAGATATGTAATGAAGGGAGCCCAGTTCAGGTCTGTAGTTGGACACAATCTGAATGTGAATCAACCTTCTGATAAATACGTATCTTAATAGAGGCAGACTGAAGCAAAAAGGCCTTGGAAAGTGCAAGGCTGAATAGATAATTAAGTTGCTAGTATTATGATATTGCCAACTTTCAAAGAAGCTACTTGTACTAGGGAGGATTTTTCCAACTTGGTGGAACTGTAACTGGAATATCTGCATGGCAGTTTTTCTGCTGGCAATGAATTCACCATCTGCAAAAAAGTTGCATAACTTGATTAGGACTTTCTGATGCATAGATAGTTTTATGCACCATAACTGAGCTTCTAGTACTGTTAAAGGATAAACTATTGTCAGATATGCGTGGCATTATTTTTGTGTGTCTTGGCAGATTGAGTCTACTGTGGTAATCAGGAGTAGCTGAGAACCTCTGACACTGGCGTTAGTTCCCCTGCACAAGGAAACAGTTAATAAACTGGAGGTTTTTCTCCTCCTGAGATTTAAACAACTCAACAGGTTGCTATTCTTGAATTCAATAATGATCACAAAAATTAAATGGAAAGCACCTACCTCAGAAGGAAAAAAGCATTCACTTTTCCTGAAAGCATTCATCCTTTTTGATGCAGGCATGCATTCAGCTCAGGCTGCAGTTCTTGTACTGCACCTGGGGATGCTTTTTGCAACCAGTGCGATGAGTCATTTGAAATGTCTGAACTTGGTTATCCAATGTCTCAAGAACCACAAACTATTCACTTTGAAAATTGTGATCAGAGTTTGTCAGTGAAATGTTCCTTGTTTTCCCTTACCAAAACCACTTATCAGAAGCATGTGGGAGTTTTCTCTCAGATGGTTGAATTATTTATTAATAGGCTTATTGTGTGTGGTTAGCAGGTTTCCTCAAGGATCACTATTCTTGCCTCTTTCTTTTAAAGAGAAATGCCTCTTTGTGCATGCTTGTGTGCATGCTGGTGCCTGTCATGTTTTCTGACTCTACAATGTTTATTATACTTTAGACAAATACCCCAGGGAGATTATGTAAAAAAGCCTGGAGAGGCCGACTCTTTTTATAGCGACATGCCTCCTGGAGTCAGCACAAACTCTGCATCTAGTTCTAAGAAGAGGTCTGCTTTTCTGTCGCATTTTCAGATTTCTACCTGTTCCATCACCCATTATTCCATTAGTCAGAACATTTCATTGTTTTGCAGCAGGTTTGATTCTTTCTTCTTTCTTTGTGGAATGTTTGAAATAGCATCCTTTGTGCTTTGATTACTGATTTTTCTCACATGCCCTGAGCTGCTAATTACTACAATTAGTCCAGAATAACAAGTTTTCCATTGTACACCAATTTTCAGTTAATCAAATTTTCATCATCTCTCTGCTTGAGAATTGTTTTCAAGTAGACTGTAATAATAATTGCTGGCTCAAAAAAAAAATCAAATAAAAGAATCACAATCTTTTAAATCATGGTCATGTAATCAAAGAAAAGGAACGCTGTCTTGCTTCAATGATAGTTATAAATGTAAACTGTTCCATATAAATGTTACTTTTGCATCTTTATTTGTCAGTGTCATTAATTCACTGAGTTGACCTAGAGTTCTGGATAATATTCTTGCTGTCTCACATTAAAGGTGATGGTGCTTCCATTCTATTCCACTTACTAGACTAGTATACTGAATGGTCACCAACTGTTATCTTAGAAAATAATTCTACAAAGACTTTGTGTAGTTTTGTGCTTGCTATTATGAGTAACCAAGGAGGGCATTAGATTTTGCCCTTGATCAGATTTCATTAATTCTGTTATTGTTCCAGTTACTTTAAATTCCCAACAACATTTTAAAATGGAAAATTCATTGAAAAGCTTTGAGAGTCATTTGTAATTGCTGAGGTCATTAGGTCATGATGCTCACCATCCTTCTGCAGTTAGAGATCCTTTAATTATGAAAATATCCAGCTAGCACTTTAAAACAATTTACGAGAAGCACTATGTTGTAGGAGGGACAGACAATCCTGAACTGCCTCATAAGAAAATTGCAATTCTCAATTCTTGTCTCTCTTAGCAGTCTATAGCTGTGCAGTTGATGAAGCCATTTTCTTTGTTGTTATTTCAAAGAAAGTAAAGAGAAATGTATGGAAGGGTTACATTTGCTATTTGGTATAGCAGCTTGATCGTATATACAACTTCATTCAGTCTGTTCTAATTAATGTTATTAAGAAAACTGTAGTAGTGTACAATTAATTAATGATTTCTAATTTTTAAATTCAGCTTTTTAGATTTGTGAGTGGATAAATTGTTTTCAGGGAGAAAGCATTAATTTTTAATGATGCACTGTTTGTGCCGGAGAATATTTTATCATTTAGATAAAATTTTTTAAAAAGTCTTGGGGAAGCAAATTTTCATAGCCTTGTGTAAGCAGGTTCAAATACCAGTTAAGAAAAAAAAGTTTGTTTAAGAAAAAGAAGTTTGTTTTTAAATGAGTATCATTTAATGTGTTTCTTCTTTCATTCAGTATCTGTGTTTCTTTTCATACTTCATTTTTTTTGTGTGTCTCTGTTTATTATTTGTTCCAAAAAGCTAATGGCTTCTAAGGTCTGTCTGTACTAGAGAGTTTTGTTGTTCCGCACCACCACCAGTTCAGGTATGTTGTGCCACTGTAACGTCTGGAAAAGTAAGTCTGACAAATACTCCATTAACATTGTGGTGGAGCTGACATAGTCCTCCCATTTCAATGCCCAGAGTGCTATTTCCTACCTTTCAAGCTGGTTTTGATTTGCTTTGTGTGCAGATATGGATGACATCTCTTGGGAGACATTAGAGTGACTGGGCCAATAGACACCTGGGCTTCTCCATGCTGGAAAATGCTATGAAGTGTTAGTATTAGGATTTTCAAGGATTAAGAGATAACTTTATGATAACTCTTGCTATTATGAAACAGCAAACACCAAAACCAGTATTGTAGCAAGACACTCCTGAACCTGAAAATAGACCATTAGGAGAAAATTATTAAAAAAATCTGTTAAAGGATCTGTTGGTTCTCAGACCTTTCATGCTGTAAGTAAGTCTGAATTAATGAAACCCTGGACTTAATTCAGTGTGGCTGTGATTAGCCTGGTCTTCTGGAAGCTGAAGAACATCTGTCAGATGCCTGCCCTCCAAGGAAAGCAGAGACTGAAAAATGCAATAGTATTCAGACTTAAACTACAGAAATAGATCCTTTAAGCAAAACTTCTTTGTAATAAATAAGCCATCTATTCTGACCAGTTTTCAAATTCCTCTTGTTTTCTTCTGTTTTGGTAATAATCGTAGATCTCAAGGCAAACAGCTGAGCAGCAGCTCTAGTTCAACAGGAGGGAGCCTGTTGCAAAACCCCATGTGTTGAACCTTGCCACACACATCTCTGGCTCTTAGAGGGAATACAAGAAGAAAGAAAAACTTTAGTTTGCACCAAGCACCTAGATATAAGGACTGTTTTTGGCTTTGAGTTTGCCATTAAAATTATATACTGTAGTGACTAGCTGCCAAAATATAACAAAAATTCAAAATCAGCAAAAATGAGATAGAGTTGCCCCTCCACTGGCACTGCCAGCTGTGGGTCAGAGGATGTTCATCGCAGACTCCTGGGCCCCTGAGACTTGTCGCAGTGGGTGGAGGGAAGCAGTCCCAGCTTTCCTGCAACAGCACGAGGAGGGAGTGGGCAGCCTGCAGGCGGGATGTGAGGAAAAAACACGTTGAGACGAGCACAGTTGGAAGAGCATCTTCCAGCTAAGAACTAGGGCAGAGCTGGAAATCTGGTGTGCACTGGTGTTTGTGCTTTCCACAGTAGACATGGGAGAAAGCGGTGCTGAAGCCTGGCTCTTGAATGTGGACACACCAAACCCTTGCAGGGACAGCTGGCAAAGTGTAACTGCAGGGTTTAACCAGAAATCCTGGATGCTCTGCTAGTGCAGACAGACCTTAGGCTGCGTTATGTCACCGGCCTCGGGAATGTGACTCTGACCCACTGAGAAGACATTGATGTGTGACAATACCCTTAACAATAACCGCATCTGAGCCCTCCTATTCCAGGTCAAATGGATTATCTCATTCCTGGAGTGAAAGGATCCCAGACACAAAACACATTTCAGACATTTGTGAAAATGGGAGGCCTAGGAGTAATTCTTGGCAAGGTAAGTGTGAACCTCTGTGCTGGCCACAGCAGAAACCAGCTTCTGAGCCATTGCTGCTCTGCTGAAAGTTTGGCTGGTCTTCGGACAGCAGCATGACTCCTTGAAATTGTGCTAATTGTTATTAACCTGGAATTGGGATTTAGAAGCACCCTACGCAAGTACCTTTTTTGCACAATGCTTTGGCACATAGAAATGACATTTAATTTCTCCCATTCCTCCAGTGTGAGCTAGCACAAAAAAGAGGAAGAAGTCTATTCACTCTTGCCAGCTTCTGTGATCTTATCAGGCAGTGTTTAGTGTTTTTCTTGAAGTGTAGTGATTTTCTCAAATGAAAACTGAAAGTAAGGAGTTTTTTGCTCTGCACAGTTACAGCAAAAACTAGAGAAAGATCACCTAAGTGTCAAGTTTGCCTGGTCTCAGGTAAATCAAGAGGGACTGACCTGTGACTTTTAAATGGTTAAAGCTAATGAGTTACGACTCTTTTGCTGGGGATGCAAAAACAATATACAGTTTGGCATGGGACGCAGATGAGTTTCAAGTTGTTTTACCGTCTGTCTTTATCCTTTGGTTTCTTTCAGGTAATATAGGAGGAAACAGAAAGAAAGTCAGAGGCAAAAGATTTAGGCCACGGTCTAATTCAACTGAGTAAGTCTGAATTTATAAAAGCAAAGCCAAAAAGTATAGTTTTCATATTTGTGTTTTATAGATGGAGATTAAGAGTACTGAAAAGTAGACAGCTGCATTTTTGCTCTGTGGCCTGTTCTGATTGCTGACTGATAATCTGGTAAATGGTTTGGCTAACGTATTTCAACCTCTTTTTATGTATTCTTTAAAAATTAACTATCAATTTTCTTTTTTATGTAGGCTTCCTCACAGTCGTTCCCATAGCAATTCCCAATGATTTTGGCAGCCTGCACCATCACTGCAGGCTTTTGTCTACAGTAAACTGCCATTGCTGAATGTATCCTGGTTCAATACCGAATTTCTGATAACCCGTTTCCTACCCTTGTCTTCACCTTGGGTTGGGCCATTGCAGGGTTTGAGATTTGTATCTCTGTGTACCTGCCTGGAGGTTTTAGGAGAGGTATCTGTCTGCTTTGAGAGTACCCTGAAGTTTATTGTTGTAAGCCTGAAACAGCCAGTCTTGAGTAAGCCCTGCAATAAATGGGTAATGAGAGTCCTTACCAAGCAACTGATCCCCAGACCTTTTCAGTATGGCTTAGAGTTGCTTTCTATATTGATTTGTAGGTTACATTTACTGAAGAGCCCATGTATGCAGTGCTCCCCATAGGGAAAGAGCCTTTCTTATGTACTTAAGCCTGCTGGTTCAGGCTCCTTTCATGAATGGCTGGAAACATAATCTCTGGGCTTGTCAAGCACTGGCCTGCTCTTACAGCACTTATGCCACACGGGAATGACCCCTTCTTTGACCATAGTGGCGATGACAGTGCCCTTTCCCTGTATCATTAGTACTAACTTTGCACCTATATATGGGCAAATGGACTTGATACCAACCCTGCTGGAAACTAATAATGCTAACTCCTCTCTGGGCCCTGCTTTCTTCGGTTTGGGGATTTTGAGTTTGTTCTGAAACTTTTCTTCCACCTGCAGTGCACTGTCTTGAGGTGAGTAGGCTCAGAAAGGTTCATAGAGAAGACCCTTTGTTACAAGTTACAGAAACAGTAGTTTGATGCATATTGCAATTATAACATTGCATGGTCAAAATGGCAACATGGAACAAAAAATTTTAGCCCCAGATCTCTTGGAGGAGTTTATCTGTCAAATGCCTCTGTGCTCTTGGTCTTTGTGCTGATAAACTCTTACTGGAACATTATTTTGCTCGTTTTCTTTTCTCTTTGCATGAGACAGTTTGATAAAAGCAAAATTAGTTGGACCAAACTGCCAAGAATACAAATGAGATTGCACATTCTTCTTTAGAAACTTGTCCTGTGCTTTCCTTCATTTTCCAATTGTATTTCTTAAACAAAATCTGTTAAAAAAAAAAAAGTTTAAATTAATGATACCATTATTCTGTCATTCAGCAGAGGTATATACTGGGGCTGAATTGGTCCATAAAGAATGAAACCAGATCAGCTCTTTTTAGCCTAGAGTGAATGTAACTGCATGGGAAGAGTATTGTTTTCAGTAAAAGCAAAAAATCCCCAAAATGGGCATATATTTCCCCTTGTGCTGCTCAGCTGGTTTATTATACATTTGCTCTGAGAACTTTGGAGCACTAAATAAGTGGGTAGACAGAGAAGAGTGTGAGTTGGAAATCTTTTTCCCTGTAAATATTTTTCTCTTTTAAAGGTGCCCCTGAATTTCCACCTAGTTCTCTGCTTTCCTTCTTGCTGCTTGTTATGGTCTCTCAACCCAGCAGCAGCCCTGGTGCTAGAGGGAGGAGGCTTGTGCTTCCCAAGGGCTGTGCAGCAGCCTGTTAGGTATGAAACACGGCGTGTGTGTTCCTGGGAGAGAACTGCTGGGCAGGAAAATGCTCTTTCTCCTGACAGGGTCTATCCTGGATTGCACGGGACCGCATGGCGTGTCCGAGTCTCCTTGGCAAGCCTGTCACCCCTTGGAGGGAGAGCTCCCACAGAATGATCCACATGCTGTGCCAATTCAGTGGGGAACAGAGAGAGTTGCTGAGTGCACAGTGGCTCTGGTTAGAGAGATAACTTCCTCTGTGAGCAGAGAAAATTGACTGAGAATGATCTAACTGTGGCCAGCATGTACTCATTAGGAAAACACAAAGCAATGCCAGCTGCTTTGAGGATGCCTCAGAATACATGGAGGCTTCTCCCAGGCAAATTTACCTTCTTAACTTGTCTGGAAAATATAGAATAATATTGAAATCTGTTCTGAAACAGTGGACGGCATTTGGAAAGTCCATCTGTGTGGCCCCTGGGGGTCCAATGAAGCATACTTGTTGAGATGGAAGAAAAGGGGTAACACTGTTGGTTTCCTGTTAGTAGTAGAGACAGTGTAGTTAACCACTAGAAAATTGGGTTCATTTGTGTCACATCTTGTGCAGAATTCAATTTTTTTTTAAGCCGGTGCACACTAGTACAGTTGCCAATAAAGTATTTGACATATGCATGAGTCTGCAGTAAGTGCACATATTATGCGCAAGGTTTTTTATGTATACAGCCAAGCACCAGATAGAGACTCATGTCATTAATCATTTAAGTAAAATTTTTTAAGCACTGAGCAAGGTTTGAGCTCTGCAGCCCTCACGAGCAGCACTGACAGGAGGGTTGCAAGCACATTGGGCAGTTCCTGAAAAATGTACTGCTCGTGCCTTTGTGCGACCCCTTGTACCTAACAGATACATGAACAAGGCTTCTGCTAAGGATGTAGCTCTATGGAGATTGCTAAAGCTCTTTTGGAACTTTTTAAATTGTTTCTAGATGTTTTAAAACAAGATTTGTTTTCTTTACTAAAGGCAGATGGTTCAGTTCACGCAGAAGGAATGCCAACAGGCCAAATGTTTCTGCAGCTTTTTCACAAACAGGGTTGATAAAATGGCCTGATGAAACAAGTTTTCTATTAAAATCAATTAGAGTTAACCAGGAATGATAATGAGAGTTTTCTGAATAAGCTGACAGTTTAATTGGGAGCTTGTGTTAAAACAGGTCCCGGGGAACATGCGTTTTGCCAAATAGCGATTCTGACCTTTGTTAATTTGCACTGCTTTTCCTATAAGCCTTTGTCTTCCTCGTTGTTATAACTGATACGAACATCTTTGGCTTAGACTTTGTATTATATATTGTCTTTTTGCAGCAGGGTAACCCATGCATCTGAGCCTGGGCTTTCTCTCGCCCACCAAATCCCGGCCCAAGGCATAAGCCCAGGGGGTTCTGACCACCCCCAAACAGGGAGTCGGGATCACAGGTCAGTCTCACCTGCCCCTGCATTCTGGGCTGCCATTTTATCCCGTGAAAAGTTCCTTCCCTCAGTATACAACAGTTTCACTGTGGCAAAACACCGTGACTGCTTGGAGGTGCTCCTGCTGATGGCAGCGCTAGCTAACCTTCCTCCTTGCCAGCCTGAGGAGTATGAGTACTCTTGAGCCCAGGTCTTTTGCCTTGTTGCATGTTGCGCTACAAGCCAAATAGAGCCATTGGTCTAGCTATAGGCTTATGTGTAAGGATGTCTGTGTTTTAAAGCGGAATTTCTCACTCAAAGAAAATGTGGATTCTGGCCATTGTTAATGAACACGTGGCCAGGAAGGTCAACCTGAGAGCTTTCTAATGGTATCACGTAGTGGTCTGCAGTAACTCAAGTTTAACCTTTCTGTAACAGATGAATTGAGGTGGTGAATGATGATCTGTAATACAACCAGACTCAGGAAACCCTGCAACACGGTTGTGCAACAACTGCATGCTTTGATACCACGTTACACTTTGTTTTCTAATACAGGAAGCCAGATTGGGAGTGTTTCATGGTTACCAAAAGACCTTTTCAAATGAGAAAAAGCAAGTCAAAAGTACTGCAAGTACAAGAAAATGTGTAGTCGCACCTACAATTAAAGCTAAAGCTAAAGCAGAAGTTTATTAGTTCCTGATGATGCTGGCGTCAGCCTGTTGCTTCACTTGCTGTTCATCTGTTGCTGCGCTACCACTTCTGATGTTTTCTTTCTCTAAGAGCCCAAGCTGGAAAGCATAAAGCACTCCTGATTCCTGATAAATAAGCAAGCTGAGGAAGCTACTTAGAAGCACTTGTGGCTGAGGGCGAGTACTTTCTGAGAGCTGTGGCTGTGCTTGCGCGGGGCGGGAAGGAGAGGTTCCAGAGCAAAAAAGGAGCAAAAGAAGTCGAAAAAGTGCTGCCGCTTTTGTCATCAACGTGGTTTGAAATATGGTGGGGGTTGAATGACATGATCTGGCCCAATCTTTACTCATCTGAGCAATCCCTTGCGAGGCCTGTTCCCATGTGTGAGGTCATTGGAGTCACTCATAAACAAGGGTGGTGAGAACTGGCCCAGAAATATCGAAAATAATTTAAAGAGGAATTTTCTTTCCCTTTTTCCTTGGTTACAATGTTTCCTATTTCAGAATGTGCTAGTCTCTATTATATAAAGGTGGTGATCACAAATAATCATTAAACTGTTGCTATTCTTATACAACAAGAACAGACTTTAAATTGGACCAGGCAGACTCCTGTTTCTATATTGCCCTTTTTTCTTAACATGACAGAGGGGGAGGAGTTTGCTAATCTTGTTATTGGGGGCTAAGAGAAACCAGTTACAAAAAAAAAAATTTCTTCTTCCCTGGTACTATTACTGTTGGATAATTAAACACCGTATTTATTTTTATAGTTTTCATGTAACTAATATGAGTATGCAGCTCAGACTTTTTTCCTAAAAAGTGTGGTTTTGATATCAAGATTGCTTCTGTAAAATGTGAGGTAACTCTGCAGCCCACTTCCCTTAAAGCTTCTTGTGGTCCTACCAAATTAAATGATCATTGAAAAATCAGGGAGTTATTTGCACTTAAGTGTGAAAATTGCCACTGTGGTGGCAAACAATTCAAGCCTTCTAACACCCTGAGGCCGAAATTCATCCCTGTAGAAAGGGCCAAGCCCAAGTTTCTGTGCTCATTAAGCTATTATCTTGCAATTTATTCTAGATGGGTGCAAATGTGTGTCTTCAACAAGCAAACTGCAGGATTGGAGCCAAAATGCCCCTTCATCCTTGTTCTGAGATCATGAGAGGAGTTCAAACCATGAGCTTAATGCTGGCCCTCTGCATTGGCGTGAATTTTATCCTTAAGACATTAAATGAATGATGTATCCCAAAGAGTTTCCAGATTAATCAAACATATGAGTCTTGTTGTAGGTCAGAGTTTCTCATGCAGTTGTACACGTTGCCTAGTCCTCACCCAACATTCATACTGATTTATTTGCCATATTCACTTGCATTTTGGGGATGAAGACATCCTTGCTAAGCTTGTGCTGTGTGTTCTCAGATTTTCTATTCTTGTTCTTCTGCTTTCTCTGTTCCTTCCATTGCTTTCTGCAGGTATTTAAACCCATGGTTCAAAAGAGAATATAATGTAGCTAAGTGGGTAGAAGATGTGAATAAAAACACTGAAGGACCATACTTTAGGTATTTTGTAAATTAATTCTATATCATTTTTAAGAGCTGTTCCAGCATATACAAATAACTTGGGACTCCTACCTTGTATAAATCAATACAAGTTACTGTAGGTGCAAAGGGCCCCTCTTCTTTTGCTGCATTTTGATGTCTGTTTTTGGCTTCATGTGCAATTTACAATTCTTTTTCTGAATGTTTTAATGAAGCCATTGAAAAGGGTGTGTGTAGTGCATGCGTTCCCACCATCATCTATAGCTTGTAGTAGCTTTCTCATCATTTTATGCCAAGTAGTGTTTTATGGGCATGAGACATATTTATCACTAATAAAGTAATATTAACTTAAATAGAATGTAATTTACTGAAGCAGGTGGTTTCATAACACATTGACTCTACCCACTGTCTTATATAGTGCATACTAAAATTTAAATGAAAAAAGAATAAAAAGTAGTGGTATTTTACCCTCAGCATACAATGAAATAATTAATATATTGTAATTGGCAAATTAAATGTATGAGAATATACTCTATTTATCAAACCACTAATGAATCTGTTACAAGTGAGTGTAGGGTTCAACCAAAAATACCGCCTTTTTTTGAGAGGGGGAAGTGTGTATTATTTGATACATTCCAAGTTAAAGAGAAGAAGCATGCATGAGGCTGGCCTCCCTGTTGTACATGAATCAGGAGACTGAGAACATTTTAGTAGATTCCCAAAAGACACAATCTCGCAGCTGGGACAGAAGTTTGCATCAGCTGAAAAAATCAGCTAGCATAGGAGAGAATGGTAGACAATTTATGACAAATAATATAAAACATGAAAGAAATTGATGAAGCTGTAAGTTGACATATCAAAAATGAAGCTGAAACAAGAATTATAGAAACACAAAGAAAAAAAAAACAAAGCAAAATCTTTACCCAAAACAGTGAAGGATGGTAAGAACGAGTAAATAGAATCTTAACGATAATTTTGCTACATTAGTAGACCTAATAATAGTGCAAAAGGGCAGAAACATTCACTAAATATATCCAGTGTGTATTTGGGAAAAAAACGTGATGGAGTTGTATCACAAGATGCTAATGAAACACTTCTATTCCGATAGTAGCACTGACAGATAGTAAATAGCAGAGTGGGAATTTAGTCGTTTTTAGAAATAAAAATGTCCCAAAGTCTTAAAAGAGCATAAAATTGTCACTTTTTTAAACTATTTGTGTTTGCTTTCAAGAAATCTTAGATCACAGAGTAAGTTGCAGAAAAGCTTTCCAATGAACAAATAGGGCAACTGAGGTAGATTTGAGCCTGCCAGTCCTGATCTTGGTCCCGAACAAGGAGTAAAAATCCCTGACACAAGAATCCAAGGCTTGGGGGAGGATATGATTTTGCCAGCCAGCGTCGCCCAGGTCTCGGTATTGGTGCTTGGACATTCAGGCAGGGCGTATTGTGAATCCAGTAGTTTTGCCATTGCTGGTTTTAGCATTGGGATACAGGGTCCAGTTCTGGTGTCCACAGTTCAACAAGCATGTTCAAGAACTGGGGAGATTTAAGCCCTGAGAAACCTTAGAAGGGACTGCAGGGCCTCAAGCTGTTCAGTTTAACGGAGCAGCTAAATGCTTACCTGATCATAAAATCCACATAGCTGCATATGGAGCAAAACCTGTGTGGGAAGTCCTTTAGACTAGCAGACTGAAACTGGTAATGACCAAGAGTCACTGGAAGGTGAAATTAGGCAAAGTCACACTAGAAATGTGGTGTGCTTTTATTAGCAAACCTTTTCCTAAAAATACCCTCTGGACCTTTGTTGTTCAGGCAAGGCCATCAGTCACTCACCATAATCTAACCCCATAGCTGTCTTTCAGGGTGTTTGTATCAGAAGCCCTGTGGTCACAATAAACAAAGACATTGATGGAATATGAAGGAAGCACTAGTTTAAAGTATGGTACTTTAAATGGTTTATTTAAACAGGTTTAAATTCCTGTGTGGATACTCTTAATTTGGTTTTTATCTTTTAATATCAGTATATCTTTATTTAGTAACCAGATTAAATTGATGGGAGCGTACCCCGTCCCTGAGGGTTTTCAACTGTTGCACTGAATGAGTCACATTTCTAATTGCGTTTGAGATAAACCAAGCATTTTTCGCGTGTAGATGAGGATTAAGCTGACCCATGTGAGTTTTAAGGGCTGTATATCAGCAGAGATGAAACATAAATTAAAAATTTTACACCATAGAAGCTTACTAATGACTGCCTGCAGCAGTAGCTTCAGAAATGAGAGAAAGCTAGGATAAATTTAAAACCTGTATGTCCTAATTAATTGAGGTAACCATGGGGAAGTATTCTGCAGGCACATTATGGAAGGCAAAGGATCAAATCTTCTCCTGGGATGAGTTGTCATGGGCTTATGAGGGGTTGAACTGAACAGTTTCTCCCCAAAACTTAGATGCAATTTTAGTTAATCTGTGACAGACTGGAAAACATTGTTCCTAAGAACGATGTGTCTGAACATATGGCTGAGTTTTGAGCCTGTGAAGTGATTCATGAACAAAACAAAAATCTTGGTTGGTAAACCAGAAAGTCAGGCTGAAGTCAGGCTGTCCAGCTGATACTACATTTTAGGAATTATAGCCCAGGATAAGACATTTACACCAGATAATTAGCCGGGTACTATTTTTGTTGCTAATCATCTTTGATTTCTGTTTTCTTGTAAAGATGTCCTGAAAGTAACACTGCTGTTTTGCTTGTCTCCCTATAGTTTTAGGAATAATGTGTTGATGACTGGTGCTTTGCAGGTAGAGTTGAAATAGAATCAGGAAAAAAGACAAAACCACTTCCTACAATTCCTAGGAATGCTGCAGATTTTCAGATAATAGAGATACTAGTCATCACAAAGACTTTCTCCATCAGCTTAAAAAAACCCCTGTATAAATCAAAATTTGTCTCTCTGACACCTGGTGTCCAAGTTATTAATTTTTTTTTCCTAGTCTACAAGTCTAATGGGTATTTCTATATAATTACTTTTTATTAATGATAATAATAATCGTAGCTGGTGTCTCTGGTGCCAGAAAGCTCCCAGCTGTGGGATTCCCTTCTGTAAGAAAATAAGATCTGTAAAGAAATATCTCATTTTACTGCTCAAATTCTAGGCTAGATTTTAATTTTACGTGCCAGGCCATAGCGGTGTAACCCCAGCAATAAACTCAGGCAGGAAACTTTTCCCTAATTTTGGCTTTGCTGGAAGGCACAGTGTTTTACCAGGGTGATACTACTACTTAATTTTGTTACTGCCAATTACAGTGGCTACTGCGCAGACTGACCTTATGAAATATGATTAAGGATTACTTGAAATCCTCACTGAATCTTGAAAAACTCAGGGACCATGATGGTATCAGAAAATAAACTGTCAGAATCCCAAACTCTGTCATTTCTGTAGATTATTATAGACAAAAAAGACTAGAAGGCACCTTCTGAAGCACTGTTGCCTGCATTTGATTTAATGCAAGTATTTACAGTAACTTAGATTCTATGGGGGTTGTTTAAGTATAAAAATAGTTTACAAAGAAAACACGTTTTTTAGATGGAGACCCAGGATGCATACCTGGAGGGAAAATGACCATCCCATATCAGAAGGCATTGGCAAGGAGCATGAAGGGCAGGACACAAAAGGCTATCCATTTCCCTCCTATTTTTTCTGTGCTTTGGTGTTCTTGCTTCCTTCCTAGATTTCTTGTCAGCTCCTCCGCAGCTGATCGTTAGCCAGAGTTGGCTCTGCTGCTCTGCGAGGTCCATTGCCTTCCTCTGTGAGCATCCAGCTGAGGCCAGAGCCGTGGCCAGCCGTTAGCTCCCTGCTCTCGACGAATTTCCCCATTACAACCAAAGCCAAATATTGTCCTTGTTGGCAGCCAATGAAAAAAATGCCTATTGACATCAGCAGGATCCGGATTTCATTTTAAAAATTAGGGAAAAGAGTTCRTTAAAGCGTGTGAGTGCCTGCTTCTGGGGCATTGCTGTGCAGTGCTTAAAGTGGATGGCTCAAGCCACAGCCTTTGCCTTTTCTGCAGCCCCCCACAAGCAGAGCCTCCCCTCTGCTGCTGCACCTTCTGAGGAAACTTGCGCACATCTGTGTTTTTTAAAAGGAACTGCATTTAAAATGTTTAACCACATGAGTGTTTTTAGAAGATTCCAACTTCCTAATGTAGGATAATTTAGGCTGATGATGTCCTACAAAGAGCTGAACCTACGGCAGCAAAGGTCAGGTTAGGCTGACAGTACCTTTGGGCTTGAAATGCTTTCGCCAGGTTGAATGTTAAGTGAATTTTATTAAATTATGAATTTAATGGTCTACGAAACAGAATCAAGCACAGCTTATGAACAGTGCAGATCTGTCAGGGCCACCTGCCTTGAGTTCAGCTAAAATGACACCTGAAGTCGCAAGATGTTTAGTGTGACCGGGTGACACATTTCACACCGTCCCTTGTGGGCCAGCACTCACCCAGTTCAGGTGACGAGCAGGCAGATGCCTGGCTGCAGGGGAGCGCATGCAAATGTCCTCCCGCTGCCACACTGTTTTGTTGTGAATCCCAACATGGTCTCCCTGCACTTAGTTTCAGCTTCCAGGACAGAAAGACAGACACGAGATGGCCACTACATGTTGCTTTCTGGTCAGAAATGAGAATCCTTGCAGTGCGTTGAGGTGCATGGCTTTCTTTGGGGTTGGTGGTAAAACCTCTGAAACTGTCACGGCGTGTACAGGGCAGAATGCAGTCTGCAGCCCAATCTGCTTTCCTAGTTTTTTGTATAAGTTTCAGCTGGAAACAAGATTTGGCATGAAAGCTAATGGGTGTGATAGCAGGAGAACTGAAACCCCAGTGAAAGCTAAATGGATCCCACCCTTGACCAAACTGCAAAGTTTTGCCTACCTTTAACCTCAGCATTACCCGCAAGCGTCCCTGAATGCTGTCTTTCTTCCATCCTGTAAATGAGAAAGGTCATGTCTGGCTTTTTCTCATTTAAAGTCCATGTAAATCTGGGATACACAGCACATACACAATTGCAGGGCAGAACCTGAAAAGTGATCAAAAACACCTCAAACTACACTTGTCACACAAGAAGCATCTGAAGATCTGTAAGCATACGCTTAGTAGTGATATGTTTTTACAGCCTCAGTAGATGACACTAAAGATGACAAAAACCAGCACGTAACTTGTGGAGCAGAAATAAGGGGTGAGGGCTGCAAGGGGAGGGCAAGGTCATTTCTTTTAAGTGTGCAACTGCATTCTCGATGTATTTGGCTGTAGCTTTGCACATGCAGGTGAGCAGCAATGTGCACATCAGTTAGGTGAGCAAACCATAGGTGAGCTGGCAATGCAAAGTGGGGTTGAGAAGTAAGAAATGTAGGCAGCTACACTGGAGGTCTGGGCTTCAAAATCTTTTGAAAAGGCAGCATTGTGTTTGAGTTATCGTGCAGAGCTACCTGGCTACAGGCTCAGCTAGGGATCCTGGTCAGAGGACCTGCTGTGCAAGGAAAATGTTCAAGATGCCCCGTCCTTGGGGGGGTTATTGCTCCTTCCAGGATCACCGGCTCAGGCTGATGGCTTTCCCTCTCACCATGGCCTTCTCTTGTGGTGCCTAAAATGACCCGTGGGAAGAGCCAGTGGTGTGCAGGAGGCGATGTTGTGCCTGGTTGTGGTGCAAGGAATGGAAGGTGCCTTCATTGTTTGTGCCACCTCCTGGCTGTGGTACCTATGTGAACAGCTTTCTGATAGCGCTTGCCAAGTCAGATCTAACACCCCCCAGTTCCTTGCTTCTAATCCCCAGGTGCATCGTTATAAATTTAAACATGAAGATTTAAAATCCTCCTGCAGCTGTGGGGCAAAATTCGTGAATAATTGGATTACTAATAATATGTAAAATCTGCTCTCCTTGTCTTCCCCTCTTCCTCCTCTCCTTATTTTTTTGATTCTAGATCCGCTAATAGTTTATTAGTGACCTTTATCAGTCCGAGTGTGGGCACAGATGAGAGGACTTGTATGGGTAGTGAACAGCAGGGCACTGTTGAGAACTTTTCCCTGGATTTTTGAAAAAAAAAATAACCTGTTTTGTTGCATGTGCAGTTTGGTGCCCAGATCTGTGATGCTGGACATATGAAAGTTTTGTTTTATACTGTAGTAGCTGTTTAAAATTTTCTTCCTGAAAATGTTCATGTATGTCCAGTTCATCTTAATGGATGATCAAAGTACATGTGCTGAAGATGTACTCTTCAGTGTTTGGACAATTGTACCAACCTAAATCTTTTAAGGGCTGTTGAACTTAGAGGCTACAGCATGAGGCATTAGAGCATCATGAGCCAGGTTGGAGAGCTGTCACCATATAATTTCCATTAACACCTTGTTGCTCGTGGCTATCATCAATCATTGTTTGTATGGGAGACAAGAGAGTGTGCTGTTGTAGGGAGCTACAGGCACAACAAAATGATACAGTAGTCCAAAATAAAACAATGGTTATTTAAACGTAAGTGAATTTCACTTAGATAATAGAGATACAAAACAATTCCAGCCACAAGAGAGTCCCTGCCTTGTCTGTAATCCTCTCTAGATGAAAGGACCCCATCCAGCAAATCCCAGAGCCAGGGATGCGGGCCTGCCTGCCAGGGGTGGTTCCTGTGGCTCCTTGGTATGAGTGATGGTGCTCATCACTGGGGTCTACAGCTGCACAACATGCGGCCCACTGCTGGGTTTGAGGGGCTTGGAAGACCTGTCTGTAGAAACCAAGGGAAACCTTCCACCTTCAGGGACACGTTAAGTTCAGAAGATAGTAGGCAGCAGTGCTCAGGGAGGGTCTGGGTGATGTGCCTGCACTAGTGGGAGGCCTCCTTTGAACAATGCAAAACAGAACAAGAAGGCCAGGGTAGCTCAATTTTTCTACTTTGAGGCTTTTTTCCCCTTTTATTCTGCCCAGATTTAGAGCCTGATAGGAACCTCTCAAGTGGGAAAAGTGCAGAATCTCAAAACAGAAGCATAAGAGTTTTTCTTGGGTATAAAATTTCAGTCAATAATGTGCTGCTGCCTTATTGACACGAAAAGAATGCCTTTCATGTGATACAAACATTTACTTGCTCCTGCTTACTCTACTCACCTTGTACAGAAATGCTGATTGCCATTGACTAATCAGTCCATTTTTGTATATTCTCATCAGACTCTTTCTTTGGCTGGAACAATATGCACTGTATGATGCTTGCATGTCTAATAATTTGTTATTAGCACTTTGTATATGCCTTTGTTACTTCACAACTAACAGTTTGGCCTCCAAGTGCATGCATTTGTGTAAATTAATGTGTGATAAAATAATAGATTTATTTGCTATGTTTGTATCAGTATAGGACATGTGTAAGATATACATAAAGACACTGATAATTGCCATTTAGTCACTGGCAGAAGACATTATTTAGCTTGTATTTATACAATCACTGTTTCTATTTAGGCTTCATAATGCCATGTCTATCTTTTAGTTCTGTATTTATTCAATTGCAGATTTGGTTTGTTAATTTTATAATGATTAATTACAGTACCATATAAAACAATTTAAGAAATAATTTTTGTTATGCAATACAATTCTAATAAGAAGCAGGAAACTTTATTTTTTCTTCCAGTGTTCCTGAAAGCTATAAATACCTTTAATCATATAATGAAATTATTAGATTACTGATCAAAAAACCTTATCCCCCTGATATTGAGCTAATAATAAGCTATATACTTGGTTCTGAACCAAGCTTCAGAGTAATGGCAGTTGCTGTTGCAGTGCTGGGACCCGAAGACATCACGTTTATTTTGTGTGTTTCAACATCTCAGGACACTGTCTCCTGCAAAGTCTCCATCTTCGTCCACTGGATCTATTGCTTCCAGCAGAAAATACCCTTACCCGATGCCACCACTTCCTGACGAGGAGAAAAAAGCCAACAGGCAAAGTGCCAGGGTACGTGTCCCTCTTCTCTGCGCATTTCGTCAGCCACTTGATTTACTGGTAGTTTTTCAAAAGGAAAGCATGGCAGAGCAGCATCTTTGACTAACAGTGAGAGCAGCAGTGGCATTCCCTTCGTACCCTTAACTCCAGAAGCTGCTGAAGGCTGAGCCTCTGGCAGCGATTAGGGCAGCCTCTGTGGCTGTGTTTACAGATACCCATTCAGGTTGCTCTTAAACCTGCCCAGAAGCCCAGATTCCACTAGTTGTCTTATTTCAAGCTGGGAGCATGCCTGGCGCAGCCTTTGGGCTGTGGAGGACGGGCAGCCCTGGAGCAGGCGTCGCGTCTGGCTCTCCTCCCTTGCCCCTTCCAGGGGGCTGATGCAGCCAGCAACTCTCATTTGGGCTGGGGGATAGCTGCTTTCCTGCTCTGTGGAAAGGTAAGGAGGATGTGGAGGGCTTGTATCGAGCCCTTGCAGATATGGAGGAACTTTGCTGCCACGTGTTCTGAGCCCACCCTGGCCCCCCAGGGTGGGCAGGAACCGCTGGAATGTGCTGTGGGTGGTGATGCTGCTCTGCAGGGAGAGGTTTCCAGCTGCTGCCGAAAGGCAGCACTAGCCGTTGCTTCCTTTGTGTCAATTCAGACATAGCAGATATTTGAATAAGCAAAAAACCTCTGAAATTTACTTCAGGAGTTTTACTTGTGATAGCTTTGGTTCATATTTCTGATGCAGATRAGATTCCCATCTCTGCTCTCTGTCCTTTTTTCTTGGAAAGAAAGGAGTGGAACGCTGCTGAGGGGACCTGCGTGCTGCTACCCCCACAATCGGCGCGGGGCAGAAAGTTGTGTGAGGGGCAGCACAGGGTCTCCCAGGCACATGCGGAGCAGAGCAGCTTGGGGGAAGGGCTGCGCTGATGTTTCTCAGACCTGGAGCTGCCTCGGCACCAACTCAAACCCACGGCAGAAATTCATGCTGCCCTGAGCAGAGTTAGGCAGAAGAGAGTGGGAGATTACACCAATATTAGTTAGCGTAACTGTAAGGTAAAAGCTGTCTAATACAAAGTTGATGCTACACTGACATTTTTCCTTCAAACTCTCTGCGCTCCCAGCTGTGGACTTTTACTATGCCGACTGCAAGTCATGCTGAAATGCTTGGGACTGCGGACTTTGTGGTCTGAATAGATACCCACCAGACACTGGGAGACCAAGAGCATAGCCTTGGTGACCCAAGTGATGTAGATATGATTCCCCAAACAAGCTCCTCAGGCTGTTTGGGTAACAGCCTGTTTTATCTTGGTGTTCAGTGTGTGTTTGTGTTCCTTTTCCCCCTCTCCAGCTATGGGAGACCTCCATTTAGCTGCACTGTTTTCCTGGAGTGACATGAGAACTGTTTACTTCGAATTTTATAGAAACTCAGCATCACTGAGTCATTGCACATTCATCTGCTCTTCAGACAATTTGAAAGATCAACAGAGAGGCCCGTGATCACAGTGAGAACCTCCTCTCATCTGGAAGGGAAAAAAGCAGTCTTTTCTTTCTTTCTTTTTTGTTGACTTGTATTCTGTGGATTTGATGAACAACCAAAATCATAACAATTAACAGGGGATGATTAGCCCGGATGTGACAAGGTTAGTCCGCATGATGACAGATACACTCACCTAGAATCCCAACTGCAGTCCGTTTGCCAGTCCCGCGTAAGAGAGGTTTTTTCTCAGGTTTAATGCAGTCCTGAGTCAGACCAGAGTGGAACTGGGAACGCGCCTCCTGGAGAGCCCAGCTGATGTAAACTTGTATGCTGTATGCATGAACCTTGTGTTCTTTACTTTCCACATGTAAGGGATAAACAACATACTGTAGTAGAAATTAGCATGCAGGAGTAAGAAATATAGGATTTTTTTGTGACAGGATTTCAAGCTTTGAAAGGCAACTATTTGACACAAACGTCAAACAAACAAGGATTCTATCTTTTTTTTACCTTACGTGTTTATAATCTCAGTATACAGATTGTATATATGTAAACATTTGATAATGTCAAAAATAGCTGTTATACATAAGTGTATTTTGCCAAATGCCTAAAGAAACAGTCATGACTAACATCATCACACTTCAGATTTTCTAATATTATGAGCAGACAACTTTGGAAATGCAGAAAGTACAGTACTGTAAAACCGTGTCTCTCAGAAACTGGTGTTTGACCAAAACCTATACTATCTTTTCAGTATCTTATACTGTCTTGACAATCTCAATTGTATGGCAGACTGCAGAAACCAGTACAGCAGCACTTTGTCTTAAATCATCATAAGAGGAACAGTCAAAATCCGTTGTTCAGTGAGACGACCAGTGTATCCTCTCACAGGTGTAATCAAGAATGATTCGGCAGACAACAGAGACAGAGTCTTTAAGTAATGTGCAGTCCAAACTTACTGGACATTTGGGAACACTTCTAAGTAGTCAACTCAGGATGTGGCGACATGAAGTCCTTCTGGTGAGAGTCGCTGTGTGTTTTTGATAGAGCATCTCAGACACTGTTTCAGATGGCAAGGTGAGGCTTATGAGGAGCGTAACGATTTCACTGCACTAGATAATAACAGTGCTGGGCAAGTGGCCAGTTTCATTGCTGTTTTTTAATTTTTATTTGTTACTGGAATCACCTTTACCATGTGCTTGAATGCTATGCTTGCTGCCTCTGAAGCCCCCTTGACAATTTTGGGGGCATTAAACTGAGTACAAGTGAGTTTAGCCTAAAAAAAACGTGGTGGGGAGGGAACAAACCCTTTACCATGGAGATGTTAATCTTGCGTATAAAGTGGATGGTTAGATTTCTAACACCTGAGACTTCTAAAAGTTGTTGTAAAACAAATGTCTTTTGATTGGGAATTTTCAGTCAGTGAGAAACTGGACCATATTAGATCAGTTATAATTCTCCAGCTTTCCAAAATTGACTAATTCTTACCTTCAGGTGGTGCCATTGCAGAATAAAACACCCAATTCTGTGTGGTGCAGTTGAATACCTTGCCCAACAGCCGTGTGATCAATTAGATATTATTGTGATGGGAACATCTATGGTGTTTCTGAATCTTCTACCTCTTTCATGTATTCCCTTTAATAAGTGAACCCAACACTTGCAGCCTTTTAATATATTTTTTTAACTTTTAAGTCTCTTGATAAAGTCAAATATATGTAAGATTAAATTAAGAAATGTTTAAAGATGTCAGCAACTGTAAAGTATGTAAGATTTTTAGAAACACTATATTTTATGATTAGGCTGTGTGTTGGATTATGACAAAATATTGGCCTTGGAGTTCAAATGATTTTCCTTCACAGTCGACAGGTTCTGGTAAGTATTTTGGAGAAAGACAAATATGAGTGAGTACAAGTGGATGCAGACAGACCATATGGAAGGAGCCAGTCACTTGTAATTGCTTTAGGAAAAGATTCTGCACTTTTGTGAAGAGTAAATATCCGTCAGCACTGAAGAATATTTTTTGCAAAGATTTACTTAGAGTGTAGGTAACTGGATTAAAGATAGTTGGTAGCGTATAGCTCATGAAATTAGGGCCTGAGCCATAATCACTTGAAATCAATGTGTCTTTTATTGATTTCACTAGACTTCGAGCAGGAGCCTCAAGGAGTTCACCCACATTAGGACATTATGCTAACCCGATAGCCTCTGTGTTACTCTGTCGCCTGGAAGCTGTTTTTCCCTCACATATTAGTATCTTGTCTTTAGTAACTGGACTGTTCGTCATGTGCCTTTTACGGTATTTTGTTTGGATACAAACTGGCATGTAATTTTGAATAATCCTGTTAGATTTCTGTGCGTATTTTATGTTTACCACTGTTTACTCTTCCCTTTCCATTTTGCCTTACCAAGAAGCAGCAAGATTTGGCAGACTGAACTGGATATAACATACTGTCTCTTTGTGTAATGCTCATAGCTTCTTGTTTTGCAAACAAATGGCTCTCCTGACTGTATTTGCAATATAGTATGTACTTTCAACTTCTCTCTTGTTTTGGTATAACTCATTTGTAGCATATGATGATACAGTTATGTGTGTAGTGTAACTTTAAGAGTCACTTTCACATTTGGAGATAGGTAGTGACTGGAAGTCTAGTTATGAGCACTAAGTTTAAGTTAAATAAATACTGACTTTCACTTTGATGGTCTAGAGTGAGAATATCACAGGACTTGGGTTTCTGCAAAATTCTTCTGCAGAGGATTTTGCATCAGGTTGGTAACTTGGAGACCTTGCCATTGCACAAAACCTGAACTAGGAGGGCTGTGTGAGCCTCCAAAGCCAGTGGAGGTCAAAGAGAGAAGTTGTTTGTTTACATTCTGTGGTTTCCTACTTCTAAAATGCAGTGTGTTGGAAAGCTGCCAGATTAATAACCTTGAAGATGGCAAATATTCTTATCCACTCTAGTTAGTTACACTGGCAGTAGCAATATAAATAGCCACCTAATACCTCATCCAGTCTAAAATAGAGTACTTGCATTGTCAATAGGGTAGCTCAGTCATTTTGACTCATTGAGACTCATGCTTTTGTTTTGTTTTTAATTTTATTTTAATAAATGAACTAGCTATTGCCAGCTATGCTGTAGATGCCTGTTGAAGTGGGGGGGGTCATCAGCTCTTCTCAATACATTACAAGTAATTGTCCATATGAGCATAGGACCTGCAGGATGAGGGTTATGTATTTCAACATGTGGAGGCAGAATCTTGTATAATTTAATATAAAATTAATATGACTAACTGATGGAGACTGGAAAATAGAGATCATATCCAAATAATACTGCTGCACAATGATTCCATAGTTCAACAAGTAAAAATTTACCTGCTAATTCTGAATTTGTTCACGTAAGAACTTCAGTAATTCATACTATAGACTTTTGGTGACTATACTCAGGCAGTTTACCAGAAATGGTTGTGATTGATTGATAATTTACATATAATTTTGTTATCTTTAAGTCGTTTTAAAGAGGTTGTTCATTTTATACAGCCTATCTCTGCATAAGTTGTGAACTTAAGTCACTGCTTGCCAGTTACATGATTTGAAGTGTGACTTGACTTTGAAGATAGCCACTTCCAGATGACTTAAGTTTTTGTTCCTGATCTATGAGCTGTTGAACCTGCTAAGCTGATGTACTCATTAGATAATTTTGATTGTGCTAATGAACAAATGGACCTTTGGGTTATAGCCTGAATTAAAATCAGAAGGAAATTGTATCAATAGCTATTGTACTGAAGTCCTCTTACCTGAATCCCTGTTGCTGGTTTTAAATGAACTGAGTGGTCTTGTCAACACCAATGTGACAACTGTTTTCAAACCCAGGGCTAAGAACAGGTACATACACTATTACAGGCATGCATATACTACAAATTCTGACCAAATTTGCAGTTATTTCATTGCTTAATGAACAGGGTAGGATGTAACGTGAAACAGTGATGAGACTCCATAATCCTATGGGATAACAGGTTAGCTCTTAGGACTTGCTCTGTCATCGAATCCCATACCTAGCTGTTGTAAGCAAACTTGCCAAGCTCCAGTGTAAAACTCAGCGAGCTCCTGTTCTCTTATCTTCTGTCCCCTTTCCGCTCCTACTGAAAAGCATCTCCATGAATGATAATTACATCCACTAACAGCCTCTTGTGTTGGTTGGCTAAGATCAAAAAGCTGCTAAGTCGCCTTTCCACACAATATCCTGGATAAGGTTTTTCCAGTGCTGTTAATACATCTTTTGCTCTTGCTACAGCATAGGTGATGGAGCCTCATGTCTCAGGTGCAATTTGCACTGGTAAAACCATTTGGTGGCTCAGCCATCCTTTCTCACCCTCTAGCACTGTTGAAGGCTAAGCCTTTTTAATCACCGAGTCTGTGAACCTGAAAGTTGTGCTGTGTCCTATTTCTCTTGCTCCAAGTCTGAAGTTACTTAAGTCTAAGTTACTTAAGTATCTGTATCATTAGCAGTCTGTTTGGGCCACTGTTGCCAACCGCAGTGTGAGGTTATTTACCTCATTTTTAAAGAGCTTGAGCATTCTGGTCTCCTCTGAAGCCAGTTTTTTGTCTAGAATGGATTATCCATCAGATTGCTGAGCTGATGACCCACTATTTGCGTGGCTTCCAAACCATATGAGACATCAGCAATATGCGATATGGCTTTGATCAGATTTCCTGAAGACAAATATGAGTAAACTGCACACCTATGTACAGCTTGTCATCCCATGACTGCATGGTGGGGTAACATTCCTGTGTGCACGTAACTATTATCCTAATAGAGCAGGAAAAAAGGAAACAGTGAAGCTGAGTGTGTAGACATAGTCCTATCTGTGTTGCAACTCTTAAGGGTGATTTCAACAGGAAATTAAGGGAATACCTCCTATCATCTACACTAAAAAACTCCTTTGACCTGAATATTTTCCAAGTCAGCTTATGCAAAACATTTCTGGTGCCTCAAGTATGGATGCTGATGTAAACTAAAGGTTTGGAAACAGTAGCTTGTACACCCAGCAGGTGGTATCTTGTCATTCCACAAGTTTTCTGCAACTATTTAGAGAAGCTCTGCAACAGTCAACATTAATACATTATCTCAGCCAAGTAACTAAAACAAGCAGTAAAAATAAGTTCAGAACACAGAAATGTGGTGGTTTGCTCACACTTGACAAACTTTGTACCTGACTTCAGAATTGGCTCACCTAGCCAGGTCTGGTGGTTTTAGTTCTCTAAAATCCAATCTACACCAGTTTCAAAATCACTTTAGCTAAGCCAGCTTTAAACTGTTTAAATAAAAACTTCTGCTACGTAGACAGGCCATAATTGCAATGTAACTCAGAATGAGATGAGGAAGATTGGGGAAAGTAAGCGCAGAACAGTTAAAAAGAAATACATTCTGTAAGGGAGACATATAGGTGTCTTTCTTACACTATTTTTAAATACTAGAGCATAAAATGTCAAAGCAACAAGCTAATTTTTTTCTGTTTCTGTATTCCTCTGGATAAAAAAATAATTTTTTTTTGGTTAAAAAAAAATCTTAACATGGGGCCTTAAGACCTTATATATTCTAACTTTAGCATGGAGAGTCTATTTTTACAACCACGTTAGAAATTCTGTATATAGGCCTGACTGACCTTGTAAGTATAGTGGTGCTAGCAGCTAATCATGCAATATTGTAAGGCTCTGTATAACAGTAAATGCTGATTTATTTTGATTATTGGTACAGGGACTCCTGCTCACTGCCTGTGTAGAGACTCTGCATATTTTATGCTTGGAAATACAGTCCAGAAATAATCAAACTGTGAATATATAACCTGATTTTTCTTTTCTTAAGGGTAAAGATATATTACAATAGGTAGTGTTTTATATAGAATACAGTACTTATTTTTATTGTTGCATAAATGCAAAATATTTTTTTCAGAATAGCAAAGCATTACATAATTTTTAATCCGCTGGAGAAAACACTATTTACAGTATGACCAGTTCTTTCAGCAAAGCTTTTGGGGTGGTATATACCAATTAGCTCTGCCAGCTTCATTTTGTGCTAATGTTTATCATCTTGGGCATTGCTGTAAAAAAAAGCTATCTATTTTTTCACTTATACTAGCCCTTATTGCTAAAACATTTAGAGGGACGAGGGGAATTGTGTTTCACCACTGGGGCTGGGCTAGTATTAGCAAAAACAACCAATATCTACACAATATTGTTGTCTTTGCTAGTTAAAATCCTTTAAAGATCATACCTGATGTAATAGAAACATAAGATTTTGACAAACACCAAAATGAAGCATTGCAATTTACAACTTCCAGCTTTGAGTGTGATATTTTTGTCATAAACATTACAGGCATTGGGCTGTTGAAGTGAATGAATCTGGGTTTCATGTAGCTGAACAAAATGTTGCTTTTTATAAAATCAAATCATTGTAATTTGGGGTTCTAAATTCCTGCTCACTTTTAATAACAGCATCACAGTATCCACTTCTGAGAGTATTTAATACAAATGCCTGTGGTTTTCAATGTTACTAACATATTGTAACATCAGTAAAGTGACTTTCAATGACAAAGACTGTTGTATTTTGTTCTCATAAGTCCTATATTTAGCACTTCCTGTTTTATAGGTCTCTGTAAAGAAAAGATGCTGCATGCATGGAAAAAAAAGGCTAATGGCTAGTAATAGAATACAGATGCTATTTTTAATAGAATACAGATGTTATTTTTCAAATTCCAGGGTTGAAAATGATTCTGTGAGCATCCCAGTCTTTGTCTTAGGGTCCTACTGCTCTCAAGGCAAATCTAAAATTACTGTTCCTTAGGTTTGCATGTCTGAGGGCAACCTAGAAAAATTATCTACGTTCTAAACTATGCCCAATTGTTTGCACAAAGGTCAAGAGCAATCATCACCCCACTTAGTAGCACATAAGCATCCTTCCCCAGATGCCTTTTGGGAAAGAGAAACCCTTAATTCCCAATTATAGGTAACTTTCTCTAAAGCAGGTAACTTGCATATTCAGATTGCCCTCTGAATCTATTCTTAATAGGGAAGCAATATTCACAGAGGTTTCAGGTGGCTTTTTTTTAGCTAGATGACAGCAAATTCTGTAGTCACTCCTTAGCAACTGTATTTATTATCTTAGTTTATGTCTAAACATGAAAGATCCCTGTGAATATAATGGATTTTTGAAATGCTTACGGAGAACAAAAAACCAATTATTTCTTGGGTAAGCTAGAATTTGTTCCTGGTTTTGGAGCAATTTGTTTTCCAGTTTTCTCTGTTTTGTGTTTACAAGAAGATCCCTGAAGAAAACCCTATTAGTTCACGCTGTTGTTCTCGACGCATTTCACTGCCCAGTAACTGGCTGGTGCCAAAATAGTAATTCAGCCTGAGGAAATAAACTGAGAAAGACTTAAGAGTTTTTATTACTGCTCCTCTTCTTTCATTGCTCTGGACACCTGTTATGCCTCATTAAAAAAAAAGTAACCCTCCTCCAAAAAAACCCCAACTATGCAAAATAAGCTGAACACATTTTTCAAGCCAAGCTTTTATTTGTAGGTGCAATTTTACTCCCAATTTTACTTATTGATTTATTTAATCAATAATTCTCATGATTTATTGCATAACTTCATACCTGTATAGGAGTGTGGAACTTCTGGGGGGGTCTCAGATCATTTAGTAAGTTACACAAGAACATTGTATTCATTATTCCCTGATGTTTTCTTTCATTAATAGTTTCAGGCCTGTGATGGGTGGAAAATGGGAAGAGCAAAAGCAAAAAAATTGCAGATCAAGGTAAAACAGCCTAATAAGTGAAGGGAAGAAAGTGTGTGTGGGGGGAAAGCCATGCAAAGGCAATCACTCACCACTTCCCACCCGCAGACCAATGCCCAGCCGGTCCCCAAGCAACAGCTACTTCGGAGAGACCTCCCCCGCCCCGGGCCGAGGTTTGTTGCTGAGCGTGCTCTTACATGGCATGGAACGTCCCCCTTTGGTCCATTTGGGTCAGCTGTCCCCGCTGCGCTCCCTCCCAGCCTCTTCCCCGCCCTCAGCCTGCTCCCGGGGGTCACAGAGAGAGAAACAGACGACCCTGATGCTGTGCAAGCACAGCTCAGCAACAGCTGGAACACTGGTGTGTTATTACAGGCTGCTATAAAGAAAATTAATTCCATCCCAGCCAAACCCTCTACAAGACCAGAAACACAATTAAGCAGAAGTATGAGAGAAATGTTGTGKGGGTAATGAGCATTTTGGTAAAGAGGTCTCATCCTTTTTTTTTGGGGTAAAATTAACAGTGTAAGGATGAATATTGTATTTATGCAAAATGGTCTCATCAAAACCCTACAGGAAGAACAGCCTTTGCTTCACACTCAGTGTRCTAACTTTGCCAGCTGCCAAAGTTTTGAACTCCAGCAGAACTGATGTTGGCTACTTCAGTCAGAGAAACCTTTACAGTCTTTGGTCATGTTAGAAATGCTTTCTGTAGCATTCCATGTGTTTCCCAACTTTATGTGCAACAGGACAGTGTACAGGTATCAGAATGTGGAAGTATAATCATGTCTATGCCTTTAAAATTCATTTTTGAGGGCAGAAAGGGAACTAGCTTCTGAAATGAAACTAAAAGCAATATCCAAAGGATTCAGAATTTAAGTGGTAAGTACTAGTTGCTTCTTTAGGTGAGACCAGCCAGCTTTGAATTTATAGCCCAGAGACTAGAGACCTAGACTTTACAGTATTCTTAGCAATCTAGGGTATAAAATAGTGTCTTCAAGCAAGATTTCTGCTCCAAGGATTATTTCTGTTTGTCCAGTGACATACACACATATGTATCTATATATACACACACATGTATAGTTTTGCTTTCATTCCTTAGTGCAAAGGCTCCTCCCCAAAAGTGCTCTAAACCACTAATATAAGTAATATACTCCTTTTAACATTCTTCTGGCATTCTTTGCATTTACAAGGCTAGCAGAAGAACATCTATCACTCCTCTGTGGTAGGTAGAAGTGACCAAAATCAACAAGTTTCATTAACTTACTTCATTGGAAAAAAAGTTTCAACTACCTCCATACCGTTATGCTGCTCCCCCTTCCCATACAATGTCAATCTTCCCCTCAAAAAAAAACCACCAACCCTAAAACCTCCACCAAACAAAACCCCCTTTTTTCCCCCGAAAAACCTCAGACAAAAAGTCTTGCCTTTCCGTATCTGCTTTCATGTAAATCCTACAGCATTGGTAATTACTGCTGTGATCTGAAATAGTAATCTGGCAGGAATTTCTCCAAGTGGGGTTTGGCCCTTCTATGTTAGTTGGCATACAGAGGCAGGAAAGGCTACTTCTTAGGGTTTAAAGCGGAGGAGATGATAGAAACGTTAACTTACAAGTAACTGAAGTCTGGCAGCTTAGAAGTTCATTGTTAAAGGGAAAGTTAATGTATAAACTGACACAGCATAGTTTTTGTATGTTTAAAAGCATTTTATATAGTGACACAAACAGACCAAGAATCTTACTGGAACAAAAGCCTCCCTACACAAGAGCACACTGCTAGACGAGTACTCTGCTATGTTTTATCACATCCCTGAAGTTGTAACAGGTAGTGCTATGCTCAGTGCATGGTGTCACAGACTTCATCTTGAAAATAGCTAGCTGTCAAAATAAGCAACTTCAACTTACTGATGTTCTAACAGACCAGCGTAAAAATAAAATGATCATTCCAAAAGCTCTTTCAGTTTGTACATGTGTCTTACGCTGTCAAAGTCAAAAGAATATGTATCATCTTATGTCATACACATGATACTGTTTAAGACAGAAAAAGGTAAGTTGCACTCCAGGAACTGGTTTTAGTGAATCACAGGTAAAAAAGTAAACACAGTACAGAAAAACTTACTATCTGCATAATTTGAGTTATACATAGTGAATTGCAAGTTTATGAAAATAAATCCATCTTTAATAGTCACAGGTTGAAAGTTAAAGATGACAGTACATGAGTAGTTTATAGTCAGTGTCAAAACTAAAAAAATGCAAGTGTCTAAAGCGGTATCTCCACAAAATACGCAATTTCCAATATTGAGATACACAATCATTGGAAGATTTGGCAAAGCAAAACACAAACTGGAATGTTAATCGTGATCATCCATGGCTTCCTTCCTGATTTAGATGCTCATAACACACTGTATGAACTGAAAAAAGAATAACCACTTATTAGATGTATGCTAGAGAACAAGTTTTCACTTTTTCTCCTAAAATACTCATTGTCACTACCCTTTTCTGTAAACAAATTCAGACCATGAACAACAACGCTTTGAAATGAAATATGAAAATTAGCTAATAGTTATTAAAACAAAGCATCTCCTTAATAACAACAAAAAACCCAGGAACACTTGAACCTAGTGTTCTCCTTTTCCCAAGACCTACAAGCCTGACTGTGATTTGTGTCTGTCCCCACCGCACCTCCCCCAGCCTTTCCTGGGAAAAATGCCTACCAAGCCTTAAAATAAAAGAAGAAAAAAAAATAGTCACAGAAAGTGATATTAGCAAGCTACATAGCCTCTTAGATCTTCTTGAACCATGCTGGTAAGAAGTCCAGACAAAAATGCCCAACAACATTTCATAGAACTCTATGAAATATGTGAAAACTTTTTCAGACAATACTCAACAAAACCCAGAACCTTTGTGCTCTCAGGTAACACCATCAGTGTAGGGAACACAGGCATAAACTCAAATCCTTACTGTTTGTCTTCAGTTTTAAGTTTTTCTTTAGTTTTACTGTGTAACTTTAACTGATTCCTTAAAGTTCACTTACATCATCATACTGGAAGTTCACAAAACCCTGCTGAGATGTATCCCTTCTTCTAAAACAATCTGCAAAAATGCATTAAGAAAACAAAACAGAAACCAGGTAAGAAGAATTACACAGTTAACCAATTTTTTTAAAATGCATTGTACTTTCATTAAATTCCCCAAGTCACATGAATGAGAACTCACAAAGAACACTGCAATTCATTCCAAGACTTAATTTCCCGTTCTTCATTTTCATATTTATCATATACAACCCTTTATGTTCTGTTGATAAATACAGTTTCCCAATTTTGATAACATAACTATTCTAGTCTCTGGAATAAACCCTGCAGTAGTTTTAAGTCCATTTTTCAATGGGTATTTAAAAATCATTATCTGTAATTGTTCCAGTTCTGCCTGTAAACTCTATCGAAAGAACCTATTTTGTGTTACATAAAACACAAAGTTTGTTTGAGATAACTGAGTAATCAGATTTTGTTAAATAAAAATACATTATGGGGATGATAGTAACAAGGCTATAATCCAGCGTACCAGTGAGAGCTCTGAGTTTCACACAGCAGGCAATGTAATCATCAAATGTAATTTTTCCACGAGTGCTGAATCGCCTTGTGATTGCAGTCACTGCCTGTGGGCTCAGTCTAAATCCTATTTGAAAATAAAAAGTCTCTATTGAAAAGACAGGTAAGTTAACAGAATCCAACACATTTTTTATTGGAAATATCGTGTCAGTTACTGCAGGATGATAACTGGTACTGGGAAATGCTGTAAATCAGTGTCAGAAGCAAGAACATTTCACAACTTACCCATATTCATCAAGGCTTTCTCCAGTTCTTCACGATCCACTGTACCACTTCTATCGTTGTCAAAACTTATGAAGTGTTGCTTCCAGCCATTAACCACAGCCCAGAGCTCTTTAAACTCATTAAATCCCAGTGTGCCGGACATATCCCTCTGAGTCCAAAGCTAAGAAAAACGTTTCTTAACTTAAAAAATTAAAAAAAAGCTCTATAATCTGTATAATCTGTAGTTAAAAACTCTTTCTTGAAGGTCAATATTAACAATATTTTACTATTATTAATTTTTCTGGTAGAAAACTACAGCATCCCACAGCACAGAGATAATACTACCGACCAAAACCAAAGGTCAGAGAACTTGCTCTTCCCCACTTCTTCTCAGCGAAACCTGATAAAACTATTTGCTCTTTGTGAATTTAACTCAGTTCACACACTTCTCTTTTACCTGTCGCAGTGTAATTGTTACCAATAAAATACATATTTGAAATAAAAATAGATGCCAAATGAAAAATTACTTTAAGTTAGAATAATATCAGTTCTCTAGCATTCTAAGCAGTTTGTTCAAGGTGAGCTAACAGCCCTCTCAGTTTCGTTTCTGCTTTTTTCTTTTTAAACAGCAAAACATTTGAACATGACAATTTAAGTTTTGACTAAAAAACTCCAAAGATTCCAACCTTGCACAGTATACCTAAGTCTTCCACAGGTTCTACTGATGAATGCCATATATCATCTCATCAGACACTCGAACCTGATTCATTCAAGGAACAGGATTCAGGGGCACCTAGATTGTATTCAGGCTGTGTAATACAAATACATAATTCATTAGGAAGGACATCTACAATATTGTCCAATTTCAAAAGCACAATGAGCGATTTGCACAAAACTCTATTCTGGGCTGCCAGACCTGACTCTTCATACACTCAGTGTCCCCTAGGCTTAGAGGGATACCACTTGTTGTAAGAAGATCAGTCACCGAGAGCCTCATTTATTAGAATTTCATCCAGTAAAATGACTAAGAGCAGAATTTTCTAGTTCCCCAATTATAATGATCATAATACTTATCAAGTTAGAGCTGAATGGGAATTACAAAGCATTTCCTAAATTTTGGGTGCCCTCTCATCTTTGTTTATGTAACGCAAAAATGTTTACATTTCATAGTAAAGGATACATCCAGCATTGAGATCATGAGTCTGCAAGTCTCTAAATTGAAAGCTGTTTAAATTAGAAAAAGGAAAAATAAGTTATTTAAAAGAATGATTTTCAGTTTTGTCTAAATGTAACATTTTAAATTGCTTTTTATTATATGCTGATAATACATTATAATGTATAAAATACTATATAATTGCTTCCACTGTATATACAGCCATACCTTATTTTGATCCAACTAAGAGCTTTTAATCATTACTTGTTAGAAAAACTGACAGCAGACAATCTGGAGGCAATTCAAGTTATATTTAAAATTAATTTGCTCTCATCTCAATCCATAAAGATTTTGGGTTTCAGACAAAGTGTTCATTTATATTTCACCATAGACACCACTTGAGGAAGACAGTTTTACTCACAGAAGCTCGATTTTGTAAACTGAACACTAGGTAACCCAACAGGAATCCTGCCACAGAATTTTTTGGTCAGTATCAAAGCTCAATTCAAAAACAAAGCAAAACACCTTTTTAAGAATTGGCTGTCCATTACAAAACACTTCAACTCCACAGCTCAGCAGTGGGGAACTAAGGAGGCTGAGAAGTGAAGTCTTACACCCACAGAACTGAATACAGAGAATTTACATTTCAAAGCAATCCATATAGAAAGCAAGCCCTTCCACCATGCAAATAAAAAAAACCAAAAACCAACCCTCTACAGAAGGCACAACTACAAGCGTTTTTCTAATAGATGGCATAAGAATTAGTATGCTTTAGGGATGGGGTTTTTTTGGCTTATTTAAATCATTAACTTACGTTTATACGCTCCTGCAATCCCTGACTGGGTGAGACATCTCTGTAGCTCATCAGCATCTATTTGTCCATCCTTTCGATAACAGAAGATGTATCAGCTATTGTTTTAATTCCCTCTCCCACACTGGTTATTCCCAGTACCTACTCCCTCTTAAGTGGCATTAGTTACCCCTTCAAAAAACAACTGATTACCTGTCTGCTATATGACAGAAACTGTCTTTTATAACCCGTATCTGTAATGATGTTTCTTTAGTTGATATTTTTGCAATATGCATTAGCTTTCCGATCTAGTGATGTACTAAAAAATGAACAGGATTGGCAGGTTTGCTCTAAACCTAACTTTAAAAAAAAAACAAAAAACAAACCCACATCAAATATTGGTAGCATATACTTGAGAGTCAGCTGCATAGAAACCAAGGTGCAAAATTTTGAACAGAAAGACAGCTTTCCTTAAAGTACTAATTTTAACTTAGTGGGTATTGCAGTCACTTTAGATTATACGTTTATGATTTCACTGCTACAGTAGGAAACCTAGAACCCAGATCATACACACCCTCTTCTCAAAACAGCCTTAAGACTTACAAATCTAAAAAACCTTTTTTTCTGGGAATAGTAAGTTGTTAGCAGAACAAACAAAAGCAGAAAGCAAAGAACTTCGAAAGAAAAACAAAACAAACCCTGAAAAGATACCTATCTGCATGGTTTGGAAAATGACTCACTTCCAGTGCATCCTGCTCAGGGCCAAATAGAGAAAGCAACTGCCAATTCATGGAAAACAATGAGCTGTCAAAAGTGAAATTCTGGGTCACATTCCTCACACACCCAACATGAAGTTCAGTTCACAGAGTTTGAGTATAATTTAACCTCATTCGAGGATGGAACATTGTATCTGTAGATATAAAAAATGATGCGACTTTTGTAAAGCATTAAATAGGGAAAAGAGAGTTGCTTTATATTTGCAACAAATTTATTTGCCTCAGCATTTTCCTAACGTTTTTAAATCCAGTAAGCATTTTTTTCTTCTTTTTTTAAGAACAGAGATATATGACTAAATGGCATGGTGGGAATGGCAGAGCCAGGTAACTTTCAGAAATGAAGTATCATTATTTATAGGACAAATAGCAGTTAATATGTTAAATGATATTTGACAAGGTCTGAGAAAAAGCTCAACAATGTTTTGATTTAGCTAAACCCAAAATTGCTTCCAACCTACTCCATCAGTCTAACTATACAGATGTATTTAAAACTTTACATTCACAGGAAAATAAAAAAAAGAGATCTGAAATAGCCATGCATATTAAGCAGCAAATCTCTTCAAAGCCCTTGTGCCTTCTGAAACAAAGGCAGGATCTGCATAACATTAAAATAGGCAGGAAGACAGAAAAGCATGATTTGTAATCATGATTAACATTAGCAAAAAGATGCTTGGGGTTTTTTTGGGGGTCTTTTTTGTTGTTTTTTTTTTTTTTAAAGTAGAACTTAAGCAGTTAAACTAGACAAGGCACAGGGGCTTTGCAAACAGACTAAAAAAAAAGAAAATTATTACTTCCTACAAAGACAGACTCAATTAGTAAAGATTTGAAACAATACTTTTGACTTTCTTCTGTAAACAAAGAAAACTGATTCCTCAAATCTAAGACAAGATCTCTCTTGTAAACTACTTCAAAGAAAGCTCAGAGAGAACATTATGTATTATATAGGCATAAAAACAACACAGAAAGCAGCAAACCATAGCCAAAAACTCTACTAATTCTACAATAAATACTTAAGGAAAACTGTGAGACGTGGCTTTTTACAGACTTGCACAGATGGCTGTAAAAGCAACTGATAATTTATCTGTTCCATTTCACTGTCTCCTTACCCGGTTTGTACTTCTGCACAGCCACGGGTCTCAGTGAAACTGACTCTTACAATTCCAAGGATAACATTTCAAAAGCTACCCAGTTTATTTCAATAAGGAATGATTTCTACAAATAAAAAGTATTTAAAAATACTAACTTAAGTACTCTTAAGCGCTAACTTGATCATACCCATTAGCTCACTGGCTTCCCAGCTTTCAGCAACCATGCCTCACTCGAGAAGCCTGGGGGTGGTCTAYGCTTTGCTGCGGTCCAGCTCCTGCCACCCCTTCTCCACAGGACAGCATCCTGTTCGCCGTTATCTCTCTTTCTCTTTACATTAGGAGCTTACTCTTTTTCCAGCCTCAGTTACTGGCTCCACTGCTGACTCCTGGCACGCAGCCCGGTGGCACCTGGATGCAGAGGCATCTCAGCTAGCAGGCAAACTGTCAGCGCGTTCAGCAGAATATAGCTTGGGCTCCACCTTACCAGAGAGGGCTGTCTCACTACACATAGGTCGTTCCAGTGATCTCCTTTACTACAAAAATACATGGTCTACATATTTTCATAAGCAATGTTAAAAAAGTAATATATAGACTGTAAGATGCATTATTAATTCAAAAGAATAACATAGAGAACAAAAATAACCCAAATTACAGTCTTAAACTGTGAATTTAAATGTCAGCTAATATTGCTGAATTCAAACTGTCATGTTGTGGTTATGCCTACCTCTGGATAACAGATCCAGGAACACAGTTTTAGATCTGCACACACCCTAGAAGTGTGCAATAAATAGCTATACATGTGGCCAACAAAGACAGAACTTCAGCTCAATAAACCTAACTTATTTGCTCATAAACTTTGTAATATAGTTCAAGAACTACTTATTTCTAGTAACATCCATAATCATACAAAATCAATATATGCCACAAAATTACAGGAAAGAAATTAAAAATGCAGTGCAGAATGACAGGGAGAAAAAAAGAAAGGCCTAAATGAAAGTTGTGAATGCCTTTTCCTCTAAAAGTATAATCACTCTAGCCTACCAGCAAACCCAGACATTGGTACAACTCAAGACTGCTTTTCCCTTTGTGAGTCAATTATTAAGTCTATTAAGATCATGTAATGATCTCTTTCTTATTAGCATTTCCTGCTTTTAGCCAGGCCATCTCCACAGCCCATGCTTCCCATTGTTTCTGGCTTCTTTCTCCTGAAAATGACAGCATTCCCCAACCCAGCGCTGAGCCACAATTCAGTTACAACATTTCATGTAACTATATAGTCCCTGTATATACTTATATAGGAAATATAGCATGTACATGCATACATGTGGATATATATATGTATGCATTTACACACATACACACGCTATATAGAAACTAACAGCATTACTCAAACTGTACAGTTACTGTGTGTATATAGCTATATGGTATAGCTATACAGCTATATATAGCAGATCAGCTAAGTAAAACCATTCTGTTTTTTTTGTTTGTTTGTTTGTTTTTTAAAGCTTAAAACAACAGTTTTCCTCACTGCAAATATTAGGCACTCCTCTTTCCAAAGGTTAATGCAGAAATTATTCCCCAGAAAAAAAAAAAAACCCAAGAAATAAATAACATTTTATAAGTTTACCTGCCCTGCTACTGCAGCAAAATAACCAAACAAAGGATCCTGAGCTTGTCCAGGGAATGCTGGTCCTCCTGGAGCTCCTCCATACTTCAGAAATCAAGAAAAAAATTAATTTCAAATCAATGATTCAGTTAACTGTTACGAAACTGCAGTGTTTGCATTTAAGAATCAACTTATGTTTTTACATACACACCATGCAAAAAAGTCAAACCAACCAAAAAAGAAATTCCTTAAAAAAAAAAAAAAAAGAAAAAAGACATAATCTTGGTATTGAGATACTCATTTATTATAATTTAAGCACATCAGTCTAAAACCTTGCAAAGGAGCAATCCACTGATCTAGATGCAGTATGCTGTATCTCATCAAGGTTGAATTCTAGTCTACTACTAGCAGAAAATAGGGTACTGAAGATAAGACTACTAAGGCACTGCAGTTTTTTCTTTCCACTTCAAAAATGCTGAGCAAGACAGATCTCTAGGGAAAATACCTGAAGAATATGCATTAAGCATGGATTTTTTTTTTTAAGTAAAATTGATTCTTAACTGAAAATCATGGAATGACCCAAGTTAATCCTGTTTTACTTGAGTTGAACCAATAATCTGTGTAACAGAGTCAATACCCATCTTTTGCCAGGACAAGAACATGCGTTTTTTGGAGACGGACAGAGTTTCATCTCTTATTCTTCGAAGGTGTACCTTATTCTTCGAAGCCGCTTAGCTATTTATCGGCCCATGAAACGGCGGGCAGGCGGTCGGCAGGGCCGGGCCGAGCCCCGCCTAACACGGCTCTCATCGCTTCCCCCCGCGGGCCAGAAAGCCGACGCCCTCCCCACCCTGGCGAAGCGTCCCCCCGCCTGGAGAGGCCGCGAAGCCACCCCTGCCCGCGCCGCGGGGACGAGGGCCGCGCCCCCCACCTCTGCCGGAGGCCCCGCGGCCGGGCAGGGCCGCAGCGGGCCGGCGGGGGGCCAAGGCCGGCGCCCCTCACCGCGGGCGGGACGGCCCGGAAGGCCCCTCAAGTCCCCGGCAGTGCGCGGGGAGGGGGGAAAGGCAGGGAAGGGGCTGTCCCGCCCCAGGCACCATGGCCCCCGCTTCAGCCACGCTGCCCCGCCGCCGTGGCGGCCCCGAGCCTAGGCTCGGCTCGGAGCGGCCGCGCCCCGCCAGCCCCCGCCGCCCGGGCTCAGCCCGCCGCCAGCCCCCGCTCACCCCGCCCTGGTAGAAACCGCCGCCGGGCGCCGGCTGCCCGGGAAACGCCATCTTCGGCTGGCACCTGCCCCTGCCACTCCGGCCTCCCCCGGCCGCAACCACCCGGGCAGGAAGGGGGCACTGGGACGGGCCGCGGGCTGCGGAAAGGGCCGGGGCTGGAAGCTCTGCCACCCGTGCTGGGCAAGCGGCTGCCTCCAGTCAGCGGGGCAGCCGGGCAGTACAAGGCGGTGCCGTCGGGAGCTGAGGGACCACCCCCTCCAACACCCCCGTCCCCCCGTCCCCCCCCCCCCCATCGGGGTGGTACAGACCGCTGGCCCAGAGGCGGCTTTTCCTCCCCACAGCGACTGGGCGGCGCGGCGCTGCTTCGGGGCCCGCCCGTGGCGGAGGGGGGGGTTGGCCTCTTCCCCTGCCTTTTCCGTCGCTGCCGGTGTTGTCGGGGCGGTGCGGCCCCGTCAGGGCGGGACGCAGGCGGGGAGAGCCGCGGGCGCTGGAGGCCGCAGTGTCAGGCGCGGGGGCGGTGGAGGCGAAGGGGAGCGGGTTCAGCTCGCCTGGGGGGTGTCCCTGGCAGCAGCTGTCAGACCCGCAGGGGGGGCAGCGCCCCTGGTAACCACCGCGCAGCCGGGAGGCGCGGCCGCGGGAAGGCCGGAGGCTCGGTGCTGCTGCGGCCCGCCCGCGGCGCCGGGCGGCAGGGGCGGTGTCCCTGGCACAGCCCGGGGGCTGCGGCTCCTGGGGAAGCGGGCGTCTGTGTCCCGCTGTTGCCCATTGAGGCGTTTGGAAAGCACTGAAAACGTTCAGCGGTGAATCGCCTCTGTTGATGTCGAATTACTTTAAAATCACCCATTCGTGATTTACAAAAAGGCCGTAAAGCCCAAGAACTCAGTAGTTCGTGCATGTATATATCACGTGTATCACAGAATGCGTCGTTATGTTAAACGTCTTTTTTTTCGTGCTGTAGTCTGAACACCTATCCCTGGTCCCAAAGACAGAGGAAATAGATGAGCTGTACAATTTTCTCTTGGGTCTGTGGGTCCGAATTCTGGAGCAGGAACAAGGGGGGAATGCCAGTGTCCCGCTGGAGGTAGGAAGCCCTTTTGTGCGGGGTCCCACCAGCAGTGCTCAGTTTGAGGCCGCTCTGGTTTTGGCCATTAGCTGGGGGAGTCTCAGCTTTGATTCAACAGCCTCCTGCGGGCTGGAGAAGCTCGCTGGTACAACCCGTGCTTTAATCCTACTGACTCTTCCTTCGCTTCGGTACCCCAGGAAGCAACAACACCTGAAATGGCCACAGCTTGGTCTGGGCTGGACTGTTTATTTGCAAAAGATTAGAACTTTCTCATGTTGAGAGGTATTTAATTAAGTTGCAAGAGGATGAGAAATTATTTGCTAGTCTGTATGGCTGAAACAAATCTACTGATGGAGACCTTGCAGGGTAAATGGTCTACTGTCAGAAATCTGAAAGCATAACATTTTATTTTCTGTTTGCTAGCAAAATTTCTGAAGAACTTTATAAATTTGTGTAGGATCTTATTAATTTAATCATGCTAATTTATAGTAAAGTTTTCATTAAGAGTGAGTCACCCTTCTCAGCTTCAAAGTCATCCAGTGAACAGGGCTTTCAGCCAATATCTATATAGCATACATTTTTATTATTTCAGCACCAATTACACTGATACTGTTGATAGTTGCCAGTAATATGAAAACAAGTACTATGGTGTTCTGTGAAATTTAACATTCAATAGAGATGCCAAATGAAAGAGACAAATCATTATTTACTACCTTCCTCACACAGGATAGCATATACAAAGCCCATCTTTCCAGGGCAGCTGAGAAACAAAGTAGTGAATCTGGCTAGCTTTTCAGCTTAAGAAATACCTATCTCACAAAAGTGTTTGAATAAGTGTCTGTTGGTATCAAACTGTGCAGCAGTCAAATAGTTCTATTTACCAGACTTAATCACGTGCAGTGTAGGTTATTGGAGACACTGTGCTGAACCTTGTTAGAGTACATCTATTAACATCTGGGCAAGAAGCCTTCATAATTAAAATAAGATCTAGGTACAGTGGTAAAAATATTGAAGGCTGGAAAGATTGAGAATAAGTGGTAAAGAATATAAGTGATAAGATTTGAAGAGTTATACACTGATAAGCAAAGTGTCAAATAGTATATGTGTATTACCAATAGCTTAAAGATAATAGGAAGGAATTTTTAATTGCTTTAGTGAGAAAAAAATCAGATAAGATTCGGACCAGTTGGTAGGCAAAGATACTAAAACTGTGCAACTGTAGCTGTATAGAAAAGGTAGACGCGTTTCATAAGTTTGGGGTTTTTTTTTTTTTGTACTTGAACTCAGCAGCATAAATACCTAGTTATCCTTCATTTGCAGTGCTTCTGCTGAGACTACTGGTAATGAACACTGCACTCAGTAGTTAATATTTGCAAGTTTATTTAAATTCAACCACACATAAGCAAAAGACCTAGGAGACAGATGTAAAAACGTGATGTATTTTATATGGTTCGTTGGGTCGGCATTTTGCTTGCACTGGTGCATTTGTTTATTCAGTTTTTATCCGAGGAAAAGGAAGGCTGCAAAGGAAGGCTGTTTGAGGAGATTAACGAGTACACATCTGCCTTCTGAAGGACTTCTTAGCTATGGTAACCTTTTAAATTACAATAAAATCATCACATTAGAAATACACCAGTAAGAAATCTGTGTAAAATAAATAGCTACTGATCTTGCAGATCTCAAAGAATATGTAATCCCTCTAGTGGGAAGACTGAAGTCAAGCAACACAGAATGCTAGTACTATTGCATTTTTTTTTTGAGAAAATTCAGTATATTTTCCTACAAAAAGACCTAAGTAAAGTAATTTTGTTTAGAAAATGAAAATTATGCATGCAGTTTACATTCCATAGTTTTTGCTGGATTCTTCATAATAATGAAGTTATGAGAATATATTAATATAGCATTACTGCCTTAAAATCTGATCACAGGTCACATTCATTGTATGTACCACACTTTCTCACAATGAACAAAGGCTAGCATAAACCCACTACAAGTCACACTTTCTGCTTGCCCCTCTTCCCTCCCTCTGCCCCACGAAGCCTGGATCCGTTTAACCCTGACATGAGCTTGCACATGACGTGGGAATTCAGCCACCCTGAACCGAAAGCCTTGGGCCACACCATGCTGCCAGTTACGTTCCCATCTGGTGTAGTGGCTGGGAGCTCGGTGGTGGTGTGCTGAGGCGTCACGCTTTCCTGGCAAGCCGGGTGTGGAATTTGTCCTTTCCAGAACTGCAATGAAAGAAGCTAGGGAGGAGACAGGGAATTAAAGTTTGAATTTCCTGAAGTGTTTACTTAGCACATCTGAGGGAATGAAAACTTGAGAATAAGTATATTACTTAGGGAGGGACAAAAAAATAATCTCCTTATCCTTTTAATTGCCATAACTTGAGAAGAGGCACACATAACTTGAGAAGAGCGGAAAGGTAAATATAGTACAGAAGTCCTTAACACAATGCCTCACTCGGTGCCCAGAATGAATGGTGCTCCACTGTTCTGCTTTTTCACCTCTTTGATACCACCCTTTCTTTTTCTATTTACTGCACATTATTTATACTCAGTTCTGCAGCCAGTTATTTTGTACAAGGATTTTCTGTAATAGCCAAGTTTTATGTTGGAATCATCAAATAATGTACTTGCAAGGACAGGAGACAGGGGGAAGGCATTTCTGTCACTTTATAGGTAAGGAGAGTATGGAGATTAAAAGTTTCTATAAATTTTGATTGTCAAGTTTGAGCTACGTGAATTTTCTCCAACCCCATGTGACTTCCAGATTTAGTTTTCCCTCCCAGCTCCGACCTCTTTAACAGATGGTTCAGTGGTGGCCAACTTCCTTACCCCGTACTCCTTCCCTTCTTTGTTTCCTCTGTGTTCAGCATTGTGGGCATTTTTCATCACTCACTGGGCATCAGCAGGAGTATCACTGAAGGCCTGAGGCAAAATAACCTTAATTGTGGATGGTGCAGCTAGTAGTGAGGTTTTGATACTGAGATTTTTGAGGCTAACAATCAGCTTTTATTCAACGCAGTACAATAACAGAACTTACCACATCCATTTCGTTATAAATATAGCAGTTTGTGCTATATATATATAGCAGCTTCGTGCTATATATATTCCCCAGGCATGAGATCTTTACAGAATTAAAGCTAAAATGTAGTTTTTCAGTATGTCCTGGTTTTGGCTGGGATAGAGTTAATTTTCTTCCTAGTAGCTGGTATAGTACTGTGTTTTGGATTTAGAATGAGAATAATGTTGATAACACAATGATGTTTTGGTTGTTGCTAAGCAGTGTTTACACTAAGTCAAGGACTTTTCAGCTTCCCATGCTCTGCCAGGTGCACAAGAAGCTGGGAGGGAGCATAGCCGGGACAGCTGACCCAACTGACCAATGGATATTCCATACCATATGATGTCATGCTCAGCATATAAAGCTGGGGGAAGAAGAAGGAAGGGGGGGACGTTCAGAGTGATGGTGTTTGTCTTCCCAAGCAACCGTGAGGCGTGATGGAGCCCTGCTTTCCTGGAGATGGCTGAACACCTGCCTGCCCATGGGAAGTAGTGAACGAATTCTTGTTTTGCTTTGCTTGCGTGCGCGGCTTTTGCTTTGCCTATTAAACTGTCTTTATGTCAACCCACGAGTTTTCTCACTTTTACCCTTCCGATTCTCTCCCCCATCTCACCGGGGAGAGTGAGCGAGTGGCTGTGTGCTGCTTAGTTGCTGGCTGGGGCTAAACCACGACAACCAGTAACAACATTAATTTCTAAGATCTTGAAGCTTGCAGTCAGATGATTCCCAAGATGGTTTTTAACTAAAGTTGTAATTACATTATAAAGATATCTGAAGATAACAGTTATACATGCCTCTGACTTGGAAAAGACATTTACAGTTCTGCTTACTTTGCATATCACTTTACAACTGATCTTTATTCCTTTACCACATACCTTATTTCAAAACCTTCAGTACTGAAAACTTGGGTAATTTAAAACAGATTGAGGAGAACAAGAGCAAGTCATGCAAGCTCCTTTAATCCTTTAGTTGAATAACATGGGGTCAGATCTGCACTGTTTTCACCAGACAGAAGCCAAAGTATGAAAATGAACTGCCTATAAATGATTGCAGCACAGAACAAATTCAGCAATAAGGCATCTGATTCTCTCTGTACAGCACTTTTTACAATTGTATGTGTCAGCATATATGTTCTTATATAAATCACAATATATATTATGCTACTTTACCTTAAAGGGTAGGACTCAGCTGTACTGGCTGGAATATAAGCATTAGCTTGTAAAACTCCCAGTTGCATATGAATAGAAAGTGCTGCGAAGCCTGATTCTTCTTCATCGGTATCCAGCTACAAGAGGGTATTCCTGGTTCCACTCCCTATTTTCTGAATGATTTCTTTAAAAACCTGTGGCTATCTAAGGAAAAATGGACAAATAGTCCAGGAGGCTGAGCCTGAAATGCATCATCTGTGGGCTAAGGAAAAAGATCCCACTTGTTGTTCTCTTGATTAAATTTTCAGTTGCACAATAGCTTTATTTTAATACGTGAGCTGAAGCATGTTATTTTACAAAGTTCCCTTGAGCTAGGAATTTAGAGCACTAACTTGTTCTCAGGTAGCCTAAAACTCATTTTTGCCACTTTGTGGGTGAAACTCCTAAGCATTAGGGGTTAGTTATGCATTAATTATGCAAGAAATTGGCACTGTGCTGTTCCCCCCACCACGTTTTGCACTGAGCTCAGTTCTGCCAAGTGATCCTCTTGGAGGATTTAGGAATTATGCTGTGCTTCAGTACCAAAATGGTGGTAGGTGGGAAATAAGCTCATAGCTGGTTAGTCAGCCATGGGCAGTACTTCTGGGCAGAAAACCAGCATGTAGAACATAGAAATGGTATTTCAGGTGTCTAAATTCTGTGATTGTCACTCATTAGGTGCCTGATGTCCATTTGGGCTCTCATTCTTACCTCCTAGCTTCCTTGAGAATCTAGGCAGATAGCATTTATTCTCTCCATGTCTAGTGCTTGAACTGAGTTGACACCACTGCAGTGCTACCAGAATTCATCTTCGTTTGCTGAGCTGTAATTTCCATAATCGATGAGACTGGCAGAATTACTGGGGAAATGACTTGGGCTGTTTTGCATATGATTCACCCAATAGCATGCAAATAAATGACTCCAGGAAAATAAAGTTTATTTTTTCTTTGCTTGTTTAATTGCCCCACTACCACAAATGATGCAATGGAGTTTCTAGCATTTGGGGAAATCACAAGTTTCAGCACGCCTGGAGTGAAAGAGATGTGCCGCACCCTGTGGAGAAAAATCACTTTCCTGATCATGATGTCTTCTCTTGGTGCCTGTTTTGGTTACTGTTTTTGTTACAACACGGGGTGTGTGTTGAAAAAATCCTAAGATATTGCAACACACATCCCCAAGTGGCCAACATGAGATGTATTTGCAGTTCCTGTCACAAAATTTTATCACACTTGAGTATACTCTTAAAGCAATACCAGTGAACACAAATTTTTTTCCTCTAGCTGTGGCTTTTGTAAATATTTTTTCTCACACGTATAGTCCATGCTGTTTTCCTTGTTCCTCATATTAGCTTTTTTGCTCCTTCTGTTTCGTTCCTTACGACCTTTCCGAGTTGCTAAAGATTGAAGGAATCAGCCTATTGCTGTCCCAAAAAGTGCCCACCAGATGTCACACTGGTACTTCTACTACGGGCACATCAGCCCATGCTTGATGGCCTTCTAACCTGTACCCGGGTTTTACCATGTACAAATATAAGCTTTGCCAAAGGTAGAAACGGAGCCCACCTAGACAAGCGTCAGCTACCTGCTGTGGGAGCAGCTCCTTGGGTCTCAGTGCTGATCTCTAATAGGAGCTGTAGTATTCCTGAGCCATTCTTTGTGCCAAAATTCCTTTGTAAATACCTAACAGTGGTTTAGGAGTTTATATATAGATTCTTCTATTGGAAAAAAAAAAACTTAGCATAGATTCAAGCATATATTTTTTGAAATCCACTCTGAAGTTTTTGGCTAATATCTAAATGTTTGGGTATGATAGTTCTAAATAACTAGATTGGTTAAGCAGTGTAATTTCTAAAGTTAGCTGTAAGTCTGACGCTTAAAGGATTCCGTTTTGCCATATTTTATATGAGCTAGATCACAGGGAACATTTCTCCTCCCTCTGTTGGGGGTAAGATTATGTGATATGGGAAGAATCTTTTTGTACACCTAGAAAGAGTGAGCACTATCTACACATGAGGTCATGATTAGTCAAATAAAGTCAGTAATCATTAGCCAGCTATGTATAATAATGTATCAAACATATTAATATTTGATGCATCGAGCTTCAGGACATGATACCATGGCTATCAGAACAGTTGATGCTATACAGATTGTTCTTATTTCAGGTTTGTCAGATGTCTTGTACACTTTTTTTGGTTGTCATATTGATGCTTCTTTCTTGTCCAGTTCTTTTGTAGCTGAATCCTTTCATACTTTTTTAATATGTACATTATAGGTGATTCTTTCTTATTCTTTCAGTAAAATGATTAGCATTTTCGGGAAAATAAAATAGGGGTTCTACATCACCTCTTAGTAAAAACATCCACATATGTTGTTTGAAACTATGCATAGGGCTTATGAGAAGGCAAAGGGGTAAAGAGACCAGACGGGCTGTCTGTTGTTGTAGTCTGTGCTTCAAAAAGTTTAGGGCTCTCTAATTAAAAAAAGCTACGGAGCTTTATTGTTTTGCTGGTAACTGCATGTTGTCGTGAACAACAATACATATTTTTATATAATCTACCTGCTCCAGGAATCTTTACAGATGCTAATAATCACTTGCTGTTTTGCATTTGTGTTGTGCATGCTTGACATGTTACATCCAGGAATGAATTGGCCTCGAGCTGTCTAAGAGCACTCTGCAAATTTCCAGCAAAGCGTTCTGATATGCTTTGAATTTTATTTAAGCAAAAGTTAAAGCAATTGGTTGGTGGCAGCAAACACTAAAAAAAAGGCTTTCTGAACTTTGGAGCTGCTCTCAGATGTGGCAGCCCAGTCTGGGCAGTGTCCGTCCATGGGTGGGCTCCCATGCACAGTCATCTCCACACTCTTCTGGATTAGGGTGTTTGTATAACTGTCTAAGGATGTTCCCATCCTCTTCCCTTTCTGCTTTCATCCACAGGTTTTGTGTCTTCATTAATTTCTGATGTTTTTCATCACCTTTTGTATTAGCTAATATCTGGTATGGCTTTCTGAGGATCTAGCTTAAGCGTAATACCTCCAAATCTAACACAGCAATTGTCAGTCTTTCACATACATACTTCACAAAATTGATCAAAACTAGTGTTCTCATCATGTTCTAGAGTGGAGGCTAATGAAAATATTAAAGACTGGGGAAAAAACCCTAAAACCCATGGTCTAATAAAACCGTGAACATATTCAGGGCAGGGCCAACTCCATAGTAGTTCTGACATGTAAGATGGTTATATGATAGCTCATGACCATCATTATCCTGGATTTAAGGGGCCCCAGTTCTTCTCTGGTAGTGGGCACAGTGAGTTACCCTTGCATAGTCCTATTTTGCACAGGAACTTACAGTGACGCAAAGACTGAATCAGTGAACAGTCTTGTGAAACTCTCTGCTGAAAACCTGCTTGGGAGAGGAGGTCACAGGTACCTATCTTCATGCTTGTAGGAGTGGCCAGGTTTTTTCTACCTAAGAAGTAAATAAGTCTGCTTCCTCTGGAGGTTTGCTTTCCTTGAGAACTGAGGCGGGGGGGAGAAGAATGAGGATAGATAAAGTGCTTTATTTTGTTTCCCTCATGAACTCTGTTAATAAAACTAGTCAGAAAGCAATCCTCTGCAGATACTGCCCTCTTCCTCTCTGGAATAAAACATGGAGGCATATTAATGGGTATCGCTGTCCTGGCTGAAAAAAATCTGATTTTAAAAGTTGTCTTCAATGTAGATATACATTAGGTATGAGTACTTTGTACCCAAAGAGAGGGACTTGATTTTCTTCTGATGCAGGAGTTAGAGCTCAGAGTGTCAACAGTGGTCAGATGCCTCTGATTCTGTCTGCCTTTGAACACTTCTCTTTACCACATACCTCCTTGTAAACAACTTTTTTTTTTTCCCTCTGGATCTTTCCCCTTATTTAATTTGTAAAATCTTTAGGTAGAACTTCGATAATTCAACTAATTACGGTGTGAATATTCAGCAGAAGTAATCTTATTTAAGCATTTATTACATCCAAGATTGGGATTTAAGGCACGTTCACAGTGTGCATTAGCACTGCACTGTGATCCCTTTTTAGCTTGCTTCTTCTGCCATAGGTAACAGATTGAATTTAATTAGTTTATTTTATTATTATGTATTTTCTAAAAACTAAACATCCCTACTTAGGAAGTTGTTGTTACTGTATTTTCCACTAAATTTATTTTTACTGTTTTTCCTGGCACATCTCTGACAGAAACAGTGTTTGGACTGATTACTGAAACTGCTCTCCAGATAGCTAAGGCGAAAATCCATGGCTCTTTATTTACACATACTCCGTGCTTGTGCTAGAGTGACCTACTTAAGAAACTCTTCACTTTTTTTTTTCTCATAACCGTGTGGGGAAAGAAGCGGATGATGAAAGAGCATGATCATTTTTTCATTTGTCTGTTTTTAGGAACTCTCTTTAGAAGAATAAGCAAAAGGTATGCAAGTGGTAGCATTCACACACTCATTCCCACATTTTAAAAAAATAAACATGCATTTTGTGGTGAAGTGTAACCTTCTGCATTATGCAGGCAATTAACATTTCATCTGATGCTGGTGTCCCTATGCTAAACTCAGTGACCTAGGCTTGACTAAAGCATCCACACCAGCGTCCAAGTTTTATCTAATGTTTGCAAGAGACAGTGAATCCACCCATGCTAAAGAATACTCACCTGATAACATGAGGATAATTGTTCTCACTGATTTTATCTTCAAGGCACAACCAGAAGGTTTTTAATCTGACTTTTTATGGCTTTAACTCCAAGCATTTTTGTCGTACCGTTCTCATGCTGGGATAATGATATTTGATACTGGTGCTTTGTCTCTTTAATGGTTCTAATACTTCTTCTAACCTAAGCATTTACAGCTTATTAGTCTTCATGTTCTTTTCTTTGGAAAGAGAAGTTGTAATGGAGCCATATATTTCCTTATGTGTGTTTTTGAAAATGAGTGCAACAGCATCAAATGTCAAATACCTAAACCTGGGAAGAATCAAACAAGTTTCTTTACTCTCAGCCTCCGGGTAGAGTGCTTTAAATAGAGTTGCAGCTTTAAACCAAGTTTTGATACTCCCTGTATACTTCTCTCACACCTGCTGCTCTGTTGAACAATCCCAGAGTTGCATATGTTTGCATACCTTGTATTTTTTTCTGCTGTTTCATAAAAGAGAAGAGCTACTTTTTCCCTCTTCTTCAGTTACTGGATTATGAAATTTYGTCATTAGGATAATGACCTAGGTATGTTTTATTGCATTCACCTCTAACTTTTTTTGCAGACATGAATGAATTAAATTCCTGTAGTCTGTAAATGTAAGGAATATTTCCACATTCTTACACCATTCTTGGTGTAACGGACTTTTCTCCAGAGTCTTCATTGTCCTTTTCACAATGTGAAAGAGTTTGCAGCCGCTGCTCTCTGCAGCAGTTGAGTAACTTCCCTGTACATCTGAAAATCACAAGACCATGTTAGATCTTTCTCCTGTCCTCCCTTTCCTACTCCCCTAGCATATTTGAACATGGTTCATAACCCTTTCTAGTAGGCCCTCTGTGAATGGTTTTCAGCCGGTGCTTTCCAGGCTACATCTCCTTGGGCTGGAAGTGTGGCCTGCAGTCTTCGTTCCTTGACAATGACCTTCTGCAGAGCTGGATTCAATGGTGCTGTGGCTGAAAATGCACAAATCGCTTCCGTGTGTATCTGTCCTCATTGCTCATAAGGATTTCCAGGGTAATACAGCTTGCACATTTCCTCAGCAAACATGTTTGTTTAGACTTGTTATGTGTAATGGTGGGCCTGCAACTAATTGCTGAGAAACTCCCCAGAAACCTGCTTATGTGGTAGTTGTTCTCCATATGAATTTACCAGGGTAGGCTACAAAAACTGTAATGCTGCAGGTAACATAACAATTGTTTTCACAGTGCTATTAACAAATTTTTATTAGCATTTGTTTTTTGTGAAATTGTGTTCAAGTTTGAGATTATCTGCAGTGACTGTTAATATTTTTAGGTTTTTACTTTATTTAGGTTTTTTAATTTTAAAATAAAAAAAGTTGTAGTTGGAAATACCTTGAATTTTTCATTGTCTTTAGTGTGTGGTTGTATTTCCACATATGCAGTAGGACCAGTATGATTTATATTTCTCCATAAATATATATAAAATCACACTTCTTCTTCTTACACCTGAGCTTCTTCTCTGGGGTAATATTATGTTCCATATATAGCCACCATTCTGGACACTTCAGATAAGTCATGGAAATCATAAATTATGTTGGCTGAATACCACAGTTAAAAAAAATTCAGGCTATGTGTATATATATTATTATATATATTGAAGTGAGGGTAATCAGCTGTCAAAATCATTTGCCAAAAGTTGTGGTGAGTTTTCTAATATTTAAATCAAGTTCAGCAGTTCTTTCAGAATATCTTTAATTCAGGAGTTTTCAGCTTGTTTTAATGGATTACCTGCCAGCAATAACAAATGGTAACTAGGATAAAACTGCATGTTGTCAGGAAGCTTAAACTTTACAGCAATCTGCATTACTGTTGGAAAATTTGTGGGGGTCTGTGAAGTGAAAAATATGACAAGTCCTGATAATTCAGAAAGGAATTAATTCAGGCAGTGTCTACAGCCCATGTTCTGCAGGAAGAGAGAATAGCTAATCACAAGGTTGCCTTCTGGCTCTCTAATCTGTAAAGCTCCTTGTAATTAGAGAACTATCCTCAGCTTCAGGAAACCTGTGTCCAATTCCTCTCCTTGCCTCTGACTTCCTACGTGATGTTGTACGAGTCACTGACACAGGGATATTAAAGAAACTTGGGATGTGTCTGTGATGGAAGTTAAGTGTGAATCTAAGTGTCAGCTTCTTTATAAAAGACAGGGAAGATGGCTTTGCCAGGAAACGTGGGTGTGTGTCTGTTTGAAGAAGAGGTGCTAGAAGGCACTCAGTGATTCAAGGTATTCAGTATTGTCCCAAAAGTCAGCATGTAGCTGCACAAGCCCCTTCATCCCTCTCAGACCTTCTGTAGCTGGACAGGAGGTATCCCTCAGGCACTGGCAAGATTGAGTATCTTAAGTTGTTGGATTTATTTATCTCAACAATGCTAGACAGGCTTGAAAGTAAAGCAACTGGAGTTTCTGCAGGGTGACTTGAGGTTTGACCTTTAGACCAATCCGATTAAAGATGGGATTTGGTTTCCAATCTTTACTTATGGGACTGAGAAACAGAATCTACAAGCAAAACAAACAAACTATAATCCTGTATGTATTTAACATAATTCCCTGCAATTACTTCTGCACCCATCCCCTCTGATTGCCTGGGCCGGTTCTGAGGGATGGGGACACCACATCTGTCCCATCCTGGGGCTCCCGAAGCTCTGATTCATCGCTAGCCAAGCGGGGAGGGGGAAGCTGCCCCAACCCCTCCTTCCTCCCAGGGACTACCCCTCCGGCCACCTCCTCAGGTTCTGCTCACCATGTCCAGCTCTCACTTGTCTTCTTTGTTGAGTATTGTAGGGTTTCCTTTGGCTCAAATTTTCATGCCACATTAATGGTTTAATCTTTCTTCAGTGAAATCCCATGTTTGATTTTGCTTCAGTTCTTTAAGTATAAAATGAATATGATGGTGTCTTGCATTGAAACAGAGCAGTCCGTTAAGCAGTCTCTGTCCTGTATCTGGCCAGCTGGCCACTGGCATCTCTCCTGATTCTTTTCCCCTGGGGAAACAGTTTTTCCAGCTATATTCACTACTGAGCCATGTAAGTCCTGTGCCTGATACACAGCTGGGTTTGCTACTGCTGCTGCTCAACAGTGAGTGTTGTGGTGTGGAATGGCAGCTGCCTTTGGAAAGGTTGTTGGAAAGGATGAGAAAATAGACTGATTTGTACCAATTTGGACTGGGGAAAGAAGCCTATGGTGGGATCCCAAAACCTGGGTTGGACTCCAGGGCTGCCAAGATCAAACTCTTCATTTAATTATTTATAAGGTACTGAAATAATTGGTACCATGCAACCAAAAATGTGTGACATTTTCTGTCATGGAACCAGTAGGAAAGAAGAAAAACAGGTTTGTCTTTTTCCTTTTTTCCTTCTCTCTCTCTCATTCTAATAAATTTTTTACTGTCATTCCATATACTTTTCTCTAGAATGATTCTTTGAAAATACCTCCCTCCTTTTATGCCAGCACTCAGTCATAGATAATCTGTCCCAAACATGCCTGTTTTGGGACATTCTGTTTTGGTCTAGCAGTGTTCAACCACTTGTGTCCTGCAATGATAAGCATATTACAATAACTTACATTTTTTCATTTTTCATTTACCTATTTTCTGAAGTCTCTAAAGAGAGATTTATAGAGACTACACTTTCTCATCTTCCATAAAACTGGGGGAAAAAATTAATGGGTAATAAACTAGGAAATGCCTCTGCACGGGTGTTCAATAGCCTGAGTCTACTGATTGCAGTTAAGCTTTTCCTAGATTAAATCTGAGCAAGTGTGAAGAGAAGCAAGCACAGTGAAGGGGCTGTATTTGAATGAATCTCAAATAATAAGCAAATTTGGATGTGGAAGCAAAAAGAGAGACAGGAATAAAGGATGTGTGTGAAGCCATATAAACAAAAAATTACCACTTCTGTTTTGCAGCATTTGGAGACATTAGCTAAGTTTCATGCAATTCTCTGAGGTCTGTCCATGTCCTCTCAAGGTTCTTGTGCTGTTTTTGGCTGGGATAGAGTTGATTTTGTTCATAGGAGGTTGTATGGGGCTATGTTTTGGATTTGTGCTGAAAACAGCCTTGATAATATAGAGATATTTTCGTTATGGCTGGGAAGTGCTTACACAGAGTCAAGGCCTTCTCAGCTTCTCATCCTCTACTGACTGAGAAGGCTGGAGATACACAAGAAGCTGTGAGGGGGCACAGCCAGGACAGTTGACCCAAACTGGCCAATGGGATATTCCATTCCATATGACGTCGTGCTCAGTATATAAACTAGGGGAAAACTGGCCGGGGGCCGCTGCTGAAGGACTGGCTGGGCATCGGTGTGTGGGTGGTGAGCAGTTGTTTTTGGTTTTTTTTTTTTTTTTTATTTGCATCACTTGTCTTTCTTGGGTTTTATTTCTCTCTCTTTTTGTTATCTTTCTTTTAATTACATATTATTATTATATTTTATTTCAATAATTAAACTGTTCTTATCTCAACCCATAAGTGTTCTCATTTTTACTCTTCCGATTTTTCTCTCCCCCATCCCACTAGCGAGCGGCTGTGTGGTGCTTAGCTGCCTGCCAGGTTAAACCACAGCAGTTCTGCAGTGTATTTTTTGTAGTGCTGAGGTTCCTTGTAAGAAAATAATATGTCAGGGGACTAGTCTTGTCAGAGCTAATATTTATGTCAATTCTGGATTCCCAGATTCAAGAACATTAAATTAAGACTGTGCAACACTAAGGAATGTGCGGTTTTTCATATCACGGTGATATCTGTAAAAAAAAATATCTTGAGGAATGTCAGCTTCCTCCAGGGAGCAAATAATTCAGGAATTAGAGATGCAAATGGAGATCCACAACAGAAGCATGTATAATGCAGAGGAAAAGAAGAGTCTGTGTAGGAGAGAAAAGCCTCCATGGTGTGTGGAAGAGAAGCCATATTTAGGCTATTATGGGAACACCAAAGATTTATTAAATATGTTAATCATAGTATGGAAGAGCAGCCGAACATAAGTTACATAGTTCCTGTGAGTGTTCATACTATTTACCAGTTCATTATTTGGACTAGTGAATCAAACAGGCTCAGCAGTGTTTGAGACAAGAGATGCTCTTGTAAAATATTGTGTCTGATAGGAGGTAACAAGAGCGAAGCCATAAAAACCTGACGTGCTGGAAAAAAGGGGCTTTCTAGACTGGGTTATGAACAGTCATGTCTTGGAGTGAGAGGTGACTGTTAGATAAGGCAGAGAAGGCTGACAGAAGGTCATGCTGCAGAGCAAAAATAAGTTGCAGATCTCAGGACTCGCAGTGTCGTGTGGTGGAACTGAAGGGAATTGCTCAGATTTCTGTGGTTCAAGATCCAGCAGTATCTGTGGTGTCAGCTGCATCCCCTGGGGCCGGTGTGTGTCTGACATCCCATTACTGTCTCAAGTAAATCTAATTAATTTAAATAATTCCTTTTCACTAATAAGTGCATTTTTTTGGTTGAAGTGGATATTCCCTAGGTGTAACAAAAAGGCAAAAGGAAGTTAAACTAGCCACATTGTGCAGGATGTAGAAGTCTAAAAAATCACACCATGCTATAGTGCTCTCCATCAGAATAAATCTTTCTTATGCAATGCAATCCAAGCTTAGTTGTTATCGTGGCAATGTCCATGTGACCACTTATTTAAAAAGCTGTAATTTATATCTTCTAAGTGTTGACTCTGATTTAGAAGTAGATTTGAGAGTCAATGCTTCATTCCTGCAGGAATTCTTAGAATGGCATTATGCACGTATGCACATAAAGGCTCTTCTTGGCTTCTGGGAGCCATATGGAAAACACCCTTTCCAAAATTCATTTCATGATCCTTCTGATGTCCTCTCTGACCAGACTTTGTCAGTACATAAAAAAAATATTAAAATACAAAGAACTCATCTGTGAGAAGTATATACAAGCTACCAACAGTTTTCATAGCACTGGCTATTGTTTTCAAAATATTGTTGTTGAACGCTTTTAGTTTAACTATCATGTAAGATTACTGAAGGAATTTGTTTTCTCTACAATGTTCAAGAAACAAATATGTAAATTTGTGACGCAAATACTCCCCAGCTGCCCAAGAGTAACAGGATATGAAATCCCTCACTTAGACTGGAAAAACAAGTGCTACTGGAGATCTGACCTATCATCTACTGAAGTCAACAAAGAGCCTGCTGCTGACTTCAGATGCGAGGGCTTTGGATCAGCTCCTGCGAGCTGCCGCACGCACCCCGTGCAAACAGGCAGCGTTGTCTCCTTGGTTTGAACACAGCTGATATTGGCACTTCATTCTTGGAGTAAACAGCAGATTGGAAACCGTACCTAGCCATTTAGCATTTTCAGTAAATCTCAGCCTGTGTTTTCACGTAACAAAGCAATGTGATATCAGTCCCTGAAGAAGTCCTGCGCAGGTTTGAGACTATGGTTTAGTAGTGAGTGAATATTCAGGCGGCATTCAGTCAGGCCGCAGTTACTTTGCACTAATTCTCAGCGAGGGTAAAGCCGACCTGGCTTGGCGTGTCCTTCTCTAACACACGGCACTCAGAAACACACAGGAGCCCGTTCGCTGAAAGGAAAGGAGGCAGAGCATTTGCAACGTTTGTATTTGATAAAGCATTGCTGCAACTGCCATGGCTGTTGCAGTTTAAACTCCAACCCTTTGGTTCAGCTGTGAGAGAGAGAAAAGGGCAATTTTTTGATCTGTATCTGCATAGGCAGAAACCGCAAAAATAAATCCTTTAAAAAGTAATAAAAAAACCCCAATATGTATCTGTGTCTTGGAACTGTTACTATTTGTAATAACATAAATCTGGAGTAACTCTGTCACTGAGACCAGAATTTGGCCCCAAAATGGCAAATCTAAAGGATATTCACTCAGGCTGCTCCTACTTATTTTCTGCTCTTTCTTTTGCTGCTTCTTTTTCTGCTTCTTTCTCTTCTACCTAGACACACACAAACACACTCTCTCTTTTTCTGTCTTGTTCTTCTCTCTTGCTGCTGCTTCTGCCTCTCTTTCCTCTTCTCTAGGGAGCTGTAGAGAGGTGTTACAGGCATCTTCACAACAGTCTTGTCACTTAGGCCCATGCACAATCCCTTTTGTAGTAAATGATTCCATAAAATTAACATGGAAAATCTTTGATGGAAGCGTGAAATGGAGTGACAGGTCAAGGAGAACTTCTGTTTAGACCTACATAAACATAGGTCTATCAGTTTATGACATGCCAAGTATGATGTATGCACCAGTGCTGGTTAGTAAGAGGACTCGGTGCCAGATTTGTTTCTAAGAAATCTGTCTCCACCAGTTGCTGATACACCAGACTCCTTTACCATTCTTTTGGAGATAAAGAACAGGTTCTTTCTGGGCCAGATGATGACGTGAAGAGGGGATGTATGTCCAGAACTAAAAAAGACTCCATTGTTGAGAAATGTTTTGAGAAGTATTGTTCAGATAGTTATTTTTTTAAAAATCTGCTTGATAGTGCTTGTTTGAAAGTACAGTTAGCTATACTAGTTAGCATGCTCATACTTTCATATTTGTGAGTATTTATCATCTATATGGACAGGGAGGAGAACAACAGAAAGGCAAAAGATAGAAAGCAGTTTTCTTCCTATGAAAACAAACACATTTTCCCTTTTCTTTATCCTCCAATGAAAAGGGGGCCATCAGATCCTCTGTTTCCAAATTAACAGGAGGTCACCATCCCAGCTGGATCCTGGTTTTCCACAGCATCCTCAGCTCACTTTGATGACTAAGCGAAGATGTGCTTATGTGAGCATCCAAGGAGCAAACAAAGATGGGGGAAGGTGAGCCCAGGCAGCTGGCTGAAAACAGGATCCCGTTTTATTCCTTGCTCCAAGGCCTTCCAACACCTTTGTGCAACTGAGCATACCAGCAGCTGCATCGTATCAAAAGAGGTTCCAGAAATTATAACAGAGCTCAACACTGTAAAAAAAATTCTTTATTGTGATTAAAATATGTATATTTTCATAGAATATCTGTAATAGTGCATCCAAAGATTTATTTTTTGAAAAATCAACAATATTCTCTTTGTGAGATATAGCCATGACATATAATACAACCCTCTGATATAATAGGATTTTCCTTCAGTTTCTTTCCTTACAACTCACTGCTCACACAAAACATCACTGACCATTTTTCGCCTGTACTTGTAGAGAAGCTTAGGCTTGTAAGCACATCTCACGTCTTTCTGGCATTTTGGTCTCTCCTCATCCCCTTGCCACTTGAGTTTCTTGTAATTACAAGCAAGGTTTCAGTAATCCCTGGCCCATACACTTTGAACATGAGAGTTCCTGTACACAAACCAAACAAATCTTACTCAGCTATCTCTAAGGTATGAACATAGGTTTCTTTTGGATCAGATGTTGATGGAGGACAAACTAGTGTTGGGAGGAAGAGAGCTCTTCCTCAGCCAGCATCCATCCCATGACCATTCTAGGGGTGCTGGTGGCTTCTGGAGGTGGGAGCAGGGTGTGTGTTTATGCGCGTGTGCGAGTGTAGGTGCACGTAGACCTGAGCCTCAATGGGCGGGGCAGGGAAGAGGGGCAGATGCCATCTAATGCCAAAGGTTACTGTGGTTCTGCCCAAACCTGGAGGAGGTTTGGAACGACAGAGGAGGGACATGGAGCWCCATTTCCTTCTCTCATACTCTCGTTAGGATTGGAGGGTGAATAGGGAAGGGAAGACATACTGAGCAACAGAGAGGGCCTGTGCCTGAGTGAAAGCATGCCTGGGGTGCAGGAACTCAATGGCTTTGTTTGAGTTGTATTTTAAGCTTGCCTTTGGGGTGGCTTTATTTTACTCAGTGTCTAGCCAGGTTTTTCACTTTTTCTCTCACTCTCCAGATAAAGGAGGCTCAGGGCTTCATTTTTATATGCCTTCATAATCTTTTTTTTTTTTCTTCTTCGTCTTTTTGATAATACAGGTTAGTCTAATTATACAGCAGACTTGTTGATGATGTAATTTGACTGTTCTGAGTATTGGGGATTTCTCTCCCAGCCCTGTCGAATTCGCGTGAGAGGTTTGTCTAGACAAGGAAATATAAGCACAAATTTGACAACCAGTACAATGCACGGAACAATGAGGGAGAGCATATAGACGTTTGGAAGATACCATCTGTACGATGATGGGCTCAGGAACCGGTTTCCTCCATAAACCAACGTGTGTGCAGTGCACAAAATCAGTGTCAGATATCCCAGTTTGGACTAGGGGAGAACAAAGGAAAGAAAGAAAGAAGTGGAGTTTAAAACAGTAAATTAAACCACAACAAATGCAATTTGCAGGACACAGTAAGTTTTGTGGAATGTGCCAACTCTGGGACTAATTGGGGACTGCTGAAATGAAACTGTTTTATATAATATAAAGGCTCTTATTGGTTTTGAATGAAGATTCATTCAAATGGATCTAGGTGAAACACACTTTGTTTTTTTTCTCCATCAACAATCCTGATAATTTTTGCTAGCTCACACATACTGCCTAGTGGTTGTCATATTTGTGAAAATGCAGAGAAAAGGATGAAATTCAGTGGAGAGATCCAAGCTTTTATATGCTCTAGTGCTAATCCATCCAGAACTACCATACTGTGCAAGTCTTTGGCCTTGATAAAACATTCATTGATAGTAATTTCCCCTTCCCTTGCCTCCCCTCCCCTGCCAGCCCAGCTCCTGCAGGGGCACGGCAGCTTGCACCAAGCTTCCTCCGAACGGGGGGCTGAGATTATAGTGTTACCAAAGGCAGCCTGTTTACAGGCACAGCAGTTTTTAGAGTCTGCAGAAACTGCAGATTCTCTTTAGATGTTTGGCATTGAGAGGATGTGAGTTGTAAAGTCATTTTTCAGACCCATTTTAACTGAATTATGTTGCAAACCAACAAAATTAGCCCAATAAATGGCTAAAATATTTTGTGACTTAGTATAATTGTGGAATTTGATAATTCCACAATGTCAGCTTTCTGTTTGTCATTTAGGAGCTCAGGTCTTTGCAATTTTCTTTTGTTAATGCAGCAATCCCAATTGTACCATAAGCAGCCATCAGAGCAGTTGTGTTTTTTTACGGGTGAGCTGTATAGCCATGTAGATTTTTTTCATCATGTGATGGTAGATACTGCACACATCACATTTGGAGATACTAATGGAGGAAAGCCCTAAGTCTCTAGTAAATCTGCCTGTGGTCATAGTTTATAAGGGAAGAAGGTTTTTTAGAATGTCTTTTCCTTACCTGTACAAATCGAAATTCTCGCCAGTTGACATTGTTGCTGACTGAAGGCAAGGATGTTATTCCCAGAAGAACAAATAAAAAAAATCCTAAAATCCCCAAAGCCAAGTAAGAGTCACTAAGCCAGGCATTAGTGGTGTTGAGTGGTTCTGTTTTATTGTTCAGTGCCTGAAGAAAAGAAGACCAGGTATATCTTAGTGATAGCAGTTTTAGGATCAATAAGCAGAAAAAATATCCTTTAAGGTAACTAGGAGATAAATGTTATACATTAACTCTCTGAAAATCATTGGAGATTTACTTTGAATGCCTACTCAAAAAGCAGAAGAGGCATTATATTACATATAGGTTCCATGTACCTATAATTGCAGTGTGTGTTTTACACTGCTGTAGACCTACTCTTGAGGACAGGTATGTGATCCTTTATTGTTAAATAAGGTCAGAAAGTCAAAATATGTGCCATTTTTAAAGTCAAAATATGTGCCATTCTTAAAGGTATATGGAGAAATATGGAAATATGTTTCTTTAAAGTATCTTAATGTTTACATTTTCCCTGCTTATTTTACTAATATGATGTAAACTATCTAGGAGGAAGACTGACACCAGAAATTCCCTCAACTCAACAAAATATCAACAAACTTTGGATATATCACTGGTTAAAAAGAACATAGAAACTAGGAAAATAACCCTGTTGGAAAGAACATTAGACTGTCCACATGAATTTCTGAAGCTCAAGATAGAAGGTGGTATTTGTAACAGGGCCAGAAGAAAGGAAGATATAGAGCAGGGAGCAAAACTTACCTGGGAGACAGTTTGGCTGCTGATCCTCCATCTTACGAAGGAGCGAATTGGGATAACAAGAGTGTACAAAACGTGCAGAGAAGCAAATGCCAAGGCTACTAGTCCAAGTTGTTTCCTACACAGCATCCATTTGTCCAGCCAGTCTGGGAAACGGCGGTATTTGGTACCTCTGTATAACTGAATAATTGCGGCAAGTACACCAGGAAGATAAACCAAGGCAAGAAGGATGAGGGCCATTATAGGGCAGATCCGATTTGGAATGGAAATTGCAATAAAAAATGAAAAGTCTTTGTTTTCATAAACAGAAGGATAAATTACATCACGAGTCAAACAATAGAAGAAGAAGAATGTGGTTAGGCCAAGGGACAAAAGGATGGGAAATTTCCACATTGGAAAGAGCTGCAGAGGGTAATTTTCTATTTCCTGAGCAGCTGAGAGGGATCCCTGATCTAATGGAGTGAGATCTAGTGCACGAACAATATCCATCACCATTTGTTTAGCTCCTATGTCATCTCCACAGACAAACACCTGCAGCCAAAAACAAACAGAATTTTTATTTAGACAGACTTTTGTGACATTCTCTACTGCCATCCTGCCTGAATAGGGACGATGAGCACAAGCTTCCTAGATTACTCGTTGGCTTCCCTGCTGGCCTTAATTTATATAGGCAAAAAGTAGCCTATAGGTACTTTATTGGCCAGCAAGTCCAAGAACTAAGAATATGAATCTTTTCTTCGGGGAAGAAGATTGTTTCAAGTGGCAAAATTTTGTATCTGAAAAAAACAATGTATAACACACTTAGTACAAGTCTTTGCCTAGAAGACTTGACATACTCTTCTGAAGACCTGCAAGCAGTTTGTAAGCACAAGATTTTATAGGAGTGAATAGGAGCAAAATTTTCAATTGCTGCTACAATGGTCTGTAAGTACTCCAGGGAACTGGGGACAGAGATCTTTAAAACATGATTGCCCTATCACAAAATTAAATATTATTTCTTTCCAAGTCTAGTAAAATAGTGAAGAAACCATCTTTTCTGTGAGTGTGCAAGACAATATTCCTTTTGGAACCAGGAGCAAGGGGGCAGTTTCTGCTCTTGTTGATCTGATGAAGGCTTGCAGAGCCTAGGCTTGGACCAAGTCCTTAGGTCTTTAGTTTAGCCAAAACCATTTATGTGGCAGCAGAAAGCAAAGCTAGCAATGGTTTGAGTAGCTGGCTGATTTTGTGCCCAAGAGCACTGTCCCTCAGAGTGGCAGATAACAGGGTAATAATAAATGATTTGTCTTCAAGTAAGCTGCTGTGTTGCTTCCTATGACCACCTCTGTGCTCGCTGGCCTGTGATTAAGAAGCTGGTTAAAATGGTTTGCACACACTGTTGTTGTGTTAAACTTCTGTGGTGATGGATTCTGATTTAGAAAACTTTATTAATTTATTCACCTTCCAGCTCACTTCTGTTGCCCATACTCATTCTATTGTTCTATCATATCCCTTGCCTCCCTTTTTTTTGCTCTCTTCATTTTATTCTTGCTTTGATATATTCCTCTTATCTCCTTTCTGTTTAACTTTACAATCCTGATGAACAACTGATGAAACCCTCATTTCCTCCTGATTTGCTGTCTCTCTCTCTGTAGCTCTGCTGTCTTTCTTTCCTTGCTTCTCTAGTGTCTCCAAACACCTCACCGAGTTCAGAGGCAAGCTATTCCTCGTCATGCCATATTACAAGCCAAAAGTAAATTTTAGCTCACATTTAATTTGAAATGGGCAATTATAGTGAAAATACCATCTCAACCCTGTGTGATTCCTATGTCCCGTGTGTGTTTTGTCCAGCTGTTAAGAAGCTATACGATAGATAACTCTATGACATAGGAAACCCCCGTTACTCAGTCTTACCTGCCGGCTTGCATCCAATGTGCCCGACTGCAAGGCCCAGGCTGACACGGTGTTAAAGGCTTTCACAACCTTAGCGCCGGGCACCAGCTGAGCGAGGTACTCAGCGTTGGATTCAGGATACTGGTTTATTTTTAAGTTGTTGCTTACGTCCACCAAGACTTTTCCATGGAGAATTTCTGCTAGTGGTGTAAGGAAGTTGTAATGTTGCCTCTGGATTGCTATAATGATGATGGCAGCTTTTTGCGCTGCCTCTGCGTGGCTCAACACCTCTGCGTCCTTGGGAATCAGGCCGGATGTCTGTGTGCTCCGGCTTCCAAACACGACGGGGTAGCCGGACTGAATAATTTTATGCCCCAGAGCTCTTCCAAAATCTCCAGTTCCAAATATGCACACTGTCTCTCTTTTGGTAGGCGTGTTAGGAGCCAAAGCCATTATGTTGGAAGAATTTTTATTCATCTGTTAAAAAAAAAAAGTAATAGGAACAAACTAAGCAAAACATCAATCTCTTGAAAATGAAAGTTTAGCATCCACTCTGGCTATACAAAATAAATATCTGAGAGTTTTCTTGCCTCTTAATATGCTTCCTGCGCACTCTTCTGAATATACACTCTCAGAAGATTTCTGTACAGTTTTTAAAAAACAGTTCTGGATATTCACCTCTCCATCTCTTACGGTACCCTCTTTTCCATCCATTTTATAGATTTTAACATTCAGCTGAACTGTTGCAGTTTTCCTCTCTCAAAGGGAAAGCAGCAGGAAAAGATACAGGAGCACAGAGAGCAAGGGTTGCACATGTTTCAGAGTAATGTCTGCTTACTTATGCTATAGAAAAATGGTGAAAAGGAGTGTGTTTCTAATCAGATTAGAACCTGGAAGGTCTTTTGTAAAATACTTGAAGAAGAGATATTATGAAAGATGGCTACAAACCTATCTGTTGTCCTCAGTATTTCCTTAATACGACTAGTCAGTGCCAGTTTGTTTTATTCTTGTTCTTCAATTTCCTGAAGAATGTCCCGTAAAGCATTTGGACAGTGGAATTGGAATATTTCATGTTGAACATTTATTTTTGATACTTATATATTACTCATAATAAAATTCTCTTTGAGGTTTTTATCTATCCTCCTTTATCACTGTACCTGGAAGCTTCAAAGTCTTTAATGTATTATCCATGCTGTAGCAGTATGTACGCTCTGTGCTTGCAGAGTGAGACCCATGATACAAATACAGAATCAAAAAGGTCTGCTCCAAAGGTCTTGCAGTAGGTCCACATGCTGTTTTCCTCGCTTTACAAAAGGTGAACTCAGAGCAGAAAACCTAAGGCCCGAAGGAAGACCTCCAACAGGAGATCTTGAGAGACCCCTCTCTTGGACTGGCCAGCAATTTAGTACTTAAAGCAGCCATTTAATTTGCAGGAGCCCTGATTCAAGTCTTTCACTGCATTGCAGGTAACTGTCTTAATTAAAGCTGAGGGAATAACTGATTTTCCAATTTGCAGGAAAGAAATGCATGAGATGGTTAGCTAGACCCAAAACAATTGCTTTGCTGCTGCTGTTTATTAACCCTTTGCTTATATTCTTCTGTGAAGCACCCTTCAGAATGAAACTCTGTAGTTTAAAAATACTGAGATGATGTTCTTCACTTTCTTTTATATTTTTCTCTAGCCAGAACAGTTTTTGCTTTCTAAAAATCTGGCATGATTTCAAACTGTTTGACCCAAAAACTCGCATTTGTTTGGTGAATAAAAAAGTCAAGCCTGAACTCCCCCCTGCCCTGCTGTGACCTAGAGTTAAGGGCCGTGAGTCAGGGATGCACACGTCTTTTTGGCCTATGCTGTAGGGTGTAAGCTTCACTAGCAAGATAGTCAGAGAAATGCTTATTCTGAGAACCATATGTGAAGATTTTGGCTTGAACTAGCTCTGTATGTAGCTAGCTAGCCCTCAGTTGGCATCAGCGCCTGCTCAGCACTGTTCCTGCAATGAGCTGTGGGAACCCTGGGATTTAGAGAGCTGCCAAGGGAGTTTGCTTCTGGTTATTAGGGGAAAGCATCGATTCAGGCAGAGAAGGGCCTGAGGATCTGTGTGCTCCTGGCCTGTGTGGCTCGTGCAGGTCCCGCGGGAGGCTTTGCAGCGCAGCAAGGAGTTAACCCCGGCTCTCCTGAAGCTGCAGTCCCAGCTACCCAGCTGGACTCTGGGTACTTGCTCAAGTAACACACTGAGCATGAAAATAGATCCTCAGAGGGACCCATCTGAATGTCTCTTGCATAGTTGTGTGCTCTGACACATGCATACAAATGCGAAGTCCTTTGACATATTTAAAAATCATTCTCTGAGGGCTTTATTAATGTCCCATGAGGCTCTAATGTGGCTAAAGCTATAAAATTCTTTTTTGGGGATAGTCTGTATTTCAAAAAGAACAGAAGCATTGCGTATGTAATATTAATAAATGTTCCAACTCGGTACCTAATAAGACTCAACTTTCCTTTCTTAATTTTTCCTTTTAACAACAAAGTAGGCTCCTATCTAAAATGAAAAGTAAAACTTATTTGTAACACACGATCATCCAGTTGAAAACTTCTGTATTTTCCCTCAGGAAATCATTAACTTATTGCTGAGTGAACTATGCAAATAATTCTCCTCTCCAAAGTAAGACTGGAAAAAAACAAAACTCAAAAGGATTTTATCAGGTAATATATTTGGTAGATCCATTAAAGTTATGTTTTGTTTGAGCTTATAAAAATATTTAATATAAAAATGGATCCACCAGCAAGAAATAAGTCTATAAAGTGCTTCTGTTGTTCACTAATACTGAACATCTCATTTGCTAGTGAACACTGAACTCATCTTGCCAGGAAAGAGAAAAAGTGGGAGATGAAAAGAAAAATTAATGTAAGAAACATTCTTTTTTTCAAAATACAGTTTCTTGGAGCACTATCCAAGATGTAAAGGGAGTTGTACAAGGCAGTGAATATTATTCTGTAGAAAGCTGAAGAGAGTTAAAGCTGCCTTTAATACTGGTGGTCTAATTTAGCTTAATACCATTTTTAACAAGAGAGACAATTTGCTTGAATAAAGTAAGCAGAATTTACCTTTTCTTTTTAAGAATTGCTTAATAGGGATGCCCATAGCTGTTATGATGGAGCACATTACATATTAGAAATAAACTGGTCACCAATGATTTTTTTTAACAAATTAAGTATATTGTAAAACCAATATTAATTTAATAGTGCATCTGCTACTTCTGAAAATCACATGTAAGACAAGGCAAGTTTGCTTTTAAATCCTAGGCCTTCTGGACCATGCCTCCTTCTAACAAAGACAGAAATTAAATTAATTTTCTCCATTGAATCCTTTTTTTCCTTCCTTCCAACATGCCTTTGTGCCAGCTAGCTGTTGTTGAACTAAAAAAAGGTTGTGGGCTTTGCAGTGAACTTCTGGAGGTTAATTCAGGCGGTAAGTTATGAGCACATTGACAGTGCATAGATAAATTCTGGCTTTGCTGTGTGTATTTGGAGAAAATGCAGCTTCTGATGGCAACTGGGTGGGTGTAAAGTCAAAACAAGGGAAATGGCCTCCCAGAGTCCATGACAGCGATAGCTGCAATGTGAGAAGATATTCATTTTCTATAGGACAAGGTGTTTTGTTGTCATACATCAGTGTGAAAGATGGGAAGCAGAAGTACATCACAAGGGATGCAGGGCCAGTCTGCTGCCTGGGACCTCAGCCCGAAGGCTGACACTGGGGTCTCAGTAAGCAGACGATGGCAGTGGGGTCTGCTCCGTGCCCATGGGTTATGCTGAGTGCTCTCAAAGCGCTAGAGGAAAGCAGAAATACCAGCAAAGAAACATGTAGTAATCATTATCTGTTCTTTTATATATGTATCCATATATTGTCTGAGAAAAAGCCACAGGGATTTGTATCCATACATAATTATGTAATTATGTTTATATCCATACCCCTAACATGCCTTTTGTTATTTGAAAGATAATCCATGTAAGATTCTGTAGTGATTAACTGTGTCCTTTCTCTTCTGCATTGTTACTGTATTCTTATACACTGAATTATCCTATTTTAAGGAAAATAGTGGTAATCTCTGAGTTTAGTTGGTCAGTAATGGTAAAAGGAGGTGTTGAAAGAAAAAAAGCTAACTGCAAAACTGTCGTTTCTACCCACTGCATAAACACTAGGTACAGTGTTTAGTTCAGCAGTTATATGTAAATACTTTGGTTATATAGGAATTTGAACTAAAAGAGGCACATTGCTTTGCACATGGGAAAAGGAGGGATTTCCTGGCAGAAGCAATGCCACAGATGAAGTACAGTGCCAAAAGCAGAAAGGCAGAGGTGGGACCAAGACATAGACTGGGATGGATAATGGAGAGATCAGAAAGATGTAACATGAAATGGCAGATGGGAGATCAGTGGAATGATTCAAAAGGTAGAAATACAAGATGAAAGGAACAGGAAAGAGTAATTTTACTATTTACATTTAAAAAAGAAGCAAAACAAAGAACTCTGGTAATGATCTCAAGAGATTATCTAGTCCATCTTCCTCCCTAAGGCAGGATTAACTATGTTTAAACCAAGTCTGACAGATGCTTGTCTAACCTGTTTGTAAAACCTTCCTGTGTTGTGGATCCTGAAGTCTTCCTCGCTTATTGCTTTCTCAACCCTACTATTAGGCAGATTTTCCTATGTGTAATCTATATTGCCTCCTCCACAGTAGAAACAGGTGTCAATTTATCCCCCTTCTCTTTGCAGCAGCCTTTGTTGGACATGAAAGCTCTTACCATTTCATCCTTTTCTTCTCTAGATAAAACAAGTCCAGATCTTTCCCTGCAACTCATGCTTCTGAGAGTGGTGATCTTTCTCATGGCTTTCTTCTGATCTTTCTAGGCTAAACTGCTCCAACTGTTAATTAAAAGTATGGTGCTAAAACTGGATGCAGTACTCTTGCTGAGATCTTACCAGGTAGAAAAAGACTGCTTCACTTGCTTCATAGACAATACATCATCCTGCTGTCACATTTGTCTTATTCACAACACAGCTGATTCATAGCCAGCTTGTGATGCATTAAGTAGTGTGTGGCAATAGGAACCAAGATGTGGAGTGAAATAGCTGATGCTGAGCACATGATGTTTACACTATCCATGTGTCAGAGATTTCCACCCTGGACTAACTTTAGTCTAGTACCACAGCCTGAGTGCCCATTAGCAACTGCAGCGCATTGGGGTGCACCTAAAACAGGTCTTTTAGCTCAGCTTTTGTGGAAAGGAATCTAGTTTCATATGCTCCAAGAGCTCTCTGTGGTGTAAAGCAAAGCTTGAAAAGTGGTGATCTGCTTCTACATCTGATCAGAACTGAAATACTAATGTAAATGCATCCTGTTACACCCAATCCTTTAATTGGACTGCTCCCATGCCACTTGCGCCATCCTTGATTTCTGTAGTTTTTTCTGACTCAGAGTTGTATCATGCACTTGTCCCTGTTGAATAGCACCATATTTTTTTTAAACTGTAGCTTCAATTTGTCAAGATCATTTTGATTTCTAAGCCTGTCCTCTAACGTGCTTGCAGCCCTTTTCAACTTTGTCAGATTGTCAGCTTTAATAAGCATAGTGTCTGTTCCAGCATCTACGCCATTTAATGAAATTCTGGAACAGGACTTTTGCCAGTAGAGACCCCCGGTATATCTGCAGTAAATGTAGTCTTCCGTTTTGACAATGATTAACTGAGACTGAAAATGTTTCTTTCACTAGTTCTGCAGAACCTTACCTTGTATTAGTTTAATCTAGGCTGCCTTTTCCTAGTATGCTTTTGAAATTCTTCTTTAACATTTACCATACTAAAAACTTCACTCATGTCAAGTTGCACAGCCTCTGTGATTCACAAGCCTGTTATCCTGTTATAAGAGGAAATGAGGTTGGTTTGGAATGATTTGTTCTTGATTAATCCATGTGCCTATAACCTGTTTCTTTCTTATTTTCTATTTGCTTCCTCTATTTGTTTGAGAATTGTACTTAAATGGATTGGGCCACAATTCTGCACCTCCTCTTTCTTACTTTTAAAGATAGCTATTATTCTTGCCTTTCTAGTCTTTCAAAACTTTACCTCTTCCACACAGTTCTTAAAGATAGTTATTAATGGCTGTGGAAATGCTTCTGTTATCCCCTGAAAAATGTGAGGTGAATTCCATCAGCCTCGCTGATCTCAGGTCATTTAACTCACCTGAGCATGGCCTAATCTCTTTCTTCTGTCATCTAGCCAGAATTTTCATCTCTTTGCTACTGATGTAAACCCTTTTATCACGGTTGACCCTTCTAGTGAAGAAAGAGAAAAATAGGCATTACAGGGTTGGCTTTCTTGGAGTCATTAGTCAATAGCTTTCTCTCAGTTGAGTGGTGGATCAATTCTCTCCTTGATTTTCCTTTAACAGTTTGTGCTTTTACAGGAAACTTCTTGTTATTCTAGATGTACCTTACTAATTACATTTCTTTTTGTGCTGTGGCTTTTCAAATCCTATCAACGTATTAGTACTGTTCTTCTGTGCTTGTCCATAGATTTTGATTTATGTATGCTATTTGAGTTTGAAGTTTCTGAAGAACTGACAGCTCCAGCGACGTGGCTGTCTTACTGCAGTCCTTGCTCAGCGTTACAATCTTTATGTCTCTGCTGCTAACAGAGTTTCATTAAGCAGCTGCCAAATCTTCTGACCTCATTTGCCTCTCAAATTGTACTTCTCATGGAACATCACCTTCCCACCTTCAGAATCTAGTATACTCTGCTTATTATTCTGCTAGGTGGACAAGTCCATTTTTGAGCACTTGATCTCATCTGGTGGCCTGTGGTGGCTCCCAGCCGTGACAGAACCTCTGTATTTTCCCCGCTATCATTTCCCAAAACCTTCTGCTGGGTCTATGTTCCTTTATCTTTTGATTCAGGGCAAAAGTTTAGAAGATGAAGCAGGATATAAGGACTATGAGAAGATAAATGTCCAAAGCATTGTCAGGAGGAGTTTGATCCATAGCCATGTAAAAGAAAGGTTTATAAGTCAAATAAGAAGAGAGTTAATGGCCAGCACCACTGTGGTCCAGGTAGCTTATGGTGTTGTCTACTGTAGGAACTAATCTCAAGATTTACAACACTGATCCATTTATCATCTTTTTTTTTTTCTTGTTATAAATTCTTTCTCATTGTAAAAATCATAATCCCAAAGGTGGTCATAAAGATTATATGCAGAACAAATATTATGGGAGTGTAACTTTAAAAAGTGAAGTATCAAAGGCCCTCTTTCTATGTAAACTAAATATTTTCTTGTATTTCCTTGTAAATAACAGCAGGGACTCTGTTACACTATGCAAATAATAAACAGTGCTAGGCATGAGAATGGAGCAGCTTGCCATTGTTCTAGTACAACATTCTGGAGGCAAATAAAGGTCCTGACAGAATACATCTGGCCGATTATATAGCATGCTGGGGGTAGATTCATCTATGTGAATTCATGTACAGATATACATGAGTCGTGGCAACAGTATTGACTGCATGTTCCAGTGATTCATGAACTAGAGTATCAGTATGAACAGTCTGTTTTCTAGGTTCACTTTTCTAGAAAAAGCTTGTTTCTCCAGATTTCAAAAGGGTTATTTTTCTATATCGATGGGGAGACACTTGGATTGATACTTTGGAGCTTATTAAATTTAGTCCATTACACAGCTGAACTCTAATAGTATCCTGCTGCATGAAGAAGTTAATTCTTCCCTCAGGTTCACTAACCTTTGGTGGTTCGCTCTGCTTGTACAGTAGTGAAACCAGGACATCCGGGATAAATGGCTTGGGTTCAGACTATGCCCTCCTGTAGACCTCATTTTAAGCTGCTGACATGACTTCCTACATCTCACCTTAACTCCACTGCCCTTTTAACACAGAGGATTTGTCTGTTTCTGTTTTCTTTTTTTCCAAATCTCTCGATCAGCTGAACTTTCTCACACAGCATCCACATAGATAAGTCCTCAAGCCTCTGCTAAAGGTCTTTTTCAGCCGAAGCTCTGTATTTCTCTGGTCAGGAAGCACCCTGAAACATGCAGTTCCTTACATGGATTCAAGAACTTGTTTACATAGTTTGAGCCACACAGGCAGGGCACATCGCAACTCATTTCACCAACAGAGATTCAGAGCGTGTCTCTTCCAAAACAGTTTGAAACTAGATTCTTACCACCACTACGGAGAGAAAGCCCAGCACGCCATTGGACTTGACGTGATTACACGTCTTAATCCTGCTGGACAACTGTGAGCTGATCGTGAATTGGCATTTAATGCTGAACTGGTGAAAATAAACCCTTTGGAGGTGTCCCTTCCTCAATACCTCTTCGAACAGACTAAACAGGTTCAATCAGGTTTGCTTTCCCAATGCCTCTGTGTACACCTGATCTTTCCCTACTTGATAAACATACATCTTTCTCAATCATGGGTGGGCTGCACTTGGGGTAACCACGATGCTTTGACACCAGTCTAATGGCATGTACTCACGCTGGTGGCAATGAAGAACAGTGCCTACAACCAAGAGTGTGTAAGGCAGTGAAAGTAGCCAGGGKTTTTTTTTTGTTTGTTTGTTTGTTTGTTTGTTTTTTAATATCAAGTCTCTTTTTTCATTGTTTCCTTCAAATCCCTGTATACCTGTGGATGGGCATGGTGAACTTCAACCAAGTAAGTAACTAAGTACATATTTATTTTGGAATTGTACTTTTTTCATTGGTAATTTTTAGTCAAGTTTTCTAAAGTTAAACAGTTTCTTTCAGGAATAGAGTTAATTCTCATTATTGTCTTAGTTGTTTATTGCATGTACTGGCAAGTAGAAGTCATCCCCAACTGTTTTTTTTTTTTTTTTTTTAAATGACAATCCAGCTTTGTCTTGTCATCTATGATCAAAAGGTATATATTAGACAAAAGTGCCCTAACACACTAAAATTACATATAGTAACCCATTAAATATAGTAGAAAAAGGGTGTGATTAATACTTCATTTCTTGCATATGTAGTACTGCAGCTTTGGAAGTATCTTTATGAAGTATTTCACACGTATAATATTCAGTAATCCTGGTGTAGCTTGGAAAACAGGTGAAATGCGATTTAAAAAGTCTCCTCAGGAAGACATGTACGCTATTCTGAGGCAATCTCATTTACTTAAAATTTCATTTTACCATTTCCACAGAGAGAGAAAGAACGCACTCTGTAATAAATACTGTTTCTTATAAGCTGACAGTTGTAGAGCCAAATCTGCCCTGAATTATAAACTGCGTTTTCTGTTGCTTGATACACCTAAAACTGACAGGCATGTGGCTAAACTACTCTCCCATGATTAATCCAGTACTTAAACACGTAAAGCAAATAGAATAGCTCCTAACAAATGTATTACAACAAATTATTCATGAATTTTCTTTCAAGCAAATGAATATCTGCTGTTCTTCTCAGCAGAAAATCCTGGGCTCCAAGTTTTGAAAAACTGATAAAAAATAATTGTTTGAGACAATAAATCCTCCTACAGAGGACATTGCGTTTCCCACATCTTCACTTTTTATCAGGAGAACACTAAAGCTGCCTGGAGGCTCTTCAAACAGATGAAGTATAGGCCTAAATAGATGTGCTTAGTGTTGTCTAAATCATAGCAAAGTACTGAGAGGGCTGGAAATCTCACCACCTCCAGCTGCTCCCATAAACATGTAAGACCCAGCTATAACTTGAGTAATTTCCTCAGTCTTTTCAGGGCTGTTGTACTGTTCTGAGGTGTGTAGGTATTACGCTTTAATCCAGCCTAGTCAACTGCAAGGAGAATGAAAATATTTCATAAAACACCTGAAGGTGAGCAAGGGTGAGGAGAGACAGACCTGCCTACAGCGCAGGGGGCACTGGATTTATCCCAGTTGGCCCAGGAGATGTCCTGAGACCTTGAAAGACATGTTTTCAGATCCACTGTGCGTGGAGAAGCACCTCCTGGATTCCTGCTGAGTCCTCCCCTCACTGTGAAGCTATTCTTCTAAGCATCTTTTATCTGCCATTTAGAGACATTAACAAATAGCTCTTTCTCACAGAGAAATAACACTAGAAATAATGAAGCCTGGCTTCCTAGGGGTTTGTGTTTCTTGGTTGATTACAAGCGCTGATTGAAGCTGTTTCCAATCACAGGAGATGACTCCTGTAACATTTCTTCTCATGGATTTTTATGTCTTTTAAATGTATATAGTCACGGTATAGTCCTTCATTTTTCAGGACTCTTCTGTGGGGTTTTCAGCTGCCTTTTTTCATGCAACATCAGGAAAACAGAGCCCTCTCTCCTCCTGGTATATTTATTTGAAATCATCAGTACAGAAATGATTGAGGAACACACATAAACATACATACACTCACACACCTCTGCATGATCAGAGAAATCTCACTTCCTACAGAAATCAGGCTAAAATAATGGACACCCTAAAAAATTCATGATGTATACACACCCACATGCATGTCTGTACCACCAAAAGAGAAGGAAACAAGTGAGAAATGTCTCTTCAGTTGTGACCCTATGTCACTGTGGTCTGTTGAAAGGCATGGAGGACGAGGACGAGGCAGGGGATGCTTTTACTGACAGCCCATCAGTAGGATACACCGAGACTGGAATTATCTGGCATTACACCAGCAACCAACCAAAACCAGACCTTCAGAGCGCTAAAAATGTAAGAGTTCAAGCCACGTATTTATTACGAGCTGTAGGAGTGCGTGACAAGCCTGACTCTCTTCCCATTTACACTAGTGGAATTGTTGATTTTCGGTTAGCTTGCTTTTGGACCAGGTTGGCACAAGTGGGAAGAAAATGAAGCCCAGTTGCTTCATAACACCTGTGATAAAATCAAAGGCGAGGTGGCTGTTGCGGCGCAGTGACGATGTTCTTGGCTGTCTTACACTTTTAGAAATCTAAGGAGTGAGAGGGAGAGTATGATGAAAGATTTAAGAAAAGGGAGCATGAATATGAAGTTTTCTTGCCAAAACAAATATATGCGGATTTGCAACATGTCTGGAGTGGGGCCAAGCAGATTTTACAGAAAGTTCATTAATCTGTGTTCTTGCTTACACAAGCCTATACACTAAAATGTGTTTAAAGATGCGATTTAACACTGGATAACTTTATCAGCTCCCTTATTCACTTAATATGAAGTACATTAAGTGTATTTACTTGCTCCTTTTGGTTTCCTTTCTTTTTACATGGAATTGAACATTTTCCTCTCCTACTTGACTGCAGTCAAGTGGCATCTGCAGAGACATGCCTGCCTTCAGGACAAAATGAACACTGATATTTTCAGAAATAAAGAAATTATGTTCCTCACCAAAAAAAGAGGCAGTTTTAAATTCCGTTGCATTTTTCAGCAAGGAAAAATTCTTATCAGGCAATATTTTAAAAACTACCTCTTTCTCAAGATGGAAGAAATTCCCCTTCTTACTGAGCCAATGATTTCAGGACTCTTTAAGCAACAACCTTAAGCTACAGGCTTTGAAAATTAACTGCTGAGAAGCCTGAATTTAAAAACATGCTTTTAAAATAAAAAAAAAAACACAACAGAGATGAGATTAGTAAAAAATTTGCAGAACTGTTCAGGGCAGCATCCTATACTGAGAAATAGAAAGATCTAGTTTCTTATTTTTTTTCAACCAAAGCTCCCTTTGAGTTCAGCTCAGGTTTTGCAGATGCCCGAGCTGCTGTGGGTAGCGCGCAGCGGTGGGTCATTACCTCGGCTCCTAGCCGAGGCGTTGGTACAAATGAAACCTCTCTGCCAGGGTACTGCCTGTGAGCTACCGCTCTTGGAGCGCAGCATTGCCACCGAATTGCTCGCAGTGCAGCACACGGCAGGAGCCTTATCCTGTGCCACAGTCCTGCAGGGGAGTGGCAGTGGCACAGGGGCATAGGAAACCTTACGCAAGATCTCTTGCAAATCTCTGCTGCCTGAGCAGAGGCTGCCGCCTCCAGAGAGAAGTCACCCTCGTTTCTGTCTTCTTCTTGCTCCTGGGTCTCAGTCAAGGCCACTGGCTATCTCTTGTTCCCACCCCTGTGAAATATGTGGGGTCAAGGCAGAAGTTACACTCTTGGTTCTGCACGACAAGATCATGCAATAAGCAAGAAAGTAGCGCGCCAGGCCCCATCTATGCAATTGGCGTGAAGGAAAAGGTGGGTATTTGGGACATGATATGGARCAGAGACAAATGAAAACCTTATGTGTTCTTACTAAACTTAGCTGAAGAGGAAAGAAGAGGGTGCCAGGAGGTACAAAACAAAATGTCATGCTGCTTTTGTAATTGCCTAATTGGACAAAATAATTCCCTCCTGCAGGGTGACCCTTTCTTGCGGCTCCAGAAAGGAAATGCAATACAAAATGAGGAACTGGGTTTTCTGAATAAACCCATTGTCTTTATTGCATTACCACTTTGTGCTATTACAATTATTGCATAATTACACACTTGTTTGTGAGTACTCATGTCTTTTTACATATTTCCTGCTTTCACAGTCGTTGTAGCATGGGACCACCCCAGAGAAATCCTTTGTCAAACATTCCTGTGCTCTAATGATGCCAGAAAGTGTTTTACTCTTTGGCAATCAACCTCTTCACTAAATTTCTTAGCATTTAAGGCTTGTTTATCTAGAGGCCTACAGAACTTGCTCACATAGTTGGTATCACTAATGGATTGGTGACAGGCAGCAGTAAAATACTTTGATCCCAGTCCTCAGGTGCTGTAACTTCTCTGAGGTGGATGGCTGAGCCTCTTCCACCATTGATCAAGCAGTTTGTAGCAGATTATTGTAATTAAGCACTTTTGAAGTGCCAAGTTATATCAAGCTCTGGTGCAGTTCAGGTTGYAGAATTCAAACAAAATTTATTAATATTCTCATTTTTGTGGGATATTATGCTGTTTATGGAAAYGTTTTTTCTGCACATTCAGATTTGTCCTGGTGAGGCTGCTCCACTTGGGAAAAGCACATGGAGGGAAATCATGTGAGAACCTGTCCTCACTCCTGATTTAATCTTAGCCTCACGTTTTCCTAAGCAAGTCATGGGATCTGCATCTCGGGATCTGCATCTCCCAGTGGAGGTTTAGACCTAGCCTCGTCGCTGAACCAGGGTGATCTGCAGCACTTTGCCAGMGCGACACACAAAGCAGCTCAGCCAAGCATGAGAAGACGGTCCTGAGCCGAGTAGCCTGAACCTGTGCCTCTAGCACACCGCCACCACCAAAGTTAGAGCATTCCTCCAGTAATCCCACCTGGAGAGGGTCACCTCAATAGTTTAGTAAAGTAAAAAAAAATAGCTTGAAGCCACCTCTGCAATTGTGTCTCCAGGGCTGTACTCAGTAGTCACGATGAGGTTGGGAGGCAGCTTTGTCAATCCTCTAATGAATGCTTTTGCTGGCAGCTATCCCCGCTCCTCCTCCATTTCCAAGAAGCACCGATATAACCAGCGCTTACCCGAGCTGCCACCCAGTGCCCACCGCAGCCCTGCCGGAGCACCCTGCCCAAACCGTCGCAGCAGATAGATAGATGGGAGAGAGCTGTGGTCGGCAGCCCAGAAAACGCTCCAGGAGGACATTTGAGAGTGCACCTGTTTCTCACAGCCCTGTCTACGACGCCAAGTAAGTGAATTTACTGACTATTTTGTTGCCTGTGCTCTCACTAAGGCRAGTATATGTTGGAGAAATTTTGAAAAAAGAGTATGTGGGTCTAAACAGTGATGTCAAAAGAGGGAAAAACACCCCAATTTTTTGTTTTAGAGCATGCAGGGACAAAAAAACCCCACATTTGAATTGCAATAAGCATCTGTAAAGGTGACATTCAAATACCTGTCCCTACCTTTTCTTCCCAAAAACCAGCTTTCAAAACCAAAGTCAATATACATTAAAATCTAAATAAAAATGAAGTCAAAATGCCAACATCTATAAAATGTCCTACAGAAAATAAAATGTTTAAAATGTTGCAGTTCCACTCTGCTAGCACTGTAACTAAGAACAGAATGGGAGAAACGGTTGGCTCGAATCTTGAAGTTACCAAATAAACAGGTTTTAATAAAAATAGACTGGAAAGCAGTGAGGGAGGCCTTAAAATATGCAGATTACTACTCTCCCTGAAAGCCTCATTTGCTGCCTGTATTTTTGAGGGACTGGGTTTCTAGGGAGGAAAAGGTGGTTCTGAGTGTGTAATGTCCACGCTAGGCACATTGCTGGGGTTTGTACTTTGGGCTAGCTCTGGTTTGGTCTTGTGAGCTTAATTGCCATTAGCGGTGGGATTGTTGTGTTTCACCCACGAGCAGCCGAGACTGCGTGTCCCCAGTCTGCTCTGCGATGTGAAACACGGCATGGTACATAGCGGAGAGCAGCAGAGTCAGTTCCCAAGTGAGCTCCTGCTCTGAAATAAAACACTAATGTAGGCGACACGCATTGTTAATAATTTCTTAACATGAAGTAGACCCCTTATCCGGTTATCATTTCTGCCTGTAACTAAGAGAAGTAATTTAAAAATGTGCCATCTGCCTAAAATTGTACAAATATGAAAAGTGCTTAATATGTTTGTATAAGAAAATTCCAATATGGAGGAAGAAAGTACAGGGATGCTTGGTTTCTCAATGACTGTTGGAATATTTTGGTATGTAGTTACAGTACTACTTCATGTGAGTCTAAATCATTGCTATTAACAAATCTAGGAGCTTCAGGAAGGCCACATCTAAAAAAAAATTAACATCTTCCACTAACTACGTCATTTTATAAAGTCTCAACAGTCTTGAAAAAATTGGCCTATAGTCTGAGTGACAGTTTGTGTTGCAAATTTAGAGGGGATATGAAATTTTCGTATATCAAAGCTGAAGAACAGTTCTGACAGCTGCAAATGTTCTGTGAATTAATAATATGGAGCTGGTATAAGACAATATTTAAGAAAAATCCATTTCTTTCTGCAGCATTGAAGCCCCTTGCTTATAAAATATTAAACAGGATTAAAATTGGTATGTTGCTTGAATGGGAAGAGAAAACATGAAATCCACATATGAATCCAGAAGTGAAAAGAATCATTAGTTCCAACTGTTATTAGTGATAACTTATGATTTGGGGGAAATCAAACACCCTTGGAGTACCTGCACTTGCTACTAAAATTCAAACTAGAATTTTGGCTCTGGCTTAGGAAAGAAAATCCGCTTTCTAGCTTCATCATTTAAAACCCACTGACCAATCCTTATTTGCAGAAGCTTTTTCCACTTCTTTAACTATAGCAAACACTTCTGGAAGGTTAAATAAACTTGTTATCTGCTATGTAAGCTCTCTGAATACCAATTGACTAATCCAAAGTTCTGCTTTGTCCTAACTTTACAGATACAAATCCTCCCCTATGTTTCAGTGCTTCCTTACATCAGCTCTTAGTGACTAATAGGTTGTACAAYGTCAGTACAAAACCCAGAGACATGGCCTGGCTTTGTATTTTTTTGTCTAGCAGGGGGAAAGGCTGGGGTAAAATTTTACCTGGAGACTTTTAAAAATCTAAGTTCAAGCCCACCTAAACTTCTCAGGTTGACAGTTTAGCCATTCTGTTCCCCCTTCCCACCTGCAGAAGTGAGAGAAACCTGTACCTCATCTGTGTAAAACTCACCTGTGTACTCAGCCTGCTGCAGTCCCCCTGGGCAAGCCGGTGCTTCCCCCGCCGGTGAGATGCTGTTTGCGCTGGAGCAAGAGACACCTGAGGAGCTGCAGAGAGGTCCTATTGCCTGGAGCAGAGTGCAGAAACCCCGACRGCCTCGCTGGCATTTATCTAGTGGAAGCCAGGGTGAGCGCGCAGGGGAGGGCAAGACGAGGGGATGTTGCAAGCCTTGTGTGTCTGTGCGGGCTGGAAGAACTTCCCGTCAAAGTCTCAGGGAAAGTCCCAGCCCTTGTATTTACAGCCGAGGTGAAGCTGTGGTTGCTTTTGTCATGCTGGCACTGACTTGCCCCTTGGCTATTGGCCAGAGCTAAGGTTTGGCTGTGTTCTCCCCACTCTTGGAAGACTAAYCTGAGAACTGCAGAAGCCAAGAATGTTGTAGAAGCACAACAGCAACTATTTGCCTGGAAGGAGAGCTGCTTTTTTTGTGTCACGGCTCTCCTGTGCCATTCCAGCTGTGGGTAGGGACAGTCAGGATGTCACATTGGGATGAAAGGAATGGAGATGGTTGACAGTACCTGATCTCTGTGATTCCCTAGATATTCTTGGCAGCTACAGTGATCCTGTGGAGCCAGAGCCTGCGATGGATACGTATTGAGAAATGAGTCTTAAAGGGATAAGCATGTGGGAGGTTGCAGAGCTCTTGATGTTACACATCTGTTTGGAATGGGGCATAATTCAAAACAGATGCCTTGAGCATCAAGAGATCACTGGACTGGATCATAGTCCGGATAGGAGAAAGGGGCTAAGAGAGTCCCACTAGCGCTGAGATTTTAGAAGTTGTTTGGAAAATGAATTGAAGGGGATTTAAATAATATTGCACTCTAGATTTGCAAGCAACCTCTGCCAGTAAAAAGGAAGAAAGTAAAAGAAAAAATATTTTTTACATCAGGTTGCCTTTGGGAGACTTACTGGAAACTAGCTAGGAAAACACACTAAGAAGGAAAAGACATAGAGAACATAAAACATAGAGGTAATCTCTAAAAAAAAAAGAAAGGACAAGAAGTTGTTTCATTCAGAACAATCTGTGACTGCACTAGGGCTGAAGAAACTATTTTTGAGAGCTTGAGTTCTAGAGAAGAGATCAGATAATGTTTGAGATTTAGGACAGGAACAGCCCATGTCACTTGAGCACTGTGACAAAGAGCACAAGCCAGTGTGATGCCTGAACCACTGCAAAAGATCCAGGAACTGAAAAAGGTGATATCACTTTGGAAGAGCTTGAAAGATTCAGCAAGGTGCACATGGCATGGGCAATGCAAATGACCTGGCTCAGAATGCTTACAGGAGCAACGGGCATGGAGGCAGTGGACATATCTGGGGTTAAACAATGTAGTATTCACTTTCAGCTGACCCATCAACTAACATGCTGCCAAAAATAGTATTATTACACTTAAATTAAAACCTACAAGGAGTGGAAAGAAAGACAGTTGACTTGCAGAGCTTAAAATCACAAGGCTAACCCTACAGAAGATATATAAGAAATAAATGTACAAATTCATAATAGATGGAAAAAAGGGGCAAGTGCTATGCCCTTCAGAGCATCAAGGTGATCTAAGCATTTAGATCCTGTGTAAGAACATGAGCAAAAAAGTTGAGAAATAATTTGAAGCCATTTCCCAGTGGATCAATACCTCATGAATATTAAAAAATGCAGGAAAGTGTTGAATTGTCTGACAATTCTCACACCTATGTGAGCCCTTCACATTGTAAGGCCATGCTTTAAGGAGGAGCTGGATACACTCATTGCTCTGGGATGACTGGAGGAACTGACAGAGTAGTTCTTGTAGTTATAGAAAAGATGGATGAAACCCCTTGTTTGTCCATTGATAGACCTGAAGGAACAAAACAGGTCTGTTACACTACTGAGAGGAGGTATGGTGAGTGACAAATACCTCTCTGTCCCTAGTACATCACGGGGCTCCTGGCAGGTGTTCGTATTAGGAAAAAGAAAAGAGGAGGTTTTTTGAACTTCCATGAAACCTTTGTGAGCTGCACTGTTTTCTCAGATGTCTATTTAGCCTGCGTTTGGCACCTGAGGAAAAATGTGATAAATTTTTCTTGGCTTTCAGGCTAGTAAGATTTATACAGATGACATTTAGATCTGATGAAAAACACTGGCTCGGAGCAGCCGTGGAAAGAAACTGTGCTTCTGGGCTGAAGCCGGACAAACACCACTGTAAATGCCATGTAACACAAATAATAACACACTTGAAGAAGAGTTAGCACAAAAACCAAGTAAATCACCAGAAAATACTCAGCAATTTGTGTTCTCCAACAATATTTGGGTACTGAATTGTAAAGAGAAATATGTACCTAATGTAGCTTCTTGAGAGTGCTGTCATGATGATCTCAAATGTAATTATTGAAAAAATTGAGAAATAGAAGGAATTAATTAGACATTTCAGATCTGAGAGTAAATCATCCGTGGAGGATTTTGGGGCATATGTTGATGTAGTCCTTTTAAACAGTGTGGAAAAAACAAATGATCACAGTAGTTTATGAGTTAAGAAAAGTTAGGTATACTCAGAGGAAAAAAAAAGATTTAATCTTAGTCATGGAAATAAACAAAACCATACATTTTTATTTACTGAAGGCCAGTGCTATTTGAAACTGATTATAAATCATAAGGAATTACCAAACAGAGCCTGGCCAATGGTTATTTTTCATTATTTTTCAGTTATGGAGTGTGACTTGCAGCTTCAATATAACCTTGAAATTGCAAGCAGGATTTCCAGAGCATTTGACAATGGAACCAAATCCAGAGAAATATTTGTACATCACTCTTAGTGCAACAATAGTTACTGAGGCTGAGATGCTTCAGAAAACAATTCATATCATGAATTCAAGATTAAATTTAGCCTGAAAACATGAGACTGGTGAACTTGACAGTACTACTGGGAAAGATCTTCCAAAGCATACGTGCGGATAATTTCAGGATTCAAATGTATAAGGAAAAGGCCAGGGACGTCTTGTACATGAGTCTCAGCTAAGCAATTGTGTTTAGAAAGAGAATAAGGTGTATCCTATGTAGTGTGGCCATGGTGAAGGCCGTATCTAGTGAAAGAGTTTACAGAAAAACAGGAAAAAACCTGAATTGTGAGAGGATGCGCTTATTTGCGCTTCCTGTGTGTTTGTGTTCCAAACCATTAGTCTCCTTTTCCTGAGATACCCTTACTGTCTATTACTATTTGCCTGTGACAAGAAGACTCCAGAAGACCGTAGTGTGTGTCAAATTTATTTTTGCTGACCTAGCGTGCCTGACAATAGGCAACCATTCAGCAAACACAAGCTTAAGCAGGGAATTATGCTTTTAGAGAGGTTTTGTCCAGTCCCTCTTGCTCAGTCCAGTAAAGCAATGGAAAAAGGAATCAAAATACCATGCAGAAATACAGAGACAGGTGAATTGCACCTGTGTAGATGTCCTCTGGGGCCCTGGGAGCTGCTGGTGCTTCACAGGCTGGGTGATGCTAAGGCAGGAAAACAGGCTCCAGCGTGGAATGAGCCCGGGGCCAGGGTGTCAGAGCAGTTGCAGGAGCGGACAGGGCTGCTCCGTCCCTGCCCTTCAGGCAAGGGCGCTGGTAATGGGCCTGTTAGTCCTGTCCCTGCCATGGTCCTGCTGCAGYAGCCTGCACCCTGCCGTGACCCTGGCCAGGCTCTGGAGGGGAGCGCGGGGCTGCTTCTGGCAGGGTTGCACAGGTCCAGGGTTGGTCTCCAGGTCCTCCTGKCCCTGGAGGAGGAACGGCAGGGCCGCCGGTCTGCACACACAGCTGGGTCCAAACCTCCCTCCTCCAGGCCCTGCAGGCACTCTCCCCGGAGCAGGCAGTCTGGCATGGGGAGTGCCAGTGTGCTCTTTCCTCCATCACCACCAAGGGCTTTGCTGCGTCTGCAACCYTCTACTGTTCCCTGCAGTAATCTCCCTTCAGGAGACTTCTCTGGGCTGCTGGTCTTCTCCCAGGACCTCCTCCAGACCTGGGATGGGAAGCAACCAGGACCCCTGCAGCCGCCAAGAGGCAGGAGCTTCTTGCCATCCCTCCTGCACAGCCTCCACCTCGATGTGCAGGTGGCAACTCCCTGCGGTCCCTCCTCTGGCTCCCCCAGTACTTCTCACAGCTTCTGGCTCCGCTCCTCCTCTCACTTCTCCATTTTTACCTCACCCATCCAAAGGTCCAGTAAATTACAGGACCTGCTTGCTGATGTCCTCCTGGCTCTGGCCTCTGTGTCCATCTCTGCCACTAGAAAGGTGGAGTGCAAGAGAGGKAATGCTGTGACTGTGGGGCTTGCTGCCACTCCTAGATGGCCAACAACCCCAACAGCCCCCATCAGCCTTCTAGGAGTGGTGTGCTCTGCTCTGTGTCCCTCTCTGGGGTCCTTGTGATACATTTTTGAGCTCTCAACCCTCACACTTCACCCTTTCCTTTTTTTTTTCTATTTGTTGTCTCCTATCATCACTTGCCTGTGCTCCTTTTTTTAGGAAAAGAGAAAAAGAGCAGTGGTGTTACAAAGCTGCGTGTTGTTTGTAGGAGGTTGTTTCCCCAGGCTCAGAGATATTGTGGAAGAAGAGATGACAACCTTCTAAAAAAAAACCCAGAAGGGAAAGAGAAGAAAAGAGGCACAGAGCCTGTCACTTTGTGCTGCAAAATCTCCATCAGACAGCAAACACACACTGAGACCACAGAGTCCCAGGACACACAACTAGGATTGCTGCCCCTGGGAGAAGCAGTCCTGGTGCCCTGGGGGGGCCAGCATGCCCACAGGGACATTGCAGGGCACCTCAAAGTTGATGGAAATTTACTGATAAATGCAATCTCAAGGTTGGTGATAAACATTTGTAACCCTCTGTTATATCGCTGTTTGAAATATACTCGGTTTTATGTTTTCCTTGGCAGGGAAGGTATAGTCTTGGGATTGTCCCTTAAAGTTTTAACATCTGAAACAAATGTTCTGGCTATAGCGTTGTAAAGCCTTTCTTTGTTATATGCAGCCTTCACAGATTGGAGGACATAATAAACCAGATCTCATGCTAGGTGCTTATTCTGAGGTCCAAAATTGCAAAGGTATTCAGAATGGAAGTCAGGACATCTTTCAGGATTTATACACTAGAGATCACAAAGCACTATCAAACACACTAGTTAAACCAAATCTCAGTGGTGCCAGAGTAGGATGGATTTTTACCTGAAAACAGGGCATGCAGTAGTATGATTTAAAAATAAGCTTTGTCCTTTATACTCTGTCCCTTATCATGGCATTTCTGCACAAAGCATAGTTTGTTGGGAGTGAAGAATTGGGTTCTTAGCGTTTAGGGGTAGCTGGCTTGACATCAGCTTTCCCAGAACCAGTAAACTTATGATTCTTGTATGCTTCAATGTGGCGTTTCCGTACAATGGCATCATCACTGACTGGAAACAATTCAGAGTAACTTCATGCTCCTTTGCCCTGAAGCTATTCTATGAAACTTGATTAAAAAAAACCCAAACAACAAAAACAGGTGTTTAGGAGGCAAATTAGATCATATCTTCCTTTCAAATAAAGTAAACAAACTTTCTTGTACTTTGCTTGACACTATTTCATGTGATAGTTTGCTTTCTTCATGTGCTCAGGCTGAAGCTGTTGACTGTGAATGTTTGCTATCAATTTCTACAGAGTGGAAATGTCCAGACCATGGCTGAGCATAAGCTCTAGAACTTTTGACAGCRTTAGTTTTCTTTCTTGCACAGTGATTTATCTGTAAGACTGTGAGGGAAACGCTGGGCATGCATGCAGGTGAGCAGCACAGGTCACTTGAAGTTGCAGACCAAGATAAACAGCATTTCATAAGGTGCTCAGCAAGTGAAAACACAAGCCAAAAATATACATGCAGAGATGAGCTGTGGTGTAATCAGATGTTCAAAGCTAGGGAACAGGTGAGTTTTTGGAGGAAACCACCATTTCTAACTTCTTTCTTCCTATATAAATCACTAACCTCATCCAGCCTGTCCACATAACCAAAACATGCTTCTTTTTGATCATCCGCTGAGAAAGTGTTTGAGAATTGAGGAGAGTGAGAAGAAGGGGAATAATTTTTCTTGTCAGAAGTGAGACTGACACAGGGGAGGGCTGGAAGTTGGTAATGACTGAAGCATTTTTCCATTTGCTGTTCCCGGCTTGGTTAAAGCTCTCATGGATTCCTGCCTATAAAGTTAATATCTGCAAAGGAACTACATTCACATACGTATGTGTGAGATGTCTCAGGTTTTCCTTGTGTCTCATTAGTCTTCAACGTATGTGAGAAGATCAGTAAAGATGATCCTAGAGGGATCTCTTACTTATAACAGTGTCAGTAGGAGATGGGAAAATGCAACTGTATAAGCTGTTCCATTTTTAGTGTTATTTTCTATTTTTTGGCTACCTGCCATTTTGGCTTTTAAGTGGGGATTAAAGGCATTGAAGACACATGCAGCTAAAATATCATGTTTTGTATGCTAAATAGGTAATTTTGTTCAGGTGGTGTTTGTCATCTATTCACAGAGTGACACTTCCATTTCTGAGGTGATAATACCATTCTGTATCAACCTTCCTTGCTGTTTCAGCAGATAAAGCTACACTGTGACCAGAGATAGCTCTTGTGCATACATTTGTGAAGGCTATTCTGCATTCAAGGTTCCTGCTGCATTCAAGCTTGTCGCTTCATTTCTAATTAGTCTTTCCTTAAATTGCCACAAACATGTGACACTATCGCTCACTTAATTTCTGGGAACATACTCTGCTGACGACAGTGCCTACCAGGAGGCCAAAACATCTTCTGACATCTTAGGTATAGTTGCTGTCTGATGTGGAGCAATATGCAGGATTTTAACTTCCTAGCATTTCACAGATAAACTATACTGTGATTTTGTGTGAGATGGAAAGCAAAATACTTGCAACTGAAGTATTCTGGGAAGAACATCCCAGTGCAGTGATAAAAAAGAGACTTCAAAACACATTGAAATGTTTCAGTCCATGGCCCAAAGTAAAGCCTAGATTCTGAGCTTCTGACTGATCCTTTCTGGAGTTGGAAGGGTATATTTTTCCATGGGATGTGGGGAGGTATGAATGTTGCACAAATGTGAAGGTGTCATACTGGGAGTGCTTTATTTCTGCAGAGTGTCTTCAACAACTGGAGACACCATACTTTGAACTTCACAGGAATGGGTGCCATGTTGTAGGTTGCATGTTCATGTCCAATACGATTTCAAAATGGGGCTAGGAAAAGAAAGGCTAATTTAAGAAATATTTATTTCTAGACCGTAATGCCTTTGAGCTGAAATCTGCACAGGTTACTTCTTGAATAGATCCTCCTGGTCTACAAGCCACGTGTGTCCAATAAGTCATTCCAGTACATGTAGTGCTTTCTCTTAAAAGTTTATTTATGAACATTTATAAGTCAGGGATGATGATTTTTCCTCTGCTTAGTACTTCTAATGGCACTTGCTTCCATTCCATGAAGCTGAACTGTCATATTTAGAGGATGTTAATAAGAGGTCTTTGGTGTATTCTGGAAAGCTGAATATATCTTCTGGATGTTTATATACCTGCAAAATGTTATAGATCTTTCAACTGAAACTGTTTTTTTAAATTTCACTTTTGAAAAAAACATTTTGTCTTTTTCCCACATTTGGGATGCAACCATATTCTGAAATTTAGAATTGCTTGTGAGAGAGAAAATAAGCTTTTGAACAACTTCTGCCCATAACCATACCGGACTATTGTATCCTATTTATGTAGTGTCTTTACAGCTATCGTCTAGCTTATTAAAAAATGAGCCACAGGGAGAAATATTAACCCTATTAATAACAGCATAGACAATGTAGAGAGATCAACCAGTCAATTTGCTGGACTCAGAAAGAATACAAAAGCCTCAAATGCATTTTGAGCACCTCACTCCAGCAGCTGGGTAATCACACCACTGGCATAGCCAGACTTTTGCTGAGTTTAATTGCTGACAGAATCACCCCTACTGCCAAAATACTCAAACATATGACCAAGTCACAGCAGCTGAAGGAATTACTACATATGAGTTGAGCCATACTATCTCTTCATGTCCATGCTCTTCGCTTATTCCAATGTACACTACCACATTAGTTTAAATCACTTTGTCTGAGCTCTGCAGGGCCTAAGTACCCCGTCAAGCTAGCTCTGACTGCATGTGCATGGTATGTGTGTCCTACTTTAATCCTTCCTGGCAACCTGTAGAAATAAATTTTCCAGACACAGACTTCTTAATAGATATTTCTCAGTATCATCCAGCACAGGAAGAGCTTGAAAAGCATAGTTTTTCTTCTAGGCTAGTTAGACATACAGAATGTATTTTTGTTTCCCTCCTTTTTTGTCTTCCTTTTGAAAACAGGAACTTCATTATCATGTGAGCAATAACCAGCAGACACAGACAGAAATAAATGTTAACATTTAGACTAGGAGAAATTATTTTGATATCTTTGTAGCTATGGTACCTTAAGAAGGGTAGAACTTCTTGTCCAGTGATGCATTTATGATATTACAATTAATCAGAGAAAAAGGGTTTGTACTGCATTATGACAGAGAGCAGTAAGAAGTAGACATGAAGATGAATAGGCTACTATTCATATTACTATTCATATATTACTAGTGAGTAAGTAGCTTCTGGTGCCAGCCTGGCAATGACAGAGAGGACTTGAATGTCTGTAGTGTTATCAGGTCTCTGAGACTCCTCAGTAGTTTTATTCAGGGCTTTTGAGTGCTTATGATATCACTGGCCATCATTGCTATGCTTGGCCATCAAGCAGAAGACAGAAGCAGAAATAATTTGAAGAATGCAAGGTGCTGGTTTCACTGGGTAAGATAGTTGTCCGGATGACTACTCTCATTTACTTAGCAGGACTTGAGCAGTGTGGCTCAGATTAATGAAAGGAAGGTCATAAATCAATTCTTTAAGGAAACCAGGTTGCACTTGACAATGCTATGTGAGAGTGGATTGTGTACACAGCAGCTTTAGCCAGTGCTAATGCTGTCACCTGGAGAGCTCAGATAGATCCAAGGGTGAGCAGACCCAGGTAAGTATCCCACCATCTCTCTCCTCTCTCAAAGCCCAGAGCTAGGACCTGGCTGGCTGAAAGGCCATTGCTCAGCTGTCTTCATCTGGATTGAGAACATGAAGCCCTCTGACCTGTCTTCATTTTTTTGTAGAGAGAGAGTAATAACACCTAACTCACTGGAAAAGAGTCTGAGTTCTTCAGAAATGATTGTGAGCTGTTATTAAATGACATAATTCTTCCAAAAGGTCTTGCTTTTGATCTTGGCAGAACAACAAATGTTCTATCCTCAAAGTCTCTTCCCTTCACACTTTCCTCTTACTGATCTCATAGCATTGACCATGCTCTCTCTGCTCCTCTTCTCTTTCTTCTAGCTTGTCTGTTTGTTCTTTCAGCTTTTTTTAAAGTACGCTCATTACTAGCAGTGAGCTTTTCTCTGGTTTCTTTCTTGGACGGTATCCCAGCCGCCTTAAGATTATTTTTTGTGAAGGTAGTGTTTACAGCTAACTCAATAAAGAGGGAATGAAAGGTCTCCCAGAAAAAGTAAAGATGCAGACTTTCAGGTTTCACAAGTAGTACTTCACAGGCAGGTGTGCTCTCAAAATATGCTGACAGCAGCCCTAAGAGACTGTATATGAAAGAAAGGACAATTTCTACCCAATTCTATTAGGCCTTCTGCTCTCCATCCCCCCAGTCCACTTTGTTATTTAGAAAAATCGAAAAGAAAACAGGCAGAAGGTTCAGGTAGACTGTATGAGATGTTAGTAATGGAACTGGAAATGCTGGCATGTGTTACAGTAAAGCTATTGTCATCTTGACCATTCTCATCTACATCCTGTTATTTTTTGTGAGAAGTTATTTAAATGTGTGCATATACCTCAGAGGAGTACTCTGTGTTTTACATTTTTTTAAGGATGTCAGGAAGTTACAATAAATATCCCAATGAAATTTGCTTAATAAGAATTTTCAGAAGCATTTGTCATATTTCTGCTAGCAAAGTCAACTGAAAGACTAGTTTTAGCAATGTGAAAAGCTGCTTCTATTGTGACAAAAATTATGGCCTAAGGGACAGAGGCATTCCCTCTAGAAACTAATACTTACAAAACCACATTTCTGTCAACAATCTGATGGCAATGCCATGGGAAGCTACTAATGGGAAAACAGAGCTGTCAGAATAAAAAGTGTTCATCTTCTCTAAACCAAGGAGGCTTTATTTATTCTTCCAAGCAATAGGCACAACTGAACTCTCTTGAAATCACTGTCTCCTGTAGATAATATGCTTAGTTTAGTACTAACTTGTACTTCAACTTCTGTCTCATGCACTTGGTATTTTTTGTCATCATGTAGACCATATGCTCCTGGGAATAGCAACTTTCTTAATGTGTTTTTGTGTTGCATCCACAACTACAACTAAGCTTCATGGGTACAAAATACACCAAACAAACACACCATGCAATTTATGTGGGCTAAAAAACGAAACCTTACATATCAATCCAAGAATTAATTAAGGTATTATCCATCTAATCAAAGAGTTATTATTAGTCCCATTTTGATAAAACCAACACTCCAAATTTTCCAATTATTATAGCTCACTCCCAGTCATGATGCAATTGAAACTTGCACACACCAATTTGCTCGTCTCTACCCCTTTCCCTGGTGTTATGCTCACCCTTCCGTCGGTCCTCAAGAAGCAGAGGAGTTGTTAGTGTCCCAAGTTCTTCACTGGAAGAAGTATAGTGTTGCTGAGGATTTCTTCCACCTTACTCCAGGATCTGCTTGGGGCTATTTTTATATGTTTCTTAGCACGTACTGCATGTTCCTCTTTCTTCATTGGTCCACAATTCCACTTTATATCTAAATATACTATATATAGTATGTTTTAATTACGTATGTTGAATATTTGTTCTTTGTTCCCTTTGTTATCTCTAAAGCTAGTTTTACTGGCCTCCCAAGGGCTTAATGACCAGTAATTGATCGTTAGTGRTTTGTTTATAGCCCAGGAGACCCTGGTTTCATCCTGTCTTCACACTTACAAAACCTCTACTATAATCTGTTACTTGTATAATCATCTACACTAGTTTTATTCTAGGTCATAGCTGCCTTTACATGAAATAACTACAGCTCCTCTACTATCTATTATATACAGAAATCTCAAAAGTATTACAACAATAGACATTATATTACACAACCCTATAAAGCTAAGCTAAAACTTAAACAAATTAGGTAATATTCACCTGGCAGGTAAATAATTGCTGTTACAGTTCAGCTAGCTAAAACAAAGCTCCAGGCAGGCCAAGACAATCCAGACAAAGCCATCCTGACATGTCCTAGCTCCAAGGCTTTGCAGACCTAATACAAAGGTTGTGGGCTCTCACTAGCAATGGCAATGCCACATTTGCTGGGCTGTAGGGCTCTGCCCYGTGGAGCCTCATTCCTTAGCTGCTGCTTCCAGGCAGCAAAGATGACTTGGCCAAGGGTCTCATCAGCCTTATGAGGTGAGACCCAAAGGAGAGGACTCCTAGTGTTCCCAGTCAGGTGAGGAGATAGGTTCTAATGTTCTGGATTAGTTTGTATTGTCTAAGAACTGATAGCTCCGGTTCCTCAGTTGTACAGCACACTGCAGTCAACCAAGCCATCTGATGAGATGGCAATATAAAATCTCCTAGGTGGAAAGGAAATGTTAAAAAGAACTTGCATAATAGTACCTTCATTTTCATGCCTAAGTCCTACCGAGATCAGTGGCTTATCTCTTTTATGGAGCCTGATCTGACTGACGCATAAAAAGAGTGAATATAGATGTCTTGGAAATGAGGGCACAAGGACGTTTTCTAACCATCTGTTTTATGGGAGAGCATTCCTTCCAGGCTGAACCTTTGTGTCCCAGTTTGGCCTCAGCTGATTCAGTGTCTGCCCTGGGAGGGAGAAGGTCAACTTTCAAATGGGGAAGATGGAACACTCTGTGGTGAACCACAAACCATTCTCCTCTGTCAACGCTGACTTTTCACTGGCTCCTGTCCAGAAGCATCGTTCGAATCAAACAAAAAAGAAAGCAAAGTTAAGTACAGCGCTGTTTTTAATTGTTTCTAAAAGCTCATGTTCCTTCCCAGGGTTTGTGCTCTCTTAAATGCCGCTTCCTTTTCAGGGGTTTGGGTGAGAGCAGGGGCAGGAGCATTGCCTGGACACAAGGTACATTTGTGCWTCCCCTGGTTGTCCGGATGTGTGCTGGGTGGGGGAGCAGACTGTCAAACTTTCCTCATTGCAGTGAAAACCCTACTCTTTGCTATGGTGCTGTGAGCTAAGAGCACTGTCAGGGAATCCTAAGGCAGATTTCTTCCCTCCAGATGCATATTGTGGCCTTTTCTGCAACGTGCAACAGCACTACGCAGTAAAACTCTGGTGTAATAAATGACRTGACTCATAAAACATCTGCCAGTAAGGAAAGTAACTGTCCCAGATAAATGTTGCAGGCATAGTGGAAACTCCTRCTGGTTTATTATAGCCAGTTTATAGGATTTATTTCTGTTTCCTCTGACACTAGGAAAAATGAAATTCTCAAAACATCTCTAAAACAGAAGAAAACCATTAAATATTAAATTACTTCTACTGTGATGGTTAATGTAAGTTTCTCACATCACGAAGAGAGGTTGGATTTAATCAGTTTCTTAAATTCCATCTCAAATCATCAGAACAGCACTGAATATTTTTTTTTGTATTAAATAGAACAATATGCAGTTCCCATATAGATTTTTATGTTCTGTTTCTCATATAAAATGAGCTTTGTTTATAAGATCTGGGACTATAAAGTTATCAGGGAAAAAGGAATTAAATGATTAGGACAATACACATGCTTCTTTAAAAAAAAAAAAAAAAAAAAAAAAAAAGAGACAAAGGGCTTGGGACTCCAATGCTTTACATGCCAGATGGTCACTTACCTTGTAACTTCCTGATAGCCACAGAAAAGTTATTCTTTTGGTCTTGTAGAATGTAATTTCTATCCTGTATTGACAAATCTGTGGTTGTTTGAAATTAAAACCGTAACAGTTTTTTGGAAAAAATCTGATTTATTGTTACATTTTAGTTCTATACTCAGGTGTACACATAACTGATGCCCGCTTATGTCATGTTGATACGGAGTTGTATTATGTGGACTTCTTTCACAAATGCCACTAGGAAATAATGTTGAAAGATCTTTTTCCCTAAAGGATTTTTTCCTGCCTATTTAACAGTAACAGCGAGAAACAAGAGTGGAAAGTTAAGTAATCTAAGCAGAAATTATCCATTTACAATAGCAACAGTTCAATAGGGAGGTGGGTGTTGGATGTGTGGTCTTCACAAAAAGTTGTTAATGTTGATCATCACAAAAAATATTCATTTGAAGTGTGCTCAGATATAGGACACAGAAGAGATACATTTTAAGTGACAGTGATTGAATTGGAGATAAAAGAGCATTGTATTATGTATTATTAAGTAATTAATTTTCCAATGATCCATTATAAACTTGCAAGTATGTATGTGAATAATTGCAAATGGATGAGCAAAAKGGAGATGAACGGTATGTTGGTCATTTTATTATAATTGTGGCATCTGAAGCCTATTTTATGATCTATATTTAGATATATAGCCAGCCATCGCAGAATAAAAATTTCAATAATCTACCTGAAAATCTTGCAAATTGGTCATAAAAACATACTTAACTGGAGTGGGACTTTACATCACACAAAATATATTGCAAACTGGGAGAAAGCATGCCAGATTGAGTGGGTCTCTCACTCTCTCCAGAATTATTGTTCTATTGTAAACAGGCAGAAAGCAAATATAGAAATATAGGCCAGCAGTGGAACTGCAGGTGTGTGAGATAGCAGTGCCACTGAAGTAAAACCAACAGTGTATTCAAAAGAAAGAACATTGTAAACATAAATGCAGTATAAATACAAAGATGACTACATTTGTATTTGTACTAATACATGTACAGTATGACAGTCCATGAAACTAGTATGGGGTCCAGCAGACCCACTGAAAAACATATTATAAAATATATCCTAAGAAGGTTTGTATAGGTGCAAGTAACACTATGTTAAATTTATAGTAGGAAAACCAAGAACTGTCAGAAGAGATATTTTCTGTAAAGATAGAAAAAATGCACCATAGAACAGAATTTTCTTCACTTACAAGGGTTTTGTGCTGCTAATATATAATTTCATGTTGTAGATAACTCTGCTATCGCACTTCCTGGAAAACTCTTTGAAAGGGAGTCATCAGTGCTGGATCACTTGGCAAAACAGGATGAAGTACTTTGAAAAATCGTGTGAATAAACTGAAGAAACAGTTGAAAGATCATCTTGGTCTTAGTCTTCKTTAGCTGAAAAGCAATGTAGAAGCCTGCTATGGTCAAAGGAGTGTAGCACACTATTGTAAGAGCTTATTCTTTTCCCAGCAACCAAAACAGACCACCTCAGAGCAATCAAAATACCTAAATCAACAGCCATGGTGCTTTTAAAGCCTTGTGCCAGTGTTTTCAGGGTGTGACAAACACTTAACCCCAATCAAGCCAAACAGTTAAACCTGATATCAATAAATGTTTTTTATATTTCTTTCATAGTTGAAGCAAAGTGTTGATAATAGCTACCTTTTCTTTGCATCATCTATGGAATTTATTATAGAACGTGTTTAAGCACTGGTATTTTGGTATGACTTAGCAAAATACTTTCCATCTGGCCTTATATTGCTCTGGGAGCCTAATGGTACTCACTAGCATGGCAGCTGGGAAGACCTCTTCTTCTTCTTAGAAAGAGGCCTTGTGAGAAGGCAGATGTGTAATCCAACACAATATACATTTCAGGATCAAGAAACACTTTAAATGAAAAAATAATTTGCATTTTCCATGACAAATAGAAAGCTACACTTTTTGGCTCCTGGTGTTTTAATTGTACCTCTTAGCTCTGATGACTTAGTGATAGTGTCACTAGTACTTAAAACTTTGGTATACTTTGGTATAGTTAAAATTACATGACTCTGTAACCTGTCAGTGAAAATTGCTTCTCCCCTTCATCTGTGCCTTGTAATATTCTAAAAATTACTGTGTAAGAATTACCTTTAATTTTAATTACATGGATATGATATATTAACATTAATATTGTGCTGGTGGAGTACTCATCTTTTAATTTTGACCAAGGCTGCAAATTGCCTAGAGGCCTAGGTATGCTCCTATGAAAGTTCCCCTTGACTTCAGCTGTGTAAACCTGGAAACATTAATTTATGTATCCCTTCATCACACTGGTTGGATATTTTTTTTCTCTGTGAGTTTCTCAGTGCTTCCTGAGGTTTTTTATGTGCTCACAGGTGTAAGTAGGACTGCAAGATCTAGCTCTAGGTAATTCTATTATCCCAGCTTTAAACTGGCAGGTTAATATTACTCAGGAGGTGGTTTCACACAAACAGATAAAATCCTATAGGATTTTACCATGTCTCTTAGCAATCCAAATAAGGATAAAGGGTATGTTCTTAAGTCATACAGCTGTGTGAACAATTGAAATCGATTGGAGCTGTTATTAAGCTCACTTGGATCCCTAGTCACACAGATATTTTTGGAAATGATTACACAGCTAAAGTAGCAAAGAAAGCAGTAAGAAGGATTATGCTGATATTCTAGTTTCACTGTCTAGGGGTGAAACCATATCTCTTATCTACTCAAGAGCAATAAAACCTTCTCTTTTAGAAAAAAAATGTGATCAATATAGAAAAGATTTCATTGTATAATACGTTTAGGTGTAACCCAGAGATTTGGCATGAAAAAATTCAATAGAAAGCCTCATGACTAATTAATTAGAAAAAAAGACTAGATATTTTAGGAGGTTGGCCAACTGTTCACTCGGTTTTAAAATGTAGATGATTTCCTATTTGCTTGTTCTATTCCATTACCCCTCCTGAAAGTCTTTGCTTGAAGGCTGCTGTTCATTCTCCTGTTTGCCCAGTCCTGCAGCCTGCTGTATTATTGTGTTGATGCTGCTATTAAGCCTTCTGTTTACTACTGACTTCAGTAGCGCTGCTTGTGTTGATAGTAAGCAGGTTTGGCAGCACTTTCGCAAGGAGTGCAAAGATTTGAAAAAAGAACCGTGTCGGAAGATAAAGCCCACATTAAATAAAGTCATGTTTCGGTAATCTATTTAAAATGCCACTCTGATGGCTTAAGAGACTCTTATCACCTACAGCTTAATTGACCTAATATGAAAGTGTTTGATTTCTGTTTATGGCACTGTGATAGCTGGATATTACTTGAGCTGTCGTTATTGATTATCAGCGCTGATGTTACTAACTAAGGCTATTTGCAGAGAACAGCCAGCTGCTCCAAGGAGCAGTTTGCAGCCAGCGGGGCTGCCCGGGGAGCAAGGGGCAGGTGGGTGTCCCCGCTGCCAGCTCTGCCGGCGCCGTGACCAGGCACGAGGACGCGGGGTGGTGGCTGGGCGTGCACATGGGCATGGCAGCACCGGGGCTGCTCTGGAGGCATGGGGCGCCTTTGATTTCACCCGAGGTCTGCATGCAGAGTGGCACGTCCACACCATCAGCCTTTCTCCACGGAGGAGCACTGTGCAGGGGAGGCACAACCTCGAGGATGAAGGTAGCACCGAGGTGTTATTGCAACAGGATATTTAGCAATTCATATAATARTTATATAATTGGAGGTCTCCTGCATCTCTGTGTCCTGCTGTGTGCTGTTGCAGTCAGCAATACTTTACCAAATCCCTTTGTAAACTTTTCAATCTCCATCTCCACTTGGCTTTGGATTTCTGTCTGCAATTGTCCATTTAAATAAGCTGCTACATGATGTCTGGGAAATTTGGCTCTAATTTCTGGCCTAGACAGGCCAGAGTAGTTTCTAATACTTAATACTACCAGTTGTTAAGATATAAAAGTAACAGTTCCTGTATGTGAGAAGAAGCATCAAAAGAGAAGAGAATAATAAAGGACATGTGTGTACCTGTTTTCTTTTGAGAAGACAAATGCTGATACCTCTGCTGTGATTGATAGCAATACATAATACATAAATAYCTGTGGTTCCAAAAGCTGTTGCTAGCCATGACACTTTGCCTGGACTGATGAACGTTCAATTTCTGTAGAGATAATATAATAACATATTAGAAACATCCTTTAAAATAATAATGACTGACTCCATTTGAATGATCTGAAAGCCTTACAGAGGGAACAAATGTATACTGAAAACACTACAATCCTTCTGTGCTCGACAGTTATAAATATTTTTTAAAAATCTCAACTAGTTGYTTGGCTGACAATTCAATTATTCAACCTTGTGCTGCAGAACATCATAACAAAATTTGTCTCTGTAGTGACACTGTAGTAAATCTAAAATAAATGATGTCTTTGGAATGAACAAAGAATCTACTTGTAAATTTTATTTATGTGATATCAAAGGAAAAAACAGCCAATTCACCTACTCGTGTGATATCTCTCGTTCAGCAGTCTAGCACACAAAAAAGGAGGAATTTCATCCTTCCATGCTAAGAACTGCCTCTTTTCTGACTGTACAGTAGTTCTTTGCATAAGGTTTGTACTGGATAAATGTTGGGAAATTAAAAAATCAGGAGCCCCAAGGAAGACCTGCATGAAGCTGCTGAAGACAGAGAGGTTCCTGGGCGCTGTGGGGCCCTATGCTGATGCCTGCCCAGCCCAACCAGGAGCCACATGGCTGCGGCACCGTGGATGTGGTCAGTAAAACAACAGTCCTGCCTGGGCTTCCCTCTATAAACAAATCCCCATGCCTTCTCCATGCACAGGGCAGTGAGCCACTGACAGAGCATCTGCTTTTTGKTTTTTTCCTACAGTGACCAGCTTCAAGAGGAGAACTGGTCATTATCACCACGTAGGATGGGATACATCCTGGCGGCGAGGACACATTCCTACAACAAGTACCAAACCCCAGGAGGTTTGGCAGGAGATAACCCAGGTGTCCTGATCAGACTTTATTTTACAGCAGGCTCTGAGCAGTTGACCCTGAGGATATGACCGCTGCAAGAGCAGGTTTGGCCCAGCCTGAAGGGGAGGTTGGGTATGGACAGCCTTGCACCGGTGTACACAGGTGTGTGCAAGGCAGGCAGTACAGGTTTGATGGAAGGTGGGAATTCTTCTGACCACACTTACTTGGTGAATCCAAACCTGCCCAGGGCACATGTATCAGACCCCGTGTTTATGGAGTCCTGTACATCATGATACAGCTCCCAGGCCTTTTACAGTCCAGCCCTGCTACCTGTTCACTCTCCACTAATTGCATATGCGCCAGAAACAACACTGAGTCATGTACCTTGAAAGACYCTCTGGGTGGCTGAGACCCATTTCTGTCAGTATAATGTGCAGCCATCACTCTGGGACCTCCTGTAGTTTAAAAGTGGCTGTGGTTTTCCTAGCAGGAAATGGTGCACAATCATTACTGATGGCCATTCCTTGATCTGAATGTTGGYAGTCCACCTCTAGTCCTCCAGGCTCCTGGGGAGAAAACAAATTGACACATTCATTTTGAAATGCTTACCCTCTTGTGCTTTTGGCTGTAAGGCCGGGAGGAACATCTGCACAGACCAGGGTGCAAAATTGTAATTGAAATATGCTAAATTCTTAGAAGATTCAAACTCTGGCCTTAAGCTCACAGATAGGAAGGGCTTCCTCTTCTTCCTGCACTTCTATCTATGTGAAGAAAAAAGAAAAAAAAGAAAAAAAAGATAAAAATCGCTACTGTATAGACACAGAACATTTAAGGGAAAGGCCATAAACCATTGTGGAGAAAATAAAAACCTCAGATGTTACTGTACTTTTGGTCAGAGCTCAGACTGATGCTCAAAGACCTGAGCTCTGGCATTAATTCGCATTCTCTGGTATTAGTTTCACTCGTGTCATTCTCTGCAAAGAGGTTTTGTTATTTTTATGGATTTAACTCTTATAGAAAGCATTGTGCTGGCAAAGATAAAAGGATTACAATGTAGATAAGACAGGAGAAAGGAGTAAAAGGTGTGTTTACAGAAAAATGCAATAGTTCACTTAAGTGCAACATGTTTTCAGGGGCTACTCTTCTTGTACTGATAATTTGTATTTCCTGTATGYGTAGCAACAATACAAGGCAATACAAAAGTAAGTTTAGAATAGTGCTCTCAATGTATAAAAGTTGGACCTTAATATTCTACTGTATCAGCAATAAACGGAGAAGCCAAACACTGTATTTATATTGACTCCTTTCAGAGAGCTGGTGAGAGAGCTCCCGGCGGTTAACTACACATACTATCGACTATCCCTTTGCCAGCAGAGCTGGAGGATGGAGCTCGTGATAAAGGCTGAGGAGGAGGAGGGCAGTATGCAGAAAATCAGGAATGAGTCAAAGAAAATGCTCACGTCTCAACAGACGACGTTTTGACAAGCACGTAGGTCTCAGTTCACCTTTGTAAGTGCAGGTGAACTTTGTGAGCATGGTAAGCTGAGGTGAGGCGAGGGCAGCCGGAGGGGGACTGAGCACCCCTTGATGCTGCCGCTGTCCTGCCCTTGTTCTGGGGACATTTTCATGCCCAGCAGCAGTATCGTGGGGTGCCAGTGGTACAGGGTAAAGATTCACTGTAGTCACTTCAGCAAAAGTACGTAGGTACTGAGGGCCTTGTTACTGCCTTTTTTTTGGCTTTGTGAGAAATAGAAGACCCTGCCTTTAATCAGTACTGTACAACGCCCTCCTGTGCAGGACAGCAGGTCAGGTCTGGACAAGCAGCAGGGAGTAGGGGTCACAGACCTGGGAGTCTCTGGGCTGTGTTTCTGTCGGACCTCTGTGCTTACGAGTCTCTTTGAGTGATGGTTAATGTGAATGACATGCACGGGGAGATGAATCACAAAGAATAGAAGATTAGCACGTTAGCTGGAAACAGAGTTTGGTGGTGCATGTGGAAACACTCTGGGTTTCTCACTAGCTCCCTTGTTCTGTGAATGCCAATTATTCTTTATAGATCCTTTGCTGCACCACATGAGGGCTAGTGTATTTGTTTTTTTCCTTCAACTGATTGCTCATCATTATGGCAAAAAAGCAGTGGATTGCTTAGAAGGAAATCCAGTCCCATTAATTCTTTCCTTGATTGTATTAATACATTCTTTATTTAGGCTTTTGTCAGAAACACAGTTTTATTACTGCAAATATTTCTACATCCGCTCACTATTCCTGTTTTATTGAGCTTTATGACATTATCTTTGTTTTGATGTTGGTTGTCATTATGTATCAATTCAAACAAGTCCTCAAGGAATATTGTGCTCAGATTGTATTCTCTCATCACAGTGGGCAGCTGCTTTTCTTTTCTATTTTCTGTAAGGTGCCATTTCTTTCAGTCACAAGGGTGTATTTTTGCTGGTGTAGATAATGAGTGCAAGATTAACTCACAAGGCAGGCACTTGCTGGGAAGCTTAGCATTAGCTCATGAAATAGGAAACCAAACACTGTAGCTGCCTATCCTGTAAAAACTGAAATTAAATGAGCTTCCATTTTTATGAACGAAAAGGACCATGAATTGTCTTGAGAAGTATGCATTCACATTCTGATACATGTACCATTTATCTAATAAATATATAATGATTCATATGCATATGAATCATCTCTCTCTCTCATTTTTATATATATATATATGTGTATATATCTCAAAATAAATATATCAGAACCCTCCCAAATTTTACTGACAATTTTGAGGTCTCAGCACTTGTGACTTGAGTGTTCCTCAAAGAAGCAGCTGATTTTCAGGAAACAAAACAAACTCAGCAGTCTTGTGCCTAGTTTTTGGAAAATTTCACCTCCGTATTGGGAGCCCARCATCTGATATCTTGAAAGGGAGTAAATTAGTCATTCTGATATACAGATTAAAGCCTGAACTTTTCTTTTTAAAGCCTCAACCTACAATATTCTACAGCAGATTTCCATGGTTTTTAGAAACATCTATGAATAAGAACAGTATATTCAGTTTTATGAATAGAGATAAAATTATTATTGCTATTATTCCTCTAAAGCATCTGGTTTTGCAGTTCTAAGAGGCTGGAAATTTCAGAGACTGGAAGAAGGCAGATCTGTTCTGGAATTAGATCTGGTGCTGGTTTTATCTGATTCTTTTCCAAAAGAGAAAGAAAAAGGCAAAAGGAGTTTTTAAATTCTCCTCGCTAGCTGAAATTAACTGGGTACTGGCTCAGAGACACAAGAGCATATGCCCGTAGAGGAAAACTAAAATGGGATATGGATGCTAAGGCAAAGTCTACCCCATCTCCTGAGACTGTGGTGAATGTGGTGTGAGGAAGGACAGCTGAGGCCATGGTCGCTCTGCCCTGCTGACAGATATCCTCCCACCACCACAGGGATGACTGATCTCCATGTTCCAGGTAAACCCAAATCAGAGTCCATCTACCCTTACTATGCTAGGCTGCAAACTATGATGCTACAGTCATTGTTTCCCATTAACACACCTGTCTGCTGGGAGACACCAATGTATCTCAAAGAGGTTGAGCCACAGGTGCAGATAGTAGCTTCAGCGATTCAGTTTTCAGCTGCCACAGCATGTCTGTCATGATGTCTACCATCGCACCGGCAGAGAGCCTCCTCGGTGGGGCCCATGGTGGCTGTGCAAACACCCCGGTTCCCACCGTAGTGGAGGTGAGTGTTTAGTGCTCCAAGAACACCAAATGTGGCACAAAGCACAGTGGAAAAGACTGGTTTTCTTAAGAGACATGGGTAACAATGGAGTAATTCCAGCTTCCAAAACAGTTTACGAATTTTACATTGGAAGAACTGTTGGATAACATACACAGATGGTGTTGGGAGCTGGGTGAAAACATCAGCGCCCCATGTAGCACTGTCCAAGTGAAAGCAGGTGTAGTTAGCATGGTATTTTTCTGAGTTTTGGTTGGCTCTTCCAATCTCATGCATTTGTAAGTGTCAACTAAAGTCATGCTGACCTGTTTTCTTGGGACTTAAATGCTTACCTAAGACAGATGCCAAGCCTGTAGGGTAATTACAGTACTAATTACTACTTTTGACATATATTTCTCTGATAAGGGTTGTTTCCAGAATGCCTTTGATGCTGTTTTGCAAGGGTGCTGAGCTGAGACTTTCTCTTCCATATTATTTTTCAACGCTGACGTTTGCTTGTTCTGTACTTTTAGATGTAGGAATATAACAGTAAACAGTAAAGCAAATTCAGCCATAGGTTTTATATGTAACAGGAGGCGTAAAGTAAACCAAACAATAGATTTTTGCGACGGGGAGAAGATATTTCTGGTTTTATCAGTAGTTTTGCTATGCAATACCCTTATTTAATTTACTGTTCTTGTATCCTTAAAAACAGGACAAGAATCACCTGAAGGTAAAAGAAGTTGAGAATCATAACTAAACACAATCATGGCTCTCTTGACAGTATCCGACTGCAGCCCCCTTGTCAGTAGTCCTTTCCTTTCTTCCTTATTTTTGCTCTCCTTATGTATTGGGTTTGCATGGCAAGGTTTTGGTAGCGGGGGGGGCTACAGGGGTGGCTTCTGTGAGAAGGTGCTAGAAGCTTCCCCCATGTCCGATAGAGCCAATGCCAGCTGGCTCCAAGATGGACCCACCACTGACCAAGGCTGAGACCATCAGCAATGGTGGTAGCACCTCTGGGGTAACAAATTTAAAAGGGGGAAAACGAACCGAGTAACTGCAGCTGAAGAGAGAGAATATGTGAGAGAAACAGCTCTGCAGACACCAAGGTCAGTGGAGAAGGGGAGGAGGTACTCCAGAGCAGAGATTCCCCTGCAGCCCATGGTGAAGACCATGGTGAGGCAGGCTGTCCCCCTGAAACCCATGGAGGTTAATGGTGGAGCAGATATCCACCTGCAGCCCATGGAAGACCCCACGCTGGAGCAGGTGGACGCCTGAAGGAGGCTGGGATCCTGTGGAGACCCTACGCTGGAGCAGGCTCCTGGCAGGACCTGTGGACCCGTGGAGAGAGAATCCCATGCTGGAGCAGGTTTGCTGGCAGGGCTTGTGACCCTGTGGGGGACCCACGCTGGCGCACCAATGGGGACACAAGGAATTTGAGATAAGGATAGTAATTGGGAGAGGTAACGGGCAAAACATGGACTTAACAATGTTAGAGAGCGGAATGATYGTGGGGAACTTCGACTGTTGTAATTGTGGTGAAGGGACAAGGAGTGGACTGTGTGTAAATTGTCCACTTTTGTTCGGTGTTGTGATGTTGTTATTTTGATTTTGGTGTGGGGAATTCTTTTTTGTTGATGTGAGTGAAGTTTGTGGAGATTGTGAAGATTATGTGATGAATATGGATTTTAATGATAATTCTTAAATATGTGATTCACAGAGGCAAAAAAAGGACTGAGGTGGGTTGACCCTGGCTGGATGCCAGGTGCTCACCAAAGCCGCTCTATCACTCCCCTCCTCAGCTAGACAGGGGAGAGAAAATATAACGAAAGGCTTGTGGGTCGAGATAAGGACAGGGAATCACTCAGCAATTACCGTCACGGGCAAAACAGACTCGACTTGGGGAAATTAGTTTATTACCAATCAAATCAGAGTAGGGTAATGAGAAATAAAACCAAATCTTAAGACATCTTTCCCCTTCTCTTCTTCCTGGGCTCAACTTCACTCCTGATTTGCAGTCAGTTCATCACACGTTGTCTGTGCTGCTCCTTCCTCCTCAGGGGGAGGACTCTTCACACTCTTCCCCGGCTCCAGCGTGGGGTCCTCCCACGGGAGACAGTCCTCCACAAACTTCTCCAACGTGAGTCCTTCCCATGGGCTACAGTTCTTGAACTGCTCCAGCGTGGGTCCCTTCCTCGGGGTGCAGTACTTCAGGAACAGACTGCTCCAGCGTGGGTCCCCCACAGGGTCACAAGTCCTGCCAGCAAACCTGCTCCAGCATGGGCTCCTCTCTCCACGGGTCCACAGGTCCTGCCAGGAGCTTGCTCCAGCGTGGGCTTCCCATGGGATCCCAGCCTCCTTCAGGCACATCCACCTGCTCCAGCRTGGGGTCTTCCATGGGCTGCAGGTGTATATCTGCTCCACTGTTAACCTCCATGGGCTGCAAGGGGACAGCCTGCCTCACCACGGTCTTCACCAGGGTCTGCAGGGGAATCTCTGCTCCGGTGCCTGGAGCACCTCCTCTTCCTCCTTCTTCACTGACCTTGGTGTCTGCAGAGTTGTTTCCTTCACATATTCTCACTCCTCTCTTCRGCTGCAGTTGCTCAGTTTGTTTTCCCCCTTCTTAAATATCTTATCCCAGAGGCGCTACCACCGTCGCTGATGGGCTCAGCCTTGGCCAGTGGCGGGTCCATCTTGGAGCCAGCTGGCATTGGCTCTATCGGACATGGGGGAAGCTTCTAGCAGCTTCTCACAGAAACCACTCTTGTAGTCCCCCCGCTACCAAAACCTTGCCACGCAAACCCAATGCACCTTATTAAGGAGAAGAGAGTTTGCACCCGTGTTTGAAACGCATATATATCCTGCTATTCAGTTAAACAGAAATCATGAGATAATAAAAGCAAATATTGTAAAAAATGCTAACAAATGTAATAAATTCATAACAAATGCTGAGGTTTGCTAATGAGCTAAACTCCTTAGACCACATCTGGATTGCTACAGCCAGTTTTGGGTCCTCAACAGAAGAAAGACATCAGTGAATAGGAACACATTCAACAGAGGGCCCCCAGAGTGGTCAAGGCTGGAGCACTTGTCCTGTGGGCAGAGGCTGAACGACTGGCGCTTGTTCAGCCTGGAGATGAGATGACTTCAGGAGGGACCAAAGCCCCCCACTACTGACAACGAGGTTATAAAAACACAGAGCCAGCCTCGTCACTGAGGTGCATGGTGGGAGGGCGAGAGACAAAGAGTGTAAGTAAGTTGAACAACAGTGATCCGGACTGAATACAAGGAGAAACTTGTTCCCCATGGGGACAGTCGAACTGTGGAACAGTTTGACCATAGAGGTTGTGCTGTCCTTGCAGATTTTCAAGACGTGACTAGACAATGTCCTGAGAAAGCTATTCTGATCTCACCCTTATCCTTGCTTGAGTAGGAGGTTGGACCAGAGACCTCCTGGCCCCCCTTCTAGCCTGAATTATCCTGTGGTCCTTTAATTCTGTGAGAAATACTTGATTCCCATTCAGGGACCTGTTACTTCAGGGAAGTAGGAAAAATATTGGGAAATCAAGGGGCCAAGGCAGATGGGGAGCATGTAGTGAATGCAAAGCTGTCTGTTTCTTTTAATTTTTCCCTTCTGAAATGGACCTGACTCATCTTACTGCTTCAAGCAGCATTGATCCTTACAGTGTTTGTTCTTCTGTAGGACTTCACAGACAGGTGAATAAGGAGTGCCAGATGCAGCACAGTTTCTAGTGGAGCTGGGTAGAAAAGCAACAGATTGTCCAATGCATATTTTTCTTTTGTGAATGAGCCATGGATTTTTTAATGCCTAACTTATTTCCTAATGAGTCTCATGCAATAACATTTCCTACCCTTTACTAATAGTGCTGGAACCCATGGCCTAATTGCAACCAAATCTGATAGATCTGCCTCAAATATTAAGTTTCCACGTGTTTAATGAGAGGAAGAAGCTAGGTAATGGAGAAAGACCCTGTTAGTGTCTCTGCCATCAGCTTAGGCACTAACTGGGATGAAGGTCTGTGCAGTGGAGATCAAAGGTAAGTACAGGGAGATATGGGCCCTGCAAGTGAGCTCAGGCAGAGTTCATGCATCTCTTCGTACCAGTCACAAAACTATAGGGAATGGGCCTGCAGTAATTCTACAGTTGGTGAGGTGGACTATTTGGATATAGAAGGTCCATGTCACAGATGGACAGTTCCTTGAAAACTGCATATTTCATGTTGCTGAGCTTTCCAGCCCTCCTGGCCTCTCTCTGTAATGGGAGCTGTAACTGAAGAGGTGTGAGTTAGTTCACTGAAATTAGGGAGTTTCTCCGTAATTGCAAGCATATTTGCCATTGTTTTGTCATGTATCTTGGCACTGATGCTCCCAGAAYAGACTGCCCTTTCCTCTCCTTGACCCTATATGGGGTGTATGTGCAGCTCAGGGATGGCTGCTGGGTGTCCCTTGTTCCCAACCAGATACAGCTGGGCAGCCTGATTTCTGGTCGCCTGAGTGACTTTGTATGGGATATGAAGAGTGAGAAAGAAGTCAGTATTATTGGGTTGTGATCAGAAGTTATGAATAAGCAGAACCCATAAAAGTCCACCTTCTAGGAGCGTTACTTCCCACTGCTACCCCCAATATGGGATCTGAATCACCAGATACACTCCCCAGAACAGGGCCCATGCCATATGGCACTATCTCCACCCTAGTGAAAGGCTATCTTTAAAGGCCTCCATCCCACTATACCTCTAACTATGTTGCTTTTCTCTGGCATGAAGATAAGTGGGAGCCTCAGTGATATCCCACCTCTAGATGGCATGATGATACTATAAAATGTTCAAGATATTTTTTATATATTAAGCAATCATTAAACCATTGTCATGGTAAGAACATGTTCCAAAGGCCAACACCCAGGACCCATATTGGATGATACTGATTCCTAGCATGCCTGGAGTGATCATGATGCTAATACTGGAATATGGATTTAAAAAGCCAAAAGAAAATTACTGAACATGTACACTAGCCACATTTTCAAATATTACTTACTTATTCATTCATTTTTCAAATACTAAGAGGGCATAGCTCACAATTTATGAAAGCACCAGTTCATGATTCAGTTTTTGTAGCAGTCATGTTTGGGTTGCAAGAATGCAAAATAAAGCTGCTGTTGCTGAACTTCTGTCACCATTTTCATTCTCTAAATCTACTTGCATTTGAAGGGAAATAAAATGCGATAATGTCTGCACATACTGGTCATATAGATTCTAGCACATCTGCAAATGAAACATTCAGAGGCTCACAGAAAATATTTACCCTTCACTAAGCATATGAAACTCTTAGCAACTTCAATGGGAGCTGTGCACATGTGTTTGACTGCATTCCTAAATTTTGCTTGTGGGCATGGAAGAAGTCCAAATGATAATTTTCAAGAGAAAACAAACCCTATTTTTTTTTTTTTTTGTATTGAGTTATTTTCTGGTTGGTGTCTTCTCTGAGCTCTTCAGTTTGTAGATGTCAAAGAATGCCCCAAATGCCAAATCCCAAGTAGTCTTCACTTTTCAACCATCAAATGAAATCAGTTCCATAATTAAATAACAATTTACACTAGCTCAGGAGATCCCCTGTGGTTCTTTGCTCTGAAAAACAACAAAAATGTCTAGACAGGTAGACACAGTATATTATTTGACAGATCAAAAGCCGTACTGGTGAGAAATTGCTTATGAAAGCAGTTGAAGAAACGAAAAGTACTTATTTGCTGCACAAGAAGGAATAGTTCCAAAAATAGCTTTCTGCTCTGCAGTCTCCTGTGACACTAGATAGCCTCTTCAGGTCCTGTCATGTTTTGCAGCAGCCACTCCATGTCTGCTCCAGCATTTAGATAGGCATTTTTTAAACCAGACCTGTCAGGCTGGAGATGAGATGCCTGGTTTTGCAGACCACTCAGTTGCCATGTCTTAGGAGCAACTGCTCCTCGCACCCTATGATGACTTTGCAGAAGAAGGGAAGCATTTCCCAGCGATACTTAAAGCCGTGGTGCATTGACTCTGAAAATAAGCTTAAAACTTCACGCTGCAGTAGTTAAATATCCCAGGCTACTTTGCTAAGAGAGGTGATGAGATGACCCCACTGGCCTGTGCACCACAGTTTGTGTAATTCCCTTATTCCATTACCCAGTAAAGAAACACTAAAGCGCAAGTCAAACTTAGGGAAGTTGGGAAATGCTAGATTGAAGGTTTTCTTTGCAAAGTAAATTCAGCTGCTTTGGATTTATGCAGCATGCTTCTGCCTTGAACTACATGCTCCTTTCTCCCACAGGAGCCCTTGTTCATTCCATTCACAGATAACTACTGAATATTTCTTTTTTACTTTCTTTCCAATAGTGTTAGGTTTTTAATGCCTAACCAACTAAACTAACTAAAACAAAAAAACCCACCAACCTGAATACACATAAATTCAGTTGTACAATACCGTATGGACTTATTCCTAAGGTCTGACAATGTAAATGCATCTTCATTTGTCCTCTAGCTGTTGTAAAATACATTAATATTCTGAGTGCCTCGGTGTGCAGACCCTCACAAGGCAGAACCATGCAGTGCAGCTCCCAGTCACTCGCTCAACTCACACTTATGTGACAGATTTCAGATGACTGGCCCGCAGGATAGGCCCATATGGTGTGGTATAACAGACTTTCTGTTTTTCCAGCCTGGCTGGGAAAAACAGTACAGAAGAGGAATGAAGAAATTCAGAACAACTGTCTCTGGTTCAGGCTTTCGGAGGAATGTCCTGTGCTGCGTGTCCTGCTCTGCCCCTTCCTCCCATCACTCTGCAGACTCCTGCCCTGGCCCCCATCACCACCCTGCCTCCAACCCATCCCCTGCCATCCCACCTGGCCTCCAGTCCCCTAGCTACAGACCTTCTCTATTTTGTTTGTCCTACCTCAAAAAACAGCCATCTCTTCCACTCTSCTAATAAATTGCCTTTTTTTTTCCTCCCCCCAACTACTTTCCCTGTTCTTCCTTATTCCCATACAGATTTTTTCATGCCCTGCCGTCTTGGTTTCCTCTTCTCTGCAGTGCATGGAAGGTGTCTCAGGGACCAGAGAGAGCAGCCCGTAGCTCAGCACCCTGAGTCCTCGGTGCTTCCTTCCCCAGATGGATCCCTCCTGAGATTGTCTCCACACTTTACCCAGGGCCTTCATAATTTTATGGCAAATAAGATTTACCCTGAAGCCTTGTYGTTTTGGTTAAGCTTTGAGTTCTCTCAGGAACATTGTCATTTCTAAAACACCTCAGTGGCCCCCCTCATGCTAATTTTCAAACACTTCATTCAGAGCTTAGGGGCATTAAAACAGCTGAGAATAACGTATGTCCCAAGCATTTTATTTTTTCCTTAYGCTCATGTCACTGGTGGAAATATTCTTGTGGTCAGATCTGTGAAGCTGAAGGTTTTATTGCCTTATCGTGCCTGTGTGAGCCTTCCCAGTGGTAGCTGACGGTGCGAGAGATCTCTGGCTGCTGTGGTGGCAACTGAAACCTATTGGAGTGGTGACTTCTCAGACCACCTGGCAATGCTCTTGTTCTGGGAACAGTGGAAAAAAAAAGATCTGAAACTTTAACTCGAGACAGATGTCTGGGACAGAAAACCTCCAACTCAATGGCTAAATTAAAATTGTAAGCAACTGAATCCGGAGCCTGATAAAAGACCTTAACTGCAGGCATTGCTCCCAGTCTAACTTATAATATTTTACTTTATATTTTGCACCCCTAAAACCCCCTGCAGCTTCACTGGATACATTCTTCAGTGTTTGGTGCTTATAACTACCATGTAGTGCTGCTGCAAGTTGTGAAAAGCTGCTCCGCTGAGCTGCAATGGCTGTAGAGATTTCTATAGTGCTCTGCATGAACGTGTGTGTGGGTGTGAAAAAAGTTTGTTGCAATTTGAAAGCACTTTAGGTCCCTGAGCCTGGACAGAGCAAAAGGTATGATTGTAAGACACTGTCAGAATCTGTTGCATGTCTTTGTTATATTATTAACAGTTATTTAAAAAATTGCATATACAGCAATGTGAATTTCAAAAAATACTAACGTTTATCCTTCATTTTTATTACAACAAAATTTCTGAAACTCTAAAACCATGAAGAATAATAACAAAACTCTCCAGTAAAGGATGTCAAAATTCAGGTTTTGTAATAACACCTAAGAAATGGTGAATCATTCATACTGCCTAACTAATACATCCTGTTCTGCTTCTGCTGGGAATGTAAAAAATTACAAAAGCAGCCAAAGCAATAACAATACAGTGTTTCTCACTATGAATAACGTAGATTGAAGTAGTGATTTTCTTGTTCAGGAAGTCAAACCTTAACATGTTGTCAATAATAATATATTGGTCTGTGTGGTACTCTGAGCAGATTCAGCACTAACATTAGGGAAGGCAGAAAAGCCTGTGGAGGAAGAATGTAACAATTCTGTTGTTTCTTTCCCCCTTATTTATAAGGGAATATAATGAGATTCCCTTTACATATTTGAGAATGTGAATGTTGGTTTATCTTTCTAGAATAACTACAAACCRATACCTAAACAGCATTGCTGTACATATTTTTCCCTGATTTATCTTAAAAAAATCTTGGTTTTTCAAGAAGTCTCAAATGTTTTGATATCTTTCATACTTAATAAGAAGGGTTTGCAACTACTGCTGTCTTCTGAATGCATGGATTTGCACACCTTCCAGCGGAGAGGCTTCAGGCACCAGAGATAGTGCGGAGCTGGTGATGGCTGTCCAGCTGCTGATCACAGTCCAGACTAGAAGTTGGGAATTTCTTGTCTTACAGACATTTCTTCATTATCCAGTCTCCCAGAGAATTATAAGGTCCCAGTCTTGTGATATCTAATTCCATTATACTACACTTTTTCACGCATGAGGAAAAATTATAGGCTCTGGAATGGATCTAACCCCCATTCAGAATAATTAGTTAAAATAAATTATTGGCTTCAACATGGATTTTCACTAGTGTAAATTAGGTCTGATTCTGGCTATATTTCTTTTGAGCAGAGGTTGCTAGAGTCTGAAAATAATGATATTTCTCTGTGCTGAGATTTCTGTGGTGATCTCCCTGTAATTTTCTTTAGTTGAGGGACATCTGTTATCTTCGCAGTGCATTAGTGATTCTTGTAACAATGTTTGAATCAAGGGGAGTTTGAGTGGAGAATGTTGCTTTGAGTGCATCCATCACCTTCTTAATTCCTTAAAAAAATCCTGTATCCTCCTCTGTATTTGATACTAAGGTCTTTAATATGGCAAACATAAAACTTTTTTTGTCTTCGAATTTTCATCTTGCATTTCTTATTTTCATTGAAAAAGGGAAACAACAGGGGCACATGATCTTTTTCTTCACTAGTTTCCTCACTAAAACCCTAAGGCAGCTATTTCATCCCATTTGGACAACACCACCCTGTCCTGATCTTTCAAACAAGCCTGCTCCAAAATCATAACCTTAGTGCTGTCTCTTCCTCCCCTTCAACTAGAAATGGCTGAACAGACTGGGGACTTGTTAATTTGGATGTGGATTTTATGTCTTATCTTAATTTTGCCCCACTGGAGGTCAAGGACACTCAACAATGTCATCTCATAAAATGTCAGAAAATGTACTGCAGCCGGTGGGAGTTGTGAAGTAAGTGTGTTTGCATTCTGTCTGTGCAGGTTTCTCTAGTCCTCACAGTCTTTCTCCAAATTGAGTTCTGTTCTGTAGAACAGCCTGGTAATGTCACCCATGCCCTTTTTGGCCACTTATTCCATGTGGGGGGTTGAGGAAATTACTGGGGTTCAGTGTCCTCTGTCAACATGCTACTTATATGGATACCATGTTCACCAAGAAATGCACAACTCTCGCTATATATTATTCATGTTTAATTAACAAATGATCCGATACACTCATTAATAACTTGAGAACTCTGGGTTTTTTGATGAATGATAAGCAAAAGTGGTAAAAATAAGCAAAAGTGGTAAAAACTGAAATTAAGAAAAAGTTGAAAAATGTACAGCTTCAGATCCAGCTTTTGTTTTTATTTCTGTGGTAATAAAACTGCACTACTTTTGCCCCTGTAGTGTTGATTGTTGTCTAGGACTTTAAATTTCTGTCATTAGGAAAATGCAGGAGGCAACATACTTGTGCATTTATGAGAAATATAAAAAGAAGGGATCCAACTGTGAGTGCATCTCCCACTGAGCCAAAATTTACTGTGTTCTTCTTTCTTTTCAAATTGGTCTTTTTGCAACATGAAGGAAAAGTGGCAAAGGAAATGAAAGTAGCTATATTTAATACAGTCTTCATTGAAATCCAAAGAACAAAAACTGTTCTTCCTTAAATGAATGCAGCACAGATAAATAATGCCAACAGAGCAATTAACACAAACAAAACAGCTTGCAATTTAGCTGCTGTGTAGCACACCCAGTGTCAGTATTAATTAGTTGGGACAAAACTGCATCTTTGTCACAGGATAGTAGACCTTAAAGTTTTAATAGTTTTTAAATTCTGTCCTTGCCTGTTAATTACAGGATTCTCTATGTCAGCAAGCTCATGGGTGGCAGGATAGTAAAAGACTTCAAATAATGTAGTGAAGATCGGAGAGCTGCAAAATATAGAACACCACTTGGATGGAAAGCTAGTAAGAGCAAGTGCAAGTGAAGAGAAACCTGAGGCTCTCATAAATTTTGGATTGGAGAAAAAGTTTCATGCTAGGACATCAGACATTTTGCCGGATCTAGATGGACCTTTGGTTCTCAGAGAGGCTGGAATTTCCTGCAGTGASTACACATACACTGTGACATCATTTGTTTTACGTTTATTGAAAAGACACATCAACAGGAATTAACATATTTCACACTGTTTGCCAAGGAGAAGTAAGAGGTTACAAGGTTCTTTCCTAAAAGAGAACTGATCTGGGGACTAACATGAGTTCAGGAGAGACAATTATTAAAAAATGTGGAGAGTTATCACAACGTGAGTTCTTGTTGCTTGATTAAAATAATTGAAGAAATTACTTGTGATTGAAGTAATCCCTTGGGATTTTACATAATATATTTCTGTAATTCTTCTTGTCCTACTCCCTCTCTCCCTCCCTCCCCTCTTAAAACTAGAAGGTTTTCCTTATACTTAGGAAGCAAAGTCAAACATGAAGTATGTGGTGAGAGTAGGATCAAAGGAACCTGAAACAAAGGGAGAAAAAGAATTAGCAATAGGTTCAACTAACTGTCACATTTTCAGTGGGTGGTTTGAATAAGACAATTTAAGCCAACTATCCTGCAGCCCAAAGTACTGCTTATCCTTAATTGGCCACAAAATAAGTAACCACACATTTAACCAATTTGGCAATTGCATACAGTTGCATGATAAAAAAAAAGATCGTGCAAAACAATTAGAGATAAAAAGTTAATGCAGCATAAAAAGAGTTTGTCAGCCGGTGTATATCATGCAAGCAATGTACTCATCAACTCACCTTAACAAATATACTGACTTTCCCAGTCCTTTCTAAAATATATCAAAGTTAAAACTTGTCTTTATGTGCAGCACTGGGAATAGCAAAGAAAAGGAGGAAGCTGATGTGCCATTTTAAAAGTTTCAAAAAAACGTAGTTTCAAATCTTGCTTAACATGCTGAACATGTGCCTCAGTTTTGCAAAATATTTACAGCATAGTCCTGTAATGTCTGATACAACATTTGACTTTGCCGGAGTCTTTTCCATCAATGAGTGAGCAATGCGTGCGTCTATTGTCACCAACTGCGCCTTGGTCTGTGCCACTCAGAGAAGTCCTCATACTTCYCTCCCTTTTGGAAAAGTCTTCTGCTAGGAAAGTCGTGAATGTCCCAAAACACTGGCAAGCAGAGTCAGAAAGCCTCAGTGGGAAGGGGGTGGGAGGAGAGTGCTGCTGAAGGAAAGGTGCTGGCTGGTTTGGCTGAGCAGGACTCTACGGACAGCAGGAGTGTGCAGGCTGGGAGCTCCTGCACCCAGGGGTGGCTACAGAGAAACACATAGGCCTCTGGAGAAAACATTCCTCAACAGCACGTGTACCTCTCTTTACACACTTGGATTCTATTGAGTGATTCGCCACCTAAAGAGCAAGGACTGCAAGCAACATGTAGGGCTTAGAGTATTGTGTGTTCAGAGCGCTGACCTACCACACAGTTAGTAGAGCAGGCCTTGCCTAGACAGGAAAAAAGAAGAATAAGGTATTTACAAACTGCAGTTGTAAAAACTGCTGGGAAGCTTACATAATCTCTGCTTTTGCTATGAAGGTTAGGTAATCCCTATTTGTCTGGTGATTTCATAAGCACCAGATTCACAGCTCATTCTGCAGCAAAACTTCCTGAGAGAGCGCAAATTACAATAATAAAATCAGTATTATAAGGATAAGATGCTAATGCTACGTATTAATAGAATAATTAAGCTGGAAAGGATCTCTGGAGGCCATCTAATCCAAGATCCTGCTCAATGCAGGGCCACCCTTAAAGTTACATCAGGCTGCTGGTGCACCTATACAACTGACTTTCGAATACCTCCAAGGATGGAGATTTACTACACTTCCGTTAATAAGAGCTGCAAGAGTATGTCTTTGTGTTGGATGATGATGTGTTCTTTTTCTGCAAACATTTGCCTGTAAATAAACTAGTAAATGTTAAGATTAGTATATTTTGATCCGAACTCCAGGTCTGAATAAATATAAATGTGAAAAAAATGAAACCAAGTTACCCAGAAAAATGAGTAACCCACTACAGTTTGAACCTTATGGAGGTTGAAGACTGTTTTRCTGCTACGTGTATGACAGAGAATCAAAATCATAAAAAAGATCTAGGACAGGAAGGTAAACTCAATTCGAAGGTTGAGGCCACAAAAACTCAGCACATCTACCAAACCACTCAACCCCAGGCAGTGACTAGTATTTGTAACAAACATGGAAGAACTAAATTGTGTTGATTTGCTTTGCTAGCGTTTTCGTGCACAGGCTGCTCAGAGGATAGCAGCAACAATATTACCTCAGAAAATATATCATACGAATCATTGTCAATATTGCAGCAAAAGCTTAAAGAACTGCCAGCATGAAAGGAAATGAGATATTTATTAATTTCAAGCTGGATACGGATATAGTGCCAGCAGCTGAGATATTATTTCTGAAAGAAAATTCACAAACAATAGAAGGTGAAGAGGTAAAATTCATGTTTGCTGAGGCAACCTAACCTCCATAAGGGAATATATGAATGAAATTTACTGGTAAATAAGCTGGAACAGATGCAATTTTTAATACTACCAGGAAATAAAATGCCCGTTATTAGTTTAAGAACATATAAAATCCTTGCTTTCATTTGAGGGTGTGTTCACTGGAAAGGGAGCTAAACAGGCGATGAGAAAAATTTTAAAACCTTTTTCTTGAATACAGAAACTCTCAACAGARTATGGAAGATTACACAAGAAATGTGATACCTTTCTGATGTTTTTAGAAAGTTCACCTTAAAGTTAAGACAGAAAGAGCTTAGTAAGTTGCTTTCTCTGGAAATCATAGAACCAGAGGAAAAAAAAAAAGATATGGTGGTGTTCTCGTTGATCTCTGTAGTAGCAAAAGTCGATCCCTTCACTTGAGAGTATATGTCAACCTAAAAAAAGAGAAATTAAAAAAAACAATTAAGCTGCATATGCTCAGAAATTTGTCGATAGAAGCCAAAAGCTTTTTTTTWCTTTTTTTTCTGCACTGAGGAATCAGAAGGCCTCTGACAGATTCCATTAGGGCAAACAAATACATTTTAATGTACTGTCAATACTTGTTTGGGGGGACACATTTTCTGCAGGCAGTTTTGTAGGTGTATGGTACCCGAGATGTACCACAAGAAGACGCCGGAAGCGCAGACAGCAGACATTAAAATTCTGCTCAAAAAGATATTGGATAATTGTATACGAAGTGGAGAAATTCCAACAGGAGAAATGAAAATGCAATCTAGTAATCAGGATATTCTTGCTGGAAATCTGCATTTATATCAAGATTTCTTGTAAGGTGTAGGAGGAGGAAGGATTTGGATCTGGCACTTTTACATCAACGGTGCACAAGTCAGTAAGCACCAGCCTGCCTGGTGGGCACAAGGAGGAAGTTACCCTGTCATATTTTTTTTTTTTTTAGTGAAGCCTGAATTGATTGATGCTTTCTGAGAGTTTGATGGGTTCATTTTCATAGGACCAGCAGGTGGGAGGGGTGGGAAAGGCAGATATCTGTGTGATGATAGGTGTGGGGCACATGCTGGCAGCAGGCACATGAGCACCCTGGGACTATGCTGTTCAAGCCCTAGCAAGGGAGCACAGATGCCTCCATAATTAGCTGAGCATTCGAGCTGGAGACAAAATTTTGGACTAAGTACCTAAACCTTTTTTCTGGGTCTGAATCAGAACGTCACAAAATTTCTTCCAAACGGAAAGTTGTTAGATGGGCAGGGGGAGGTTAAATTGAGATAGGTTAGACAAGGAGTAAATGTGTGTACTTCCTATCAGTATTGCAGGTTCACAGGAGGTTTTTCAGAATGTTCAAACCTAATTTAAGATCAGGATGAAAAACTGCCACTTGTCTTATTTATAGAGCAGGCTTGTCAGCTCCAGTATTTGAGCTATTACAAAATTCCTCTCTCAGCCTACAAATTGTAGCCATGAGCTGTGTCCACAGTTGCTCACAAGCCTGAGGAACTAAGAGGAACTGGGGCTGAAGAGAACAAAGCTAGTGAATACGCAAAAAGTACCTCTGTCTTAATACAAACTACAGCTTTTGCCAGGCTGCTTGCTTTGGTTGGGCTGCCTCRTGTACAGCAGTTAAGAGCAACTAGCTTCAGTGCAGCCTCGCTGCATGATGAGGTGGATGTGTCTGAAACTCCGTGCCCACATTGTGTGAAGTCAGTCCACAGCTGGACAGTAAGTCTGATGGGCTCTGAGGTGTCGTACGTCTCCTGCATACACAGGGAGCACCTCTGTGCAGCTGTGCAGTGTGTGCAGAGGAAGCCAGAGAGGTTCCAGTTTGGTAGGACTCTTCTAGTGAAGGCAAGTGTAAACTGTGTAGAGCAAGATATGAAATAACTCATATGTAATTCTCATTAAACCATGAGTTAATCCTGCTGTTAACTTCCCTGAAGTTAGTCTTATGGGGAAGGCACAGCATGAGATAGGACTCATTTACTGGTTATCCTTGAGCTCCACAGTGCAAAGGATTCAGAACTGGTTGAAAAAGGTGGGATTTAGGCACTAAACACTCTTACAGTGTCGAAAATGTCCCTATATTCTCTGACAGTGTCAGTGCCTACCTGCCACAGTGGTTTCTACTTCAGTTCTTTGTCAAGGCCTGTCTTAAGTGAGTTACAATTTTAGAGTATATGCACGACAAAGTACTTTGGAGACATTAGACACTGTGCTTCTTATGCAGGAGACTTGGAAAGCTGGTGTCTTCAGCTTAAGGGCATGTTTTCCTTACCATGGTGGCGATTTATCACCCTTCCTTGCTTCTTCAATGGCATCCAGCAATGAACATTCAGTTTGGCCACTGTGCAGGATAGATTACAATTTCTATGTACTCAAAGGATCAGACTTAAATGATGGCTCATTTAAATACTTAAATTATTTAAATGTGTGGTGTAGGGGGAGTTGCCATCCAGTTCTGTGAACTTCACTGTTTCATCAGGAAACCTGCAGCTTTGGAACTGCCAGTCAGATCTTAAAAACAGAATAAACATTTATTTTTTTTACAAAGCCTTAAAGAGGAAAAGCCATTTAAGCCTAGTACATGTCCCTTCATTTGTCGTATGTTATCAGTAGTAGAATAGCTTTTGTTGATGTCTGCCACTTCAACCTGTCAATAAGTAAGTAAATAAAATAGAATAAAAATATCCTTAATACTCTCAGTGACTCATAATGAAAAACTTATTCACTTATAAAAAAAAGGAATATTTATGCTCAAGATTTCAGAAGCAGCCAAGAGTTAACATCTGGGGCTTTTCACAGGGGAAATGCTGAAGTTGGACACACATATTGAGTCGGCCTGGCATTGATCCACGTATTGTGTGACAGTAATGGCTGAAGGTCCTCAATGTCTTCTGTATTTCTTTTTGAATGATCTTGTGACAATGCAGCTGCATATTTGGTGTGCCTGCAACCTGGGGTGACATAGTAAAGGAAAGCATGGTAGTACTGTTATTTTACTCTTCGATTCCTTTGCAATGTTAAGTCCTTAAAAGTCTGTCTTCCTGGAAAAGGAAGGAAACTTGCTTCATTCCTCATCTTGTAATGAAGGATGCATAGTTAGAAACAAGAATTGTTTTGAGTCCTGCGTGTACAGTCAGTACTTAGAGAAAGGTAGAAATGACTGTCATTAACTCTTGCCTCCAGCTTCATATTAATGTATTTTTAAAGCTGTAAAATTTCTGCTTCCAGCAGATGGTTTGTGAGGGAATAGGTAAGTCAAGTTTAAAGTAAGTTCGTGCTTTGACTAAGGCAATTTGTGAGACTGTTGAATTGTTGATTGTTAATAGGACTTGGAGAGAAATACTGGGAAGCAAATGAAAAACAGGGAAAAAATGAGACAAAATTTGCTGGTATTGCACTTCTCTGTCTTATTCATGACAGCCATAAGAGCTGGCATGCATTTATGAAAAGGCTGAGTGGTCTGCTGTCAAGTACAGCTCCATCTGAGTCACCAGTGGACATCTTTTATAATATTAATAAACAATAACCTTGTTATTCAAACACAGATCTATCTAGCTCAGTATTTTRCCTCCAGTAACAAGAGGTACCAGATGTGTTCTAGAAATAGGAAGTTGGCAGTTATTTAATATTTTGAGTATACAGAAATTTCTATTTTACCTCCTTGAGTGAGAAGCTGTTTTGTACCTTGAAGGAAGAGTGAGTAGACACATTCCCACCTAAGCTCTTGGCATTATGGTACCTCTGGGTATCTTCCTTATCAGTACGAATGCATTATCATTTGAGGGATCTAGGAAAGATGTTGACATAGTGGAATATTGTGAAAGAAGTTGGCCAGAGGCCAGTCATGCTCTGTCTGGCAAAAGTATTCCTTATCTGCCTTTCAGTATTAGGGAATGCCCTTTTATCTTATATTAGGAGGGAGGACAACAGAAACATGAGGAATCATTTTAGCTGTTGTGTAGGAGAGAAACCCAAATGGTAATCAGTGGAAAACATCAGAGTGGCTCATAATCAACACTGAAACCCTGCTGCTGTGAACCCCAGGCTTGAACCTATGCTCATGTGCTTTTTTGTGAAGCATCGTGATATTCAAGGGGAAAACAAAGATGTTTTATGAGTGGGGGTGGAGAGCAGAAGGGACAGCTCTGCCACTGGCAACAACATATAAGGCATTTCGTCTGTGTGATTTGTATGCTGGKCCTAGCCACCACTCTGGGCTTTCTAATCTTCCCTTAGTTTTCTTTTGCATAAATGCTGACTTTTACAGAACAATACTGAGAACGACCAAGAACTGTGCGAAACAGACAGCATGCAGCAAGTATGTCATCACTGAAACCCTGGAGGAATATGATAATTCACGCCATAAATCAGGCCAATGACTTTTAGGACTACACTAATGCTTTTTGCTTGGATCTGAATACCAATGTGCCTGAATCTGKTTTTTTCTCTGTTCTAATTACCTTCACTACTACAAAAAGGCCTTGAAGAAATTATTTCTGGGCATTGTTCATGTTCAGAACCTGCCTATGAATTACAACCAGACACTGGATGGGTGAAGTACTCCAGTGTATTCCAGTATTCACATGAGAAGAGGGATTTGAATCCAGTGAGAAGTAAGTCAAAACATGGCCTGATTGGTCCAGTTAGCCTGCATGGTCTCAGGCGTAATTACTATTCTCTGTAGTGCCTTTATGAGACAGACCTTTATTTCTGATCCAGACATATACAACAGCAAGGATGATGGAGACTGTTTCCACAGTTACTTCCTGATAACCTCTCTGTAACCGGCAGGTTGTCACTCCCAGGTCCTACCTGTCAGGAGCCTGTTGGTGCTGCTGTGGCTCAGCTGTGCTCCCGAGGCTCAGCTGTGAAGCTTTCACAGCCTCTCGGGTCCCAGCGCCAACCTCCAAAACACTTTGTATGGACAGAAACAACTGACCCAACTTCTGGCGTTACTGTGGGAGGACACTGGAAAGATGTCTAGCAATGAAAAAGGGTGAGAAAGAGATTTCCCTCACAAAATGGTGAGGGGAATACAGCAAAAAGAGCCAGGGTAGCAATTATAATTACTATACAGCATTGCTCTAGGGATACTKCCCTTCTTAAGAAAAAAGGTATGAGCTGCTTGGATGCATGCAAGAGGCAGCTAAGAGCTTGCAGTGGCCCTGAACCTTGCAGTCGAGGGTGAGTGGGATTTGAAAACCACCAAACTAATTTCATATTTAGTGGCTGTGATGCTTACTAGCTGAATACAGGGAAAAAAAGGAAGACCTTGAACAAAATGGTCTGATTCCAAAAGCATGTAACATACTTTAATTATGGGGGGGGGGGGGGGGAAGGAGATAAAACAGCGGTCAGCCAGAACTTGGGCAGTCTCTAGCATCTGAAGGAGAGACTGGAACAGAAATGGTGCCAAAACTGTAAGTCAGAGCCTCAAAACAAATATTTTTGTCTCAAATTTTATATTGCCAACATCCCAAAATTGCTAATYATCTTCCCCCTCTCAATCTGTTACTAGTCTGGCTGTGCAGATAAACTCGTACTGAACCCACTACTTACCTGTATGTCCACCAAGCTTTTCTGTAAACTATCTTGGGCATGTGGTTTTCTCAAAGGCACCATGGGGAAGTAAGTAGCTAAGGTGGTATGCCAAGTGCTATGTGAAACTTTTTCAGACTTTATTGGTGCTTTTTGAGACTGAGGTAGGGCTTAAAAAGATACTGCATCCAGGTCACCATGCTGTCCTGGAGAGGCAGTCCATGCCTTTAGAGGAAACCTTCTCTCACAGAAGACCCCATAGGCATCATTAAGTCTGTAATCTTCTGTGTGCTATCAGAAACCCCTCTCATGCTTTGCATTGTGACGATGAAAGGAGAAAACAGTTGAAGAACAGCATTTCTTGCTCTAGTCATGTTGATGATGTCCCGCTGTTGTCAGTCCAGAAGGAGCAATTCATCACAGTCAGCCTGGTGGAAATTTGGGAGTTTTTCCATGCATCCCTTGCTGCCTCAGGCTGGAAGAACATCAGGTCCACGTGGTAGGACTGGAGCAGATGTTTTCTCTTCAGCGTTGCCTTGATGGAGTGGTTCTAATCATCCACAGCACACCCGGAGTGGTGTGTGTGTGCATGTGAAGACACCAGGACCATAGAGGGAAAATTGTTGGAGGGAAGCTGAGCCTAGGAGGCTTTGGGGCTCAGCGTCGTTTTCCAGGCTGCAGTGGCCACCTGRCATAAACATGAGAAATACAAATGATCCTTACTTGCTGTTTAGTTGGGATCAAAACTTGCTAGCAGATCTCACACCCCCTCCACACACATGCACACACAAATACAAAAGGGTCTCTCTGGTAGCAGGTCCAGCCCTATGGTGTCCCACACCTCTCAGGCCCCTGGATTTCCTGGTAGCTGGCTCAGACCTATGGTCCCTCCATTAGCCAACTCTCAGACTCCTAGTATCTGCCCCCCAAACCTCTTCTACTCACCAACTACTGTCCTGAAGTTCTCTAGAGCAGATTTGCACAGACTGGAGAGCACTCTCAGCCAGGGTAATATTTAGGAATGGAGTACAGCAACGACAGACTGCAGTGGTCAGGCACAGGACTTGGCCACTTTTATCTGTCCTCCTCTCCTTTTTCCCATTATTGGTCCTCCCCGATCTACCCTGATGCCTGTCTTTCCCCTTCCCTTAAACATCCCATAGGAAGTTTATCACATTCCCACCATTTCCCTCAAATATCCCATAATAAGTTTGCTCATGCCCTTAAGACCCATGGTAAGCTTGCTTCCCCCTCCTTATCAGTTACAAAGTTCTGGCTGAAGCTCCTCAAAGCTTTGAGTGGTTCCTGCAGTGTCCCATCAATAATCAATGTGAGAGCTCTGGTCTTTGGTATAGTCTCTATTTGCTCCGGCTCCTTTGGGGTTCTGTGTCTGGGTTTTTAATTTATTGCTTCTCTTCCTGTCTCTTGTCCCAGTCTTTTACGCTCGACAGCCCTCAATCCGATATTCTCACAAAGCAAATAGTCCTCACAAGGGTACTTTGCAGTCTTCTCTAACAGACGTTCAGAGGATCTTGCTGGAGCTGGGGTGGGACAGGAAATGGCTGTGTTTAATTTTACTCTTGTGTGAATTTTGGACTAAAAATATATAKTCTTTCTATGGCAGCCCAGCAACTTTAAATATCAAGAAATCAAGTTAATGGAGGGAAAGAAAACTAAATATAAGCTTTGTATTAAGGCTCATTAAATTACAAATCATTGAATGACTTGAAATAAGATTAAAATATGAGTTCTCTGGTCTATTTTTAAGCTGTTCTACTATTATGGTTTTTTATTATATAAAAGTTAAGCTAGTCATTTATAAAATCATCTAAACGCACCTTTTTCACCTTCTGTTCTCAGATTTGGCAGTGAAAAATTGTTCTGATTGTGGTTTCTTGAAGTGTAATTACTTTGTCAAAGGAAAATATAATTAGAACTGATATTTAAAATGCTCTATAATTGTATTTAAGCCATTTGATAATTTGGTCACGTACTGGATGTTTTGTTAATTTAGCAACAGCTAACAATACTGAAGTTGGAAAATTGTCTGACAGTTTCTCTTTCCCATTTTAAAGACAACATAATTTGCTCTAGCCTTCCATCTATTCACAGAGAGAAGCTGTGGACACCCACTTTCTGCAAGCAGCTTCATTGGCTGCACAATGAATTGTCCACAGAAGTAATACTCCTGTTGATATGCTGACTGGATCAGGTTCTGTTTGAACAACGACTTGAACTTAATATTTGACCACTCTGAGATTTTCTGTCTTAGGAGAGAAGTGTGATATGAACAACCAGTTGGGGTCTGGGAGCTGAGTTTTAGTTGCAGCTTTGACACTCAGGCAAATGATACTTTTCAGCTTTACCTTCTTGTAACACAAGGTTGTTAGATGCTTACCAGCTTCTCTGGATGGTGACAAGAATTCAGCAGATGGTAGCTTTGGAGCTGAAAATAGCTATTCTTATATTAGCTATTTTCTCTATTTGGAATGGACTCTTGATAATGCAAAATGAGGAATTCCCATGACTCATCACTAATATGTCAAAACAATCCAAGCAGCACTTGCCTCTCCTTGCTAATAATGGGCAACACCCATCAGTCATCACAGGTTCATGCAGATCTGTTAAATCTTCCTAACTAATGAGGAGCTACCTTCTCACATGAAGTCAGTGACGTGTCCTTTGCAGTGACAGCATCCTTGGGGCAAGGAGATGGTAGGCACTACCTTGCAACTGCAACCATGGCAGTGGACATGTAGGGGTCCTGTATGTTTGATCTGGGAAATCCAGACATTTGCATTGCTTAATGCCTGCACTATGACCAGACACGTCAGATGTATCAGATATAAGGAATGACAGTGCCACACACCAGATGGATCACACTAAGCTCTTGGTGGTGGGGACTATGCACGGGCAACACCAGGCCATTTAGCTGCTGCTCCAACTAGCTTGCAAATAACTGGACAATACTGATGGTGGGGGAGGACCAGACATAGTACCCATTACTGAATCTGAGCTGACTCTTCAGAAGCAGAAATCACATATTCACCTTAGCAACAGAAGCAACAGAAGGCAGGCCATCCAGAGACAGCTGCTGCATTAGCGATCATGACCAGAACTAGAACGAGGTTTGGGTGGGAACTGAGCAGATGCTCCCAAGGTGGTGGTAATGGGTGGTGAAGGCGGAGGGTGGATGGATCTGTTTCTGGTCTTCATGTGAAAGGGGCTATTGCACAATGCAAGGCAGAGAGGCACACATCTACAGTGCTCTGTAAGGGTGATGTTTAATGTAGCAYGGAGAATCCCTTGGATACTATTTTTTGTAAAACTATTGAGAGAAAAGGCCCTCATGAGGGATCTTGCAGCGAAGAGGGATGTTTGTGGGTGTAGGTGTGTCACCAAAAGAAAGGGACTGGCAGACAGCATTGCTTCATGTGCAGAACTAGTATCCGTTAATCTTCTTACCTTGAAGTGTTTTCTCTGAGAGAGAGAAAATATCTATTCACTCAACTTTTCTAAAAGCTCTCTTGAAAACTCCTATGGAGTGTATGTAATTCAGTGGCAGAAGCTGCCTGATGTGGATCTCGTTACCCAAGAAGGAACTTTGCTTTCTGGATGTGTCCTTCCATTCAGCCTGCAGGTAGGGGTTTCCCACATCCACATTCAAGAGGCAATGCTATAGTTTATAAAGTCTTCACTGGACCTCTCCCAGATGGTGTCTCACTAGCTGATGAGRCTGAGAAAAATATTGTAAGAACTGTTGGGACTGAGTAGAGTTGTGGGCAGAGATATTTATTTGTCTACTTTTTTTTACATCAGAAGATCCAGGTGTCTTTTTGTATTAACGTTTTTTGGAGGGGAAAAGCCACTAAGTAACTCCCTCAAGACAGTCTTTTTGCAACTCTGTAGTATTTTGCTCTTGGAATTTTTTCAAAAGACTTTTCATGGTCCCCATTAAAGTAGTCTTTGATTTGTTTGAGTCTCAGGGTATTTCAGCCTGTTATCACTCAGGCTAGTTTTCATTTCAGGCAGCCAAACAAAATTTAGTAACACTACAAATGTGTTTACTTTTTTGCTGATAAAGAGGTCTGGTCACACAGCCTCTTTGCCTTGAACAATATTAAATGTCAGCAGTGGAAGACCACTCACCTGAACACAAGATTCAGGAAAAAACATCCCCATCAGCAGAAGGAGAGGGGGGGATCTGGCCTCAATGTGCTGAAGTACGAGGGCCAGCAAATTAATGATTTGACTTGTCCATGGGCAAGACTGCCCCTCACCCGAGGACTCCTCCCGTAAATGTCAGGGGGTGCTCTGCATCTTGCTGTCAGCTCAAACTGCCTGCTGATCCTCGGGGAAGTTTAAAAGGGGACTGCAGCCCAGGAAGTTTATGATGTTTTCCTGCACAGATTGGGGTTGTAGTTATTTCATCCCTCCATTTATATTTTATTGCTTTTTCCTCCTTTTTTTTGTCTTTTATTCTTTCTTCACCACTTTTGCTCTCATCCAAATCCCTCCTTTCCATTTATGTGCCTTATTTCCATCTTTTCAGATCTCTTCCCGCTGTGTGGTGAGCTGTTTGCTTTTAACTAGTGGTAGGTCCCTCAGCAAGACCTCTTGGGTCCCCAAAGCCCACTGGGATCAGTTGCCTCTGATCTCTGGTAAAATCTGTTGCTCTCCTCTTATCAAACATGAAGAAAGGAGGCAGAAAGAAGTCTCACAGGCTGATGGGTTGGTGTGCTCCTCCAGTCTCTAAATAGCCATTCCTATTTGGAAAAAACAGTTCCTCAAAAATAATGTTGCCATCTCTCTGTTCCCATACCTCCCATAGCTATTGCTTTAACTAGGATTGCTGTGCTTTTTTACTGAACAGGAGAGATTACAAGATTAGGTACCAATAAGTTTCAAGAAATGAGGTTTCAGTTAGAACAGAGAGACCCTATTAATAACTAGAGAAAAGTAAAAAACATAGGATCCATGACTTCAGTAGCTCCTTTGGCATTTTCTAACACTCAGAGCATAGGGACAGAGGCACTGAGGACAGGTGAGAATAAAAACCACGAGACAGCAGACAAGGCAGGTTGGTGTCAGCACAGCCTTCTGTACCAGTGTCACCAGGACACCTTTGTGGTCCTGTTACTAGAAATAACTGTTCATTATTAAAAAGTAATTAAAATTCAATATTTTAATTTTATTTTATTTTAATTTAATTTTATTTAKTTTTTGCAGTGTAAATATACTTAGTGTTTTAGGCAAAGTTGGTGACTAAGAATTTGAGGACACTTTCTGGATTATTTGAATTCCTTATTTGAATCTCTGTTCCCTCATGGGGCCAGAAAGGTACCTCACACACAGGATGAATGGCAGCCATCATGGAGCTGACCTTTGTTTTTTCTCTTTCCCCGTGTTGATAGTTACATAGCTATACATGGATGTAGGTTGTACAAAGCACAATCAATCCCTGAGCAGTTCATTGCATTGCATAGCTGCCTGTCACGCCTGGGGGTTTGTCTGCCATGCACAAGGTAACTGTAGTACAGAATATTGCATACAGGTTTACCAGACTCTCAGCTGGTACCTTGAATTTCCTGTGACTGCGGGAATAGCTCTCATCCATCTCCGAGCAACATGTTCCATGGACAGGTTCAGGTTAGGATTATAGGACCCTTAATGAGGAATTATAGTATGTTTTCAGCAGAACATGTAACAAGTGAGTGGTGTTATTTTAGTAATAATAATTAATGTCTTGAATCATGCAGAAGAAACTGCAGTGATGCAGACTGTGTTCCACACATGATCTGAAAATGTCAACTTTTTTTACAGTACTGGAAATTTAAAGGGTTGAAATTTGTATAAAATGGCTTTGTTTTATTGCCTTTTTGGTAAAAGGCTATTTTGCGTTTCTTAGTCTTTGGGTAGCTTATGTTGTGATAATGATCTCTTGTGATTATAATGCACAATTTTAAAATTACTACTACATATGATGATTGCAATGTGGAAAAAATAAGCTTATCTTTTTTTCAAAAAGCGATGTTATAAATTCTCACTCCATTGTAATGAGACACAGAAGAGTGTTACTTTATCAGGTTTTTTTTTCTGTGATATTTAGAATGATTTAAAAATATGCAAAGGCCCAGAGAATTCACAACAGATTTTCTATGTATCCAGACTTCATTATGGACTTTGGCAAACACTTTTTACAGAATAAAGATGAGCCAAGTGCAGCCTTTCTACCAAGGGTCGCTTAAGTCAAGTGAATTAATGTTATGTCCTCTGTTTTTCTATTCAACCATCTTCCCCCTTTTTCTTTATCTTCTATATCTTTCTCTTCTCTTGCACATGCCTCTTTTCTCCTTTTCTAGTATTAAGTTCCCCTTAGCTTACTTTTCTGTAGCTTCATTCTGCTATCTCGCTTCTTTTCAAGATTTCTTCCCTTCATTCTGTTTTTAGTCCCTTTATTTTTTAGATATTGTTATTTTAGGTCCATAAAGACAGAATTTTAAAAAGTGGTTTTACTGCAAACTTCCTGCCATTTTTCCAGTTTTGAGCCGGGTGACTGGCCCATAGTTCCCTGATCTTCTTCCTTTCCCTTTCTGAAGACACATGTGATGTTTGCCTTTTTTCCAGCCATGGTKAATGGTCTCTCTGCTTAGGCCTCCAAAACTGTATGAATAAATCGTCGTGGTTTAACCCCAGCCAGCAACTAAGCACCACACAGCTGCTCACTCACTCCCCCCATGGTGGGATGGGGGGKAGAATCAGAAGGATAAGAGTGAGAGAACTCGTGGATTGAGATAAAGACAGTTTAATAGGCAAAGCAAAARCCGCGCACGCAAGCAAAGCAAAACAAGGAATTCCTTCACTTCTTCCCATGGGCAGGCAAGTGTTCAGCCATCTCCAGGAAAGCAGGGCTCCATGATGCGTAACGGTTGCTTGGGAAGACAAACACCATCACTCTGAACGTTCCCCCCTTCCTTTTTCTTCCCCCAGCCTTATATGCTGAGCATGACGTCACGTGGTATGGAATACCCCATTGGCCAGCTGGCCTAACTGTCCCAGCTATGCTCCCTCCCAGCCTCTTCTGCACCTGGCAGAGCACGGGAAGCTGAAAAGTCCTTGAGAAGTAGACTACCTAGCAACAACTAAAAGCATCAGTGTGTTATCAATATTATTCTCATACTAAATCCAAAACATAGCACTATACCAACTACTAGAAAGAAAATTAATTCTGTCCCAGCCAAAACCAGGACAAAATTGATAGACCTCTAGTTGAAACGTTGCTGAATCACCTGTCTATTCAGATGCAGAGCAGTCTGGCTGGGTGCAGCCAGACTCATGTTAGAGCTGTAAGAGATAAAAAACAAGAGAGATGAAGACATAGTTAAGAGCAGCTTTCTCCTCATTAACCAAATCTCCCCAAAACTTGCACTGATCAATTGGTTTTACGTGCAAGTCTAAATTGTGCATCTTCCACCTCTAATTAAATTAAAAAAAAATAAAACTCTTAGAAATTATTTGAGATTKTTTGATGAGGACATATATGAATGATGATTTAGAGCTGACATAGCAAAGCAGGAAGGACAGAAGCTACACTGAGTACTTCTGTAAAGGACAGTGTGGTGGAATGGCTGTCACGGAAGACGTGACTATTCCTCTGTGAGAAAGATGAAGCCTCCTCCAGTTTTGGACTTCAGCAGCTGTGGTTCTGATTCTCAGCCATGGCAAAGAGAACAAGCAGCTTTTGATGAGATATTGGCCTGTGAACCTGGAATTCTGGCTTTTGTTTCTGGTTGTGCTGCAGACTTTCACCCTGGTCTTTGATGGTTTTATCTAACTATGGATTTCCTGTCTATAAAATGGGGAAAATAACATTTTTTCTCCAGATTAATTTAAATTCCTGGTGCTTAGGCACAGGACTTGTGAAGGGTATTTGAAAACTTTGACAAAAAAAAAAAAGCTAAAAATCCTCTTCATGTCAGCCCAGACAAGAAGGCTGCAGTTTCTCATAGGTAAGATTTGTTACATCACTAGATCTGGGGAGAAGAAACAAAATAGGTTGTCTTTTGGGAACAAGAGAAGTATGCAGACAGGTTGTCATTTGGGAATAAAACAAGGTAAGTATAATATTCAGATTTGTGTTAAAAAAACATGTTCATTATCTTTATTTTAAATTGTCATTAAAAAGATTTATTGTAACTATTTTAAATTTTTATTCAGTTGGACAATATTATCTATGTGAGGGTGGAATGGAATATGAAAATGAACCAGGAGATCTTTCTAGAAGATTAGAAGAATGTAAGTAAGTCTGTTCTTCTTGAGAAAATAGCTGGAAAATAATTTTTATTTGCTTCTGGATTTCAGTGTTGGACACAAAGCAGATACAAGATTTGATATAAAAGCCCCTTCTCTGTGAGTGTGTGTGAACACGTAATGTAGGTAACTACATGTGTGGATGGAGAAATGATTACCAGAAAACAGCAGCAGAAGAGAGGAAAGCATGTGCTGAGAGCCAGCGTGTGAAAGTCTCCCAAGAAGCGGTAAAAGGTCCCATCAAATCCATCAGAGCTGATACACCCCCTGAATTGGCCAATGTCACACAARGCCATGGCCAACCAACATCAACCAGGAGTTGAGTAACTTGGGCCATGTCCGAGAGAGCAGTGGCTGCTATCTGCTGACAGAGGCTACGGAGTTATACATGCATCAGATGAAACCAGGGACCCGGTGATGGACTTTCCCAACACTACCTAGAAGCCACTGGTGTGCCAGCACGGTTGTCCACTTCTGAGTGAACATCTGGCATTGTCCTTCCAGCTCTTCCTCCCACTGTATGACTGTGAGTGAGCACCTGTGGGAACTGTGTGAGGGAACCAGTGACTTTACTGTCCAAATAGTTACTGTTATTAACAACATCTTCATAACAACTCAATTAACAAAAGGTGTTCTAAGAAATACTGGTTTTGATTTGTGTCTTCCTCAGCTCTATCCCCTGTCAGGGAAAAGGGAGTTTACAACATATTCACAGTGATTCAATAGAGTAAACCATTTGATGGTTTCTGATAGTCACACATTTGAAAACTTATTTGATTATTTTATTACTATAAAAATTATATGGAGTTGTTTCAGGAAGTGTTCCTCCAGGGGTTTACTGCTAAAGTGTCAGGAAAACTCCCAGAACTTGGTTATGTTGTTAACAAGATGTTTAACAGCAATTAAGAATTTTTACAAGGATTAAGAAGCCTTTTACATTTCTGATTTGCAGTCAGGCTGCAAATATCACAAGATAATTAGCAAGAATGAAAGAGAACATGATTTATTGTTTTTCTACACTACATCCATGTTAGCAGGCAGTTCAGTGCAATACAAACTGTAGGGGGAAGCAGTTGGTGCCAAGGACCTGACCCGGCAGCCCTGGCATATGCATTTGGACTAACTCTCTTCTGGTCCTGTGGACTGATTACCCATCAGTGGTTGGAGAACATCAGGTGAGCTTGTGAAGTTCAGCTTTTCTTTTAGGCTTATACAAAGAAATGGAGTTTTTGTGCTCTCAGATCACTCTGAGATGTGAACCAAAATGGCATAAATGGGAATGGCATGAGATTTGATTCAGAAGTGTGCTCCTGCTTCAGGCTATCACATTAATGTAGACATGCACTGTACTAATTAAGAAGTAATGGATCAAATGGACTGAAGGGACAGGGAACACATAATCGATATAGTAATTCCTCATATATTATGTCAGGTCTTTGATATTGTTATTTTGTAATCAATTTACAACACTATTCATTTCTAGTACAGTATTAATTACATAAAACTGAATGCAACAGGGAAATATCATCCATCTGTATTTTGTAAGAATCCCTTGATCTTCAGTAAGATTTTATTTTCCTTTCAAGAACTGCATAGCAATACTTTTATGACCTCTGCTCAAAATATCTTCTACAGCTCTTAAAAGATCAGAGTACTTACAAGGAGAAGGTCCAGAAAATAAACAAAATGGTCTTAAATGTCTTCCGATCACCAGTCATCTTAATAGAAGTGGATTAGACTGACTTCAAAATKAACTGGATGCTTTGAGACTGTACTTTCTGTAATTTTTCTAGGTCCCCACAACTTCTCCCCTTTCTCTTTCTCTCTCTTTTCTTTCCCCTGTAATTTCTTTTGAGCCATGCAGTTATTTGGATCTATTGGAAAATTCCCCATGGGCTGTATTTACTTTCCAGAGGGAGCATAATATGAGGCTGTTACCACATGAGCTGTTTGTACTTTTATGCTTTTCCTTTTCAGAACTTCGAGGCTGCAGGTTTTAATGGTATTTTCTGTATTATCTTTGCCATGCAGTTGACTGAGCCATACCGAGTACCAAAGGCACATGACTCTCCATGTGAGATTTGGGACTGTACATCTGAGCTGAGAGTATTCACTGGGTAAACTGCAATGAAGCCACAGAAAAGCACAAACCTGAAGCTTCCATTTGATAGGAATATGTTAGTCCTTTCAAAGTTTTTAATTTCACATTTGTGTAATGAATTTAAAGGAAGCAACATGTGTAAGGAATGTAATGAATTTAAGGGAAGCAAAGTGAGATGCTAAATTCTAGGGGTGTATTTACCAGGAAGACAGCAGCTTTTACGGTTGTCTTCTCTCCCTTAACAAGGAGCAGGTAGCGTACTCGTTTCTGGAGCAGTCCCTACGCACCAGCTGTAGCAGAGCAGCCCACAGGACTGTCTGCATTCAGGGCAACAGCAAAGAAGATGCAGTGCTGAGCAGCAGTCAGGGACTGCTTCATGGTTGGACCCTTTCAATTTTCTTTCAACATGCCCAGAAAATGGTTTTTAAATTCGTCAGACGTCACTGAGCTGTAGAAAGTTGTCAGCAAGACTTGAGCCCTGTCAAACATGTCCAGATGGGCTCTCATGCCTATACAGTGTGCTACACATGCTTAAATTTCTGCTTTTTTAATTAAAAATAAAATAAGATCTGGTACTTTGATCTGGGTTTATCCTAATACATGTAGGTTCACCTCTGTGCTCAACCACATGGCCAGGCAGTCTGTTACCAAACAACTACAAGTAATGTCTGTAAATTAGATTCACTATGCTATCTCCAGGGAAGACTACAATTGTCAGCTCTCTGTCAGCTAAATGAAAATAATGAAATGTAAGTTACAAACAGCAGCAAAATTGTGTGAGTCATTCTATGTATACATGTAATTACATCTAAAGGTCCAAGTGTCTTGAAATGAAAAGAAGATTTGTTCTGTCAGGTGTTTAACAAGGTTTTCTTGGAAAGGGTCTTCCTAGAGAAAGCACTGTAGAAAGCATCTGTGTCAGCAAAGCATGAATAGCTTGACAATATTCAAGTGAGATAGCGCACATGTGCACATTGCTTCAACAAGCAGAGCTATGTGACCAAGATGGAGAATGACTGCCGTACGAAGCTGTGTTTCCCTCCAGTTCTGATAATAAGCATTAACCGAAAGTTGACAAAAGGAGGTAGAAAATGCTGAGGATAAATGGGATCTCCTCTCTTCTGTCTTTGAATCTCTCAGAAGGCCTTGGGGCCCTGAAAGCTTGGTATCAGGATGCATTGCATATTAATAATATATTAAGCACAATTAGCACACATGGTGTTTTGCAGGCATGTAACTCATGCTTGGCTCCAAACTTCAGCACAGCACTACRGGGGCATAGGGAAGAGCTACATCATAAATACAAGATAACGTATTGATGCATTATTGAACAATTTAGTTYAGCAGGTCTTGTCAGCCTACATTCGAAAACAAAAAAAAAAGGTTCTGTGAGATATTCATTCAAGCAAAGTAATGGGATTTTGAGGATAGAAAAATAGCTGCAGAGGGTTTGGGTTTTGTTTTCATTGAGTGATTATAATATTTTAAAGTAAAAGCTTGTAGGATAGAGATTGCATATTGATGGAGAGACAACATCCATGTCTGTAACATCAAATATGAAAACAATATAAATTGATCCTTCCACATGAAAGAGTATAATATTGCATAACCCATGTTATGAGACTGGAACCCATTACATCCCAGAAGTCCTGAGTTTTACAGATATATTATAATAGTGAGCATCAGTAGGCTGATGTATGACTTATTTTGCGTGTCCATTATAGTACGGTGATTTTACTAACATCCAAAGTGCTTTAAAGCCCTGCTAGTTGGCACTGTAATTCATGGTGCATCTTAAATATTCACTTATGGAAGTCGAGTATTGGATGTTCCTGTTCATATAACATGAATTTTTAATGCTTTTCAAATAGCTGAAAGTGAGCCTATGTGGTACTTTATTATGGCAGTTTATATAATAGATGTAATAGATATGTTGTGGAGCATGCTTTTAATGTCCATTATTGTACTTAGGAGTATATGTGTTACATTACAGATGTAATTTGTCAGCTGTAGCACACTGTTGCTATAAGAAGTTGCTGAAGGACTATCAAGACCRTGGTTACCAATTATAGGTCTTAGATTGTGCCTGTTGAAAAGATAACTAAGAAAATTCATTAGTAAAAAATAACATGGTGACAGGTTGTCATATGAATATTTGTGTTGTTCTGTTAACTAGATTTGATTTTTGCTAAGAAAACATCTAGCTGCTTAAATGTCTGAAATGTGGCTGTCTTTAGATGAACATACTAGTAGGATATCTGTGCAAGGTCATTTGTGTATTCATCATTATCTTACTTCGTAGAGATTTTGAGCCAAACTCTCATTTCTTTAACTGGAATAATCTGCCAAGTGAACCCCAGATTTTTATGACTTTGCTTTTTTTTTTTTTTGAAAGGTTTTTTTTTGAAAGGTTTTCACATTTGAAAGGTTGCAGTGTCTTTGCAAGGCTGAGTGGAGTTCAGCAGGTTCATCCACATGGCAAGGTGCTGTGACTGCAGTTGGATGCAGGTGGTCAGAATGAAGAACATAGTTCCCAAATATACTGGCAAATCCTGCCACTTACAGAATTTTAGGACCCACTGATGTTTCAGAAGTTTGTGTTATTCTCAATGGGATCCCCCAACTTAAACTTTATATATTACCTGAACTGAATATGGCTGGTCTACCTGTAAAAAAAATCCCAAAGCCTCAGGAAACAGACAACATGGATTTTGTATGTATTTTAAGTAAGAGTGCAGCAAATGTGCTGTCAGATTTTTTGAATGTATCTTTCGGAACCAAATTCTTGCCATTGCAGTCAAGGGCTGCACTTTCAGGTTTGGATACAACAAAGCAATAAGCACTTTGAACTGCGCCTGCAGAAGGAAGTTTACCTTTGTTGAACCCCAGTGTTCTTGATGGTGAAGCACTAAATTTTCCTACTTTTGTGGCTTGCACAGGTGCCCTAGAATGGTCCACAGAGACAACTTACCTATATTTTGACAAATTGTTGATCCCTTCTGATTTCTGATCTGCTTTTCTCAAGAGTATGAAATACCATGTTTGCTAATCTGTTGTGAGTCTCTGCTACACACTGGGTGCTCTCATTTTCATGCATGTTTATTCAATTTACTTTCACATTGCTGTGTTAATGCAAGTTGTATTTATGATTTTATATTAAACATTGGGATAGAGCAGAATTACTTTTGAAGAATTAGTAAATTCCCTGACTCTTACCATTATTTTAACAATAATAAACAGTGCATTAGGGCAAACATTTATGTAATGTTTTTGCTTAATATCCAGAAAATGTTTATGTCCTCATCTAGCAGCCTTCCCACTGCCTGACCTACTCATTCTTCTAAGGAATCATATGAAAATGAATCGGTTAGCGCTTACATTGGGGGACTGCAGCAGGAGGTTTACATTAGAAACAATCTCAGGAATGACAGAAAGACACATCTGTCAATCCAAGAATGGTACCTGAAGGGATCTTAGGTTTTGAATTAAATCTGGACCTGCCTTTAGCATACTTTAAAGCTCACCATCATATTGTATCAGGCAGGCTGAAGTGGCAACACAGGGAGGATCAAGATCTTGAAGGTGTACTTCTTTTATTTCTGCCCCTTTACTTTTTAGGCAGGTAGATATTTGCAGCACTTGGCAGCCCCAGCAAAGCCAAATTGTTACAGTTTTGGACAGCAACATTTCACAATTACTGATGTTGAAAGCTTTCTGTCAAAGAAAAAATTGCTCCACATTTTTCTCTTCAATCAACAGCTACAGGAGTCCTCTAATACTCTACAGGAAAAGTGTAGGTCTTTAACAGACTGTCTGTAAGTGAAAGGTTTTTGCTTCAGCAACTCATCATACTTTTACATAAGTTACAGACTTTTCTATCATACTGGAATATTAAAAACTCATAGGAGACCTTCAAGATTCAAATAATTTCTCCCTTTGCACATCTGTGTCAGGGGGCTCTGTCTAATGCTTACCACTAAAAGACATCACCTTCAAATCACTACCTTATATTTCAAGATCCTAGGCTGGCCGGTGCAGCCTACTAATTCATAAGGATACTTGATTTTATATTAAATTGCTGGTCATGTGGCAGTGCCCAAGATCTCTGCTTACAGAYCTCTATTCCCCAGTGAATGGTATGCCAGTGTGTTGCCATCTTAACACCAAAAATTTTTAAGGTAAAAGACCAAACACTTTACAGCAGTACAAATACTAACAATACAGCTCACTTCTGCATATACAATTGCATACAAATGGAAGAGGATCATAACTGTCAGAAAATCCTACATTGCAGGTTAGCCATAAAAAGTTTCCTGCTGTTTTGCCAAGATAAGGAGCTGAAAAGATCTTGAGCAGGTATTTAATCTGAGATCCTACTGTTAGACCAGATCTTCATTGCTGGCACTGCTTTCACTGAGGAGAACTGGGGTTTTGGACAAGTGCAGCAATGTAAGTTCACTTTCTTCTTGGGGARCTACCCAAATTCAGATCACTTCCCCTTTGGGATTTGATACGTTTGGTATTTAGTTCTTAAAATCTGGCACTTAATCAATACATCAAGTTTTAGTACTACTCCCAAAGCATTACTGACTGGTTTTAGACTGTTTAGACCTTTGGACTCTGCAAAATAGAAAAATCTGGTGGTGGCCATATAGTAAAGGAACTGAAGTGGTGACTGGCCARCTACTAAACCCCACTATAAACAAGTTGTTTGCCCACAGTGGAGGTAATGTTACCTCCTTTCTATGAAGATGTGATCAGCCCTGTGTACATGTTAGAAAACTTGTTGTGTACAACACATACACTGACAATCACGGTTTACATTAAACATCATGACAAATGCTACATTTATCTGGTCTCCCTGTAGGCAGTAGGTAATTTTGAGGTAACACGAGGTTTGGCATAAATTGCTTTTCACTCTGTATTGAGGGACACCATGGCATACAGATAACACTAAAAGTAGATTCATACTTACCGGGAATATATCATTTTTGGTGTCTGTATGTGTTTGTATAAATAAAATGATTAAAAGTATATATAAATCATTGGGCCCTGGCCATATAGGTCTAAGAGAGGAAGAAATTGCCAGATGAGTAGCAAGTACGTGTGCTTATGCAGGAGAATGTGTAAAGCTAAAAAATGTTCAGTCAATACCAGTTGCCAGAAGATAAACACATATGAGAAAAGTCACACAGATTTCTTTCCAACAAAGATTTATCTCATTAGCTACTGCATTCTTCTATTCCATATTCACACACAGAGTATCAGGCTTGTGGGAATTTTTATACTGTCTCAATGTATCATACACATTTTCCATCTTTTTATGTATGTACTTTGATCACCACCTGGATAACAAAATCATTGCTAGGTTACTATATAGTAAAGTCTCAGGTATCATTTTGTAGCTTTATTTCTAGTGAAGAAATTAGTTGATTCATTGATTAATGTTTCRTTTTCAATAGTAGGTTCTATAAATACTTGAAGACTGCAGTGTGTGATGGTAAGCAATGGCTAGTTTGAAGTCTAACAAAACTAATATAAAATAGCAGAGAAGCAGTAACTATCAATGCAAAGATCACCTCTAGAGGTGCAGTATTTTATATTAATTACATCTCTTTGTACTGTATGTTGTTTTTTCACATTGGGTTAGGACAGAAGAAGAATTTTAACAATTTTTGTGCATATAGACATTTTCACTTGCAGCTTCTCAAGAAATCCTTTAAATGCATTTCAGAAAGCAGCATAGATTCTATAATGGCATATGGGAGACAACGCAGGCCGTCTGAAAGTCAAAATATTGTTTCCTTAGTTTTGTCCTTTCCAAGGCATATGCAGAAAAGAGTTTTCAGACGCTTATCCCATCCATTAGCAAATCCCATGCTTTAGCTGAATCCTATTTAGGTGTACTCCTAGCCCCACTGAAGGCAATTGCAAAATTGCCATTGGCTTCAAAGCAGACAGAATATTACTCAAAGTGTTCCTCAAGAGGATGAATCTCTTGAAGTCCAGGTGTATTAGACCAAGAATATAACCAAAAAGGACTGAAGGAAGGACTTCACTTCAGCCAGGACAACAGGAGCTGTGCTRTGCTTTCTCAGCTGGTAGTTATTGAAGGCGTATTTTAAGTATATGATTCTGATTCAGAGGCACTTCTATTTCAAAGTTCTGTGCTAGAAACATATTAACAGTATTACTTTGCTGCAGTTGCTGGGGATTTGTTTTCATACACACATTCATTTCTTTTTGTGTGGTTTTAATTTTCACAAAACAAAGTGAGGGTAGCTCTCCATGCTTTGTTGATTTGGGAGTCCTTAGAAGCCCAAGGATTAGCAGCATTTGTGAGACAGACACCCCCCCCACACACATGCGTGCGCACCCACATACATATCTCTGGTAAGAACTGAAGTCCAGCAGTTGATTTTACAGTTAACAGTTTCCTCTGTACTTTCTAAAGCCTCTGGCCTCCTGAGTCTGAGATATCTAGACAGTTCTTGTGAAGTAATTGTCTTGTTTTGACAAATACATTACATTCACCCACACCTCTCGGTAGTCTTCTCTCTAAACTTGTTGACAAATGTATACCTCTTAAAGTGAACACTAGATAGGAACAAATTCTGATACAATGATAAAAAGAAAACCCACAAGAATTCTGCTAAAACTGGTTGTACCCTACCTGGTTTTCTTACTTTTTTATCTGTTCCTGAAGCTTTATGTCATTTTCTCCTAGGACCTTTATCCTTTAGAGCAGTTCAGCTATTCCTCTGCTCTGGAAACACTCAATGTACACATTGTCAAGGTTATTAGCTTTTTCAAATGACAAGTGCATGACATCCATCAATGACGAATTTAGGCAAATAACTAATAAGAATAAATCTGGAACTTAGGGGATGACAGACAGCTGGAGGATAACTGCAGATGCTTTTGGATATCTATCTGTCCCTGGCTGATTTCATTTCCTGGACTTATATATTGTGATATACAGCTATTATTTTTTTGTTTAGTGTTGTATAAGATTCTATATATTTTCTGATTCTCAATATTTTCACATAGGCTGAAACTGCTGAAAAATAACGAAAGATGTTTTTAGTTTATGCATCCAGCCAATGGTTAGCTTAATATGCATGCATTTATTGGTAGATATATGTAAATCTGGGCATTGAAAAGCACGTATGGCACATCTATGCCAGTCTTGATGGACAGACTTTTTAGGGGTAGCCAAATTTGGTGAGCCTTGGGACCTAAGGGATTTCTTCTGTCCCTGCTGTTAGGTCATACAGTCAAGGCTGAGAGTGTACATATACACACACATACACACGCACATGCTCGTACATAATATGTGCATGGCCCACAACACAAATCTGCAGTGAGAGGGAGACATGTCCTTAGGAGTACCCACAGAACCCCAAGCAGCGTGGATGGCTCCATCCTGCTCCTCCTCTCCAGCAGACAAGGACTGAAGTCTGCTAACTGCTATACACACACACAGACACACAGACGCACAGACACACAGACACACAGGCATACAGACACACAACGCGGGTCCATCATGCAGCTGTTTGTAGACACTTGGTTTGGGCAGGTGCTGGCACCTCCACCCCCTCGTCCCTCTTGGGTGCTGGCCCTGAGTCCCTGAGTCCCCATGGCTTGTGGTCTCTCTCCATTTGCTGGCACTTAGACCTCTCATCCTACCCATAGGCTGCTCTGACTCGAAAATCACTGGCATTCACACACACTTGCACATGAAGAAAAGAGTGTGCACCCACATAGAAGATAGAAATAGGATTAAATGAGAAAATAGGATACACTGCTGTGGCCAAGCATAAGGCTCAGTCAGACAAGTGAATTGACCAGCAGCCTGTTTACATGATTGACCCCTTTTGTGCTCTTTTCCCTTTCCACTTTTGTTCCTCCCTTATTAACCCAGATCCTTCCCTTTCCCCAGCTTTGGTCGTTCCTCTAAACATCCCATAGGATGTCTTGCACATTTCCACAATCCCCTTAAAAGATCCCATAGTATGTTTTGTATAATCCCCAAATTGTCTTCCCCCACATCCCACAGTAAGTTCTGCATCCCTGTGGGCAGCCACCCCTTAGCTTGCATGACATGGCTGGGGAGACAGATCTTCTTCTTGACCCATCTCAGAAGATTTCACCCCATGGACAGTGGTCTCCTCAGCCTCCTCAGGTGGCTTTGGAGTAGCTAATTTAGGGTGCTCTGTTTTCACTGATTAGGCTACTGGGGTTGCTTCACCTATTGCTGTTCCTGTGTTTCTCATTGGCATTTGAGTTTATTTTGATTAGTTTATAATCAGATCACTTAACAAAACTCAACAATCATACACGTATGTATACATAGCTGTGGGCAACCTGTTTATTGTGCGCTAAGCCACGGCCTGAAATATTCCACAATGGTCTAATGAGGTTGCAGTGCATAAGCAGTGCCTATTTTATAAACAGGTTTGCTCTTCTAATTCTAATAATCACCAGCCTAAACCTCCTCTATGATTGAGAAGGTTTATATTGCAGCACATGACATTCAGGTTAAACATTTTCAGAAAATTTTCCAAGAGTAAGAAAAGTGGACCAGCAGAATAACCTTTCCAAGGACACTGTGGTGTGTGTCTCAGGGAAAACCTTCAAGCACAGGCTCAACACATGTACGTTGGGAACAACCTAAATGTAGCAGATCCCACTGGATGGTCCAGGAACTGACAAGATGACTTCCTGAGGTCCTTCACAGCCCTATGGTCCTGTGAGTAATGGCTCAGTCCATAGAATAGAATCATAGAATCATAGAATCATTAAGGTTGGAAAAGACCTCTAAGATCATCGAGTCCAACCATCAACCCAGTACAAATGCCCACTAAACCATGTCCTGAAGCACCTCATCCACACGTTTTTTGAACACCTCCAGGGATGGTGACTCCACCACTTCCCTGGGCAGCCTGTTCCAATGCCTGACTACCCTTTCAGT